>JAOTAY010000007.1:1111394-1169981 GCA_025629805.1 Erythroxylum baracoense | reverse complement strand
TTGGGTGAGCCATCGATGATGGTCACTCACTGAGTTCGCAAAACTCACCCAAAATTTGCAATTATTTTTCAGGACTCTGAAGAATACCCCGTTAGGCAACGGGAGTAGACTTACTGCACACAAGTCAAGGATAGAGGTCGGGATCAGTTCGCGTCTGCATTGGTTTTCTTTATTTGTCACTGAATGTATTTTCCGCAAAAATGTTGTATTATTTGTAAGTGAATTTTACAGTTTGTGATAATTTTGAGAAACTGAAATGATTGTATTTTGTAATTTTGAAATGGGCCCAAGTGGCTAATAAAAGTTCTGTTGATTTCATTGTTTGTATCAATGATTATAAAACAAAGTGGAATGTTTTGGTTACTGATTTTCTGTTCTTTATGTTATGGTTATTTAAAAAAATATATACCGACTGTTTAATTGTTTAGTGATGTGATGTGGCACACCACCCTCGCGGGGCACGAATTCAGATATCACAATCGATATCGGGTTCGAGTCCAGTAAGAGTGGGGTGTTACATTCATAATGCCCTCTCACATAGAGATTTGGACGAAGAGGTGTTTATGAAATTGCCTCTAAGTTTCTTAGTTTTAGAATAGGGCAAGGTGTGTCGTCTGAAAAAATCATTTTATGGCTTACGATAGGCTCCTAAATGTTGGTTTTCTAAACTCAATGATACCTTAAAGAAATATGGTTTTTATTAGTCTTATTCTAATTATACTCTTCTCAATTTGTAGAAAGATGGAGTTCATTTACATGTGCTAGTATATGTTGACGATCTTATCATTTTTGGAAATTATGGGACCTTAATAGGAAAATTCAAAGCTTAACTCAGTGATTATTTCCACATGAAAGATTTGGGAAAGCTAAAATATTTTCTTGGAATAGAGGTGGCTAGAGATCTAAAAGGAATTTTCTTGTGTCAAATGAGGTATGCTTTGTTCATCATCTTTAAAGCTTGGCTTCTAGGTGCCAAGCTAGCTAGTTTTCCTATTGACAAAAATCATCATTTGACTTATGCATAAGGAGAAGAACTAAGTAATCCTGAGCATTATCATCGTTTGGTAGGAAGACTCATTTATCTTACTTTTGCTCGAACCAAGTTATCTTACTGCATTCACACTCTTACATAATTCATGCAACAACCATGAAATGACCATTGGGATGCAACATTAAGAGTTGTTCGTTATTTAAAGGTGACCCAGGTTGAGGCATCATGTTGTAAGTGATTATTATAATCTTACACTATTTGGCTATTATGATTCTGATTGGGCAAGTTGCCCATTAACCCAACATATGGTAACAAGATATTTTGTACTTATTGGGAATTGACCCATTTCATGAAAAAACTAAAAAACAGCACACTGACACCCCTCCGCAGAAGCCAAATATAAAGTCATGGCCTCCGCAATGTGTGAGCTTAAGTGGCTCAATGGGTTGTTTTCCAGTCTTAGTTTAACATACACAACTCCTATGAGACTATATTGTAATAATCAAGCAACATTGCATATTGCATCTAATCTAGTGTTTCATGAATGCACCAAACACATTGAAGCAAACTGCCACTTTGTTTGTTATAAAATTTAAAAAGGACTGTTTGTCATTGCTCATGTCCACACTTCCAAGCAACTAGCTGATATTTTTACGAAGGCATTGGGCAAACAACAATTTTAATCTCTACTTCCCAAGTTGGCATTCATAATTCTCATGCTCCAACTTAAGGAGAGTATTAGGTATGAATTTAGGAAATTAACTATTATTTTTGGTATATAACGTAACCTTTTAATGTACGAGCGATTTTAAGTAGGTTGAGATTCTCTGTTATCGTCGAGATATTTTCTTAGCTTGTAAAAAAACACTTGTGCGTTTATATGTGAGGCTAGGAGGTCATAGAGAAGACAACCTATTTGCAGAACTTGATATATTAAGTAATAGCACAAAACCTATTTTCAGAACTTGATATATTAAGTAATAGCATAACAATCACTCTGATTATATTAACTCTAAGTCACAATTAAGTAAACTGTTCATTCGTAGGTTTCTAAATTATCAATCAATCACCTTACAAAATATGTAAGCAGTGGACTGAATAACTCTCAGAAGTTAGTATGCATGCCATCATATTCATAACGATATAAACAATATTGAAATGTAAGAATGTGATTCTAGAAATTCCTCGTCTCCAATTGAGAGAAATCCAGGCTTCCGTCTAACCTTTCATATAGCCTAATGATGGGAAAACTCATACCAATTTTCAGGCCTCACCCTTTCGTTCCTGCTGTATATACATTTCTAGCTACAATTCTATAGTAGCGGCATCCGTGTCTTCATAGCTCCATTTTCAATTGATTCAAGTGCAAAGATGCTGTGCCACAATAACAATCTCAATGTTAGCCTTGTGATCTCAAGCTTATTCATCTTCAAATATATTTGTAATGTTCCTTACATCATATAAACAACCAGAAATTTTCATTGCAATAGGAAAGAATTCCATATTTCAAAAAGAAGCCAATAATCAAATTTTCTTGGACTATTTTTGTCCAGTTAGTACCATAGTTACAATGAAATACATTTAAAATGCAATAGGTTCAAAACTCAACTGTAGCTTGAAATTTATATGCTAAATTCGCCGGAGGACCACAAAAGATTCGTACGTATATATACACATAGGTACACATATATATATATATTAAGATTGAAAGAATTCTGCAGGGCAATCCTAATTTCCAGTGTCAAGATGCACTATATATAAATTTCAAATAACATAGCACACCACTATTCATTTTAGTTCTTAACAAATAATCAGGAATACAAGAACATAATTTTACAGTTTGCGCATACTTCTTGAATGGAGAAATTATACGAAGTAGTGTGATCTACCTGAATTAGCTGAGGAATCATAACTTAAAAGGGAGTTCTCTGGAGTGACAAATTTATGACCGTCTTCTTCTTCTCTTCCCCAAACTGGGTGGTGGAGCGCATCAAATTGCCATTGTTGTTGATTCTGCTGTCTGTTCCCGTCGACTTGAACTTCTGACCACGTCATTGGCATAATCATGCTGGGGAAGTTACTGTCAATTGGCAGTCCACTCTGAAAATTCAAAGGGATAGTTCAAAGCACTAAACAATAGCTCAAAAATTAGATTCCCAACATTTTTCAAAAAAAGTTGAAAACAATCAGATCCCCAAACTTCATGTGGCACATCCCCAACTCTCTCTTTCCCTCTCTCTGGAGGAATTCCATACTGGAAAATATTCACTTCTCATTTGAATTTAACAATCATAGTTTAATTTTCAGGGCCTTGCATAATTACAAAGATTTAATATGCATGCCAGAATACTGAAATCTGGAGAATTTAATGATTGCAATTGTAGGGGCACAGGCACAGTTAAAATCAATGAAGAACAAAAAATGGAGACTTAGCATGCCGCAGTTCAATTGGAAAGGGGAATCAATCGGTAGACAATGAATGACCATTCCAGTAGAACAGTAAAAGAAATTTAGTTGCTTTCTTTCCATATTACATTTTACAAAATGGTTAAGGAACTAAATGCAGTCAGATGAGAAAAAATATTAAGCAACAAAGCTTATCCTCTAAAAGCAGTGAACTGAAGTGTGTTTCAAGACTCAGTCATTTAGAATTTCTCAAAACTAGCGTTACTGACAAGTAGCTATACAAGGTTGAAACACTTGAACTGGTCTCACGTTGGCATTTACACCATGACATCCTTTGTTTAACAATAGCCAGGTACAGTAAGAACAATAACTCACTTCTGCAGCTAATATGGCGTCAAGATTGAAATCAATCCTTGGGTTGACTCCTGCAAGTCTCATTGATAACAACTGAAACCAAAGAAATATTCAACAAGATTAAAATGACAACCCATATGACTCACAAACATAAACTAAAAAACAAAATGAGAGAAGATAAACAATAGATCAATGACCGAAAAGAAAACAAGAAAGGAAACAAGTTACTTCACGAAGGTCAGATTGAACTATGCTCAAGTTAACAATATATTATCTAGCTTCAAAAGGTAAAAATTAATGACTAATGTATGGAAATCTGACCTCTACTTTGCGTTGAAGAGACTGTACGTGATTGATTATTTCATCAAGTACCAATGCTGTGCCTGTAATCTGCATAAGAAAATAATATTCCATTCAGCAATCATATAACAGAAGCATAAACTAATGTATAGAACATAATCAATGGTAAATTTACAGAATGATAAAACAATCAACCTTTTAAACCAAGTGAAATCAACATAAGAAGAAGCTAAGAGGTCTATAGATGTAAAGAGAATTTCTAACAGAAAAATAAATTTTAGAGATGCATATTCAGCAAGGAATGTGTGTAGGAATCTGATAAAAATAGGTAACTATTTGGGTGAGAAATTAAACCTCTACCTTCCTGGAATCAAGGATCCATAATCCATAGCCTACACTAGAAAAACGACTCTACTGGAGCCTTGGGTAGAAACACTCCACGGAAGATTATATGTGCATCCAAACACATGAGCAACATTCACCGTAATTGCTCACCATCACTGAGTGAAAATATACATGGAGAAGCGACATGGCTACTTGGTTTGATGTCCCAAAGAAAACTATAATCAATTCAGTGCCTATCATGACATGTCCCTTTTCAGTTCAACCAAACTCCATTGAAAGAAGTCGCCTCTTTTATCATCTATTCATCATCCACTATATGGATCCCAAACTTGTAAGATAAGTTGATATCACTGATGATGATAACTATTTCCACTGGGATTGGGACCCAATTTTGGATATAACAAAGCCAGAATAATAAGTGCTTCAAGGCACTTCCAGCTAAGCATTTTGTACAAAATAAAATTCAGTCTAGTCCATGGGTAATATCGTCTTCTTTGCCATAGAGTGGACTGATATTCGAATATCATGTTTGCATGTTCCATGATCAACTTCTACAATGGTTTCAGTGTTCGAACATCGAATGAACTTGGCAGGGCAAAAATGTTGCTAAGCAGGTTTTACAAACAATTTCATTTTTTTGTTGCTCAAATCCAAATCTTGGCCAATCAGGGTTAAAAGAAAGGGTGAATGACAACAGACCCAGTAGGCCAGTACTCCAGGACTAAATATGACAAGACCAACCTCAGAAAGGGCCCCTAACAAACTCCTATTTTACATATACAAAATAGCACCAATAGGCTGCTGAAATTACAAGTATGCCAAGTTGTCACCCCACCAGGCACTTTTCTTGGTACAAAAGCAAAAGACCAACTTTTGCTAAAAAGGTGACAATGACAAACTCAGTAATTAAATGCACATAATCCAAATATATAATCACACTTTCTATAGACATAACATGATATATAATGATTAATTAAGCCCTCATTACCCAATCATTATCACTTCCAAACAGAGAAAGAAAGAAAGAAAAAAAAAAGACAGAAAGAAAGAAAACGTAACTGTTGCTACTACTAACCTTATTGCAACCAGGGACCAGCTCTTGAAGGAGCTTCATCCTCGCATTGATCTTCTCTCTCCTCGCCTACACATTTTGTCCAAACAAACCCCCCATGTCACAATCATCATTAATAAGAGTAATTATAAACTAACAACACGTTAATTAAACTCTTAAGATTATTAGTTCATTACTCTCTCTGCTAGGCTATGGCTATCTGTGGCTTGACCTCTGCGTGCCCTAACGTGAACGTAAGGAAGGTTCTCCCCATTTTTTGAGCTCTCGTTTTCTGCGCTTTTGCTCTTCTTTGTTGACCCTTTAACCTAATTTACACAGATTCAAAGAATTTGGCAATTTAGAGACTAATTTTGATTAGATTAATGGAAAATACCACAAATTTCTCGCTCCCCAAATCCCCCTACCTTCTTTTCTCGCTCCTTCCTCTTTACCGACCTCTGATTCAGCGCCTTGTTCTCCGTCTTCGGCAACGACGAGTTCAGGTAGGATCCCGTCTCCGTCAGCTCGCGCTTCACAAGTTTCTCGAGATTGGCACTAGAATTGGATGGAACAGAGCTTGTCTCCGGTGAATTGTTGCCGGCAAAGACTGAGAATTTGGCGGCTCGCTCGATTAAGCCACTGTTACTCGGGAACGTCAAGTTAGGATTAAAGTTGTGCGGCGGGTAGGTGCTGTGTTCGGGTGGGGTCGCGAGTGTTGAATCGGGAGACTGAAGAAGCTCCATGGCTTGATTGGCGGGTAATTCGAGGAGAGCAGTGAAAGAGCTAGCGTTGTCGGGTGGGACAGAAATTAAGTGCTGGATATCTTCTTCCAACTGGGCAACAGAATCGAAGACGGTATAGTCTGGTTGTGGTAAGCTGAAGCCGCATCTAGCGCCGGTTCCTGCAGATAACTCCATAACAATAGAATTTGGTGAAATAAAAAAGAGACTCAAATTTCATAAACAAAACGAAATGGGTATAAGATTCTGAGATGGGTATGTTAGAGAAAGGTATAAAAGGAAAAGGGTAGTTGAAGAAATGTGAGTATGATCTTCAATTGGCGTGAAGACTGAATCTTGAAACTACAAAAGAGAAGAGGAGGAGGAGGAGGAGGAGGAGGAGTGTTGTTTATAATAATGTAGATAAAGGGAAGCGTAGCATGGATGGGGTTAGCAGGGTAATTATAAGGAGTGGGGAAGTAGGAAGGAACTTTAAAGGTTGAGAGAGAAAGGGTTGAGCTTTTGGCGACTGTTTTGTTACTGTACAGTTCGTTGAGATGAACTGGAACAGGTATAATGTGAAAGCAGAGCACTCACTCCAGGATCAGACCTACCCTATCTCCATTTGACTTACCCCTAGTATAAGCCTGCTTGGTGGAGTGGTACAAATGAAATTTGCTTTAATCTCATGCATACACAAGTATAAAAAGACGTAAAATGACTATACTCCAACTTGTCACACTTTTAATCTATTTTTGTTTTTTAAATTTATAAAAATTTGTTAATTTGGTAATCTCTTCTTATTCTCAAAATTAATAAAAATCGTAAATAAATAAAGTATTATTGATATTTATTTTATTTTAATATATATCTAAAACTTTAGATATTTAAAGAAAATTTTAAATTTAAATTATTTCATTAATAAAAATGTTTACAAAAAATGAAAATTTTATTTTAGAATAAACAATTTTAAAATTCAAGCATTCATCAATTTTAATAAGTATATATTATTTATTTATTTATTTTTCTAAATAATACGATGAAATCGTTTTCAAATTATTAAATAAAATTACTGTGATTAATAAAACATAACTCATTAGATATTAATAACTAAATAAATTTTTATAAAAATAGAAACACCAAATAGCCCTTTATATTTGGCTAAACTGCCCCCAACGACATCGACCTCCACGTGAAGGTCAGTCCACGTATGAGTCAACTACAAAAGAAAAGGAATTCCCAAATCAACAACTAAAACGAAGCCCCAGAAACCAATAAATAAGAAGTTGTCAGAGCTTCAATTTTAATTGAATATTGCATGTGACTTTTGATTTGATTTATTAAAACTATTTCATATTTAAATAGTTAATTCTTCAAATAATTTAATTTCTTTTTATTTGCACCAAATTCTTAAAATATTAAATCCGAATCAAATTTTGTATTTTATATATAAGTTTATTAGAAACCATCTTTTTTATTAAATAAGAATAAAGTTGTGTACTATTAGACCTCTCCATATCTCACATTTTAGTAAGACTTCAATTGAGTATTGACGATGAGGACGATAAAGATTCATTAAATGTTTTGAACATTCCATGAATTTTCATAATTTGATATGTATGATTCTTTTAAGTAGAATCATATTTATTTATCAACAATGTTATGCAATTGTCAACGATGTGTATGTAATTCGAATTCAAAGGTTGAAGAAACATGTTGAAAACAACAGTTTGAAGAACAGCTTGTTCGGTCAAATAATGAAGGGTGACTGATCGCTAGTTTGCGCAAGTTTGATTGGACAATTAATGGGAATCTATCAGCCAGGAGTCTTAAACACCAGGTTACTAAAAGTCCTCCGCGCCGCCGATTGTATCAATTGACTAGTAATTGCATAGAGTACATTATTACAAACATATTTTGACAAATAAATAATAATAGAATAATTTTAGTGATGACATTTTTTACATGAAAATACTAATTATTTTAAAAAAAATAGAAAGTTAAACCGATAAGATAAAAGCTTTAAGCTTTAAAAGATTTAACTGATATTAAACCGTCATAAAACCGGTTAAATATTGAATAAAATTAAAAAATTTTGATTTATAAAAACTTATTAATTTACGAAATGATTGATTAATTAATAAACTGATCAATTTAACAATAAGAGTTATTAAAATAAATTGAACCGAAAAATCGAAAACTAAACTAAAAAGTTGGACAATTCAAGGTTTTTAACAATTAAATGGACTAAACCAGTTCACTTTTTTAATCATTGATAGATATTCAATAATACTAGAGAAAAAATGAAAAGAAAAATAAAAAATGACTATAGCCCAAAGCTTAGAAATATTTGTTTGAGAATAAATTGTTAAATTTTGTTGTTGATTCCTCACACAAACCTGTAGAATTGAACTGCAAAATTTATTATTGTTATTAAAAGTTGAACTTAAACATGATCACTTAGATTTTCTCCAAATTGTTTTTCTCCAAATTGTTTACGAAGGCCTTTAAATCAATTGATTATAGATATTTAATTTCTACTTATTGACAGAGCCTACTATAATATATTAAAGTTTCAAGCAAAATTCAAAGATTGGATTTAAAAGACTAAACTACTATAAAATTATAGTTTTCTCTCTCTTCCTTATATTGTAAATTTAAGTTACAGTTATTATTCTATGTTAATAATGGTATTTATATAATCAATCGTAATTTAAAGCATGATAGATAAATTTACAATTAAAGTAGAATGAGCATCATATGAAGTTTTAAGAACAAGATTATGACATATTAACATCCATAAAAGTTAAAACTTAAAGTTTACACCAAATATTTTAGGAGACAAAAGTAAAACAATACGAGAATAAGAAACCTTAAACGTGAAACAAATATCAAGATTTACATAGAAAACCTTCTAGTGTAGAGGGAAAACTATAGGAAAAACCGACAAATAAACCTACTAAATTCAATAAGGATTTAAAAAAAGTTAATCTCTCACCCCCAACAACAAGTTATCTCACAAAGTTTCAAAATTAAAGCTAAAGTTGATGTTACAATCAACAATCACTTAAACAAATCCCCAGAACAATTAAACCTACGTCTTTTTCTCTTTTATATCACGAAATAAATTTTTCTACAACTTACAGAGTCACTTATACGGCCATGTAAGTAACTGTGTATCTTTCCAGAACCATCTCAGTCGCAAGCATACACGATTATAGAGAATTACTTGGTCTCTACACATGGTTATGTATCTTCACATAGGTGTGTACAAGGCCATGTATGCTTCACCTCTTCACACTTTTTTCATACATTTACAGAGAATTACACAGTTGACCCATACAGTCATGTAAGTCATGACACGGGCATATAGCACTCTACACAACCATCTATCTCCCTAGAAGAGATTTTTCATCTTGTCTTCACTTGTTTGTCATTCCCCATGAACTATAAAGTCATTTATGATTACCAAAAATCTCAAAATAGGGCTAGAAACTCAACAACCTTCCCCTCTAGTCCAAATTTAGGGAAAACACATTATTCTCCATCATCTACGTGAGATGATTCCCAACATGCTTGCAACAAAGCTCGTGTTTGTTTATGGGAATCACTTTAGTCAACATATCAACCCCATTTAAATTCGTATGAACCTTGTTCAACATTAATTTTTTCTCTTCTATCACGAATCTCAACCAATGATATCTGACGTTTATATGCTTTGTACGAAAATGATATGTAGTATTTTTGATCAAGTTAATAACACTTTGACTATCACAAAATACTACATAGTCTTTTTGCTTCACATCTAATTATTAAAGAAACCTTTTTAGTTAGATCATCTCCCTACAAGCTTCTACCACAACTACATATTCTACTTCAGTTGTCGATAAAGCCATACACTTTTATAACTTGGATTGCCATAAGATGACTCCACCTTCAAACTTGAATAGAAAACCTGAAGTGGATTTTCTTTCATCAAGATCTCTATCCATATCTGTATCTGTAAAACCATATAGAGTTGGCTTATCATTACCAAAGCATAAACCCTACTTTGATGTGCCTCTCAAGTATCTTAAAAATCATTTCACTTCTTCCTAGCTAACCTTCCTTAGATTTGACAAGAATCTACCCACCATCCCAATAGCTCAAGCAATATCTATCCTTGTGCATACTATTGCATACATCAAAGACCCTACTGCAAATGAGTATGGAATAGAGGACATATCATATTTCTCCTTTTCTGTTGAGGGATATGAACGCTTACATAGATTGAAGTGAGATGCTAGTGGCTTGCTAACTGGCTTGGCATGCTTCATATTGAACCTTTATAACACTCGTTCTATATATCCCTCCTAAGACAACCACAATCTCCTGTCCTTCCTATCTCGAGTTATCTCTATACCTAAAATCTTCTTTACAAAAAAAAGGCTAATAGAAAAAAGAGCACAGGGATTACTGGCATAACATCCACTATTGGATTCAAAAAAGCGTAGGCTTCAGGCAATTTTGTGAAGAAAAAATTGCTTCCCAAATCTTTCATATTAAAAGATTTGGACTAGTCCTCCTTCAACTTTTGGATTTTACCAATGCTTTGACCTATAATCAATATATCATCAACATAAAGAAGAAGAATAATGAAATTATCACTTGAGAACTTCTTCAAATAGACGTAAGCATCGACATAAGTTTGTTTGAAACCATGATCTATCATAGAAGAATCGAACTTCTGATACCATTTCCTTAGAGTTTGTTTTAAGCCATATAGACTCTTCTTCAATTTGTAGACCATATTTTCCTTACCTTTAGCTTTGAAACCTTTTGGTTGCTCCATTTATATCTCCTCCTCCAATTCTCCATACAAGAAGGCTATTTTAACATCCAACTATTTGAGTTCAAGATCCAAACAATAAGTTAAACCCAAAACTAGTCAGATTGAGGACATCTATGAAAGGTGGAAATAGCTATATGGTCAAGTTAACGTCATCAAATTACTCAATATGAAGGTCTATGATGGAAGACCTTCTGTATTGCTAGGATCTCTTCGATCCTATTGATGTAGACAGTGGTGTTGAGGATGATGTTCTTTCAAAACTTGAAAAGATGTCAGATTGAGCATGGGAAAAGATGAAGCAAAAAACTCTAGGCATTATAAGACAATCGATTGACATCAGCATATTCAACCAAATGTTTCAAGAAATAGATCCTTTTAAGTTATAAAAGAAGATAAAAGGTTTGTATGAAAGAAAGACTGCTCATAACAAGTTAACAAGGCCTCTCTGATTGAGAGGCCTATGAACTTGAAGTTGAAAACTGGAAAATTAGCATCAGAGCATCTAAGTGATTTCTAGGACATAATCAACAAGCTTACTACAATGAAGATCATTCTTAATGTTGAGCTTCAAACTTTGTTCCTATTGAGTTCATTACCAGATAGCTGGGAAACGTTAATGGTGGCAATTAGCAACTCAGCTCTTGGAGGTATGCTCTTTTGGATCTAATCATAGAGAGTATGTTTAATAAAGCAAACAAAAGAAAGGAGATTGGAGTCCACAATGTACAAGCTTTTGTGATAGAAAGCAGGGAAAGGAACAAAAGTATGGGTCCCAAAGGTCGTGGCAAGTCTAAGAACTATTTAAAGTCCACAGGTGACAAAAATGTGAAGACATGCCACTATTATGATAAGCCAGGACACAATTAAGAGGTTATGCTATACGTGAAAGAGGGATTAGAAAAAGCGAGATCATTAGAATGATAGAGATGATAAGAGTATAGTTTCAACTGCTTCAAGCACAGATGATGAGTTATCCCTAGTTTGTGCAACTAGTGAATACTTGCGTGTCAATAATTTTGGTTATAAATGGCTAATTGATACAGGAACATCTTATCATTGTGTTTAAAAGATGGAGTATTTCTTAAGATACTAAAGAAGAGGTTTTGGGAATGTAAAGATGAGAATCCAAAGTTCTTCTAAGATAGTAGGTATGGGTGATATCCAAGTTTAGACAAATATTAAATACTTACTGACCTTAAGAGATGTATGACACATTTCCCATATAATGCTAAATTTGTTATCAGTCAATGTGTCAGATCAAGAAAGATTTCAGCACACTTTTGAGGATAAGAAAGGAAACTATCTAAAGGTGCCATGAATGTTGCCCGAGGAGACTTATATTGCTCACTATACAAGACACACTTAAAGGTGTGTGGTGGTGGAGAAGTATACACAGTCGAAGAGGAATCTTCACCAAACCTGTGACATCGATGATTGGGACACATGAGTGAGAAAGAATTAAAGTTGATGGTTGAAAAATCCTTTATCCCAGTTAAGAACTTACAACTGCTTAATCTTTGCGATCATTGCTTGACTACAAAGCAACATAGAGTCTCTTTTAAGAGAAGATCTATAAGGAATTTGGAGTTAACATAATTGGTGCATTCAGATGTAAGTGGTCTTATTGAGGAAGATTCACTAGGAGGTAACAAATATTTTGTTACATTCATTAATGATGCTTCGAGGAAGACTTGGGTGTACAGGTTGAACTCTAAGAGTAAAGTGTTTAAAACTTTCTAGAAATTTCTTGTTATGATAGAAAGGAAAGCTGAGAGGAAGTTGAAGTGCTTAAGAACAAACAATAGAGAAGAGTATACCTCTAAGGTATTTGAAGAATACTATATATCGTATGGCATTAGACATAAGAAAACTGAACTAAGGACTTCACAGCACTATGGGGTTACTAGGAGGATGAACATATCCATTGGAAAAGGTTTGTTATATGCTCAGGATGTCTATATTGCCAAAGACATTTTAGGATAAAGCAGACCAAACTGCAATTTTCTTGATTAATCAAGCTCCCTCGGTTCTATTGGATTTTGAGAATCCCAAGAGGGTGTAGACTAGAAAGGATCCCACATATCATCATCTGAGAGTTTTTAGCTGCATGGTATTTAGACACGTACCCAAGGATCAAAGAAAGAAGCTTCACTCAAGGTCGATAACTTGCATCTTTTTTGGATATAGTGGTGATCAGTTTGACTTCAGACTTTATGACCTAGAGAAGCAAAAGGTAATCAATCAAGAGCATGGATGTGATGTTCCAAGAGCATGAGAGAGGTGTTGATCTTTTGAGTGGATATAAATCATCACACTGCAACTCGTCAAATGGCATAGATAGCTCTTCCCCAATTTCTTCAACTATTAAGCAATCTACAGGTGAAGAAGATGAAGTATGTGATCAAACACGTGCTGGTGGTGATCATAAATAATCTGATAGTGATGAGCTACATGAACCACATCTTGACAATACGAGACAAACCAACAAATAAATCCAATAAATTCAATAAGGATTTATAAACAAAGTTGACCTCTCACCTCTAACAATAAGTTAACTCACAAAGTTTCAGGATTGAAACTAAAGTTGATGTTACAATTAACAAACACTGAAATCAATCCCCAAACCAATCAAAAAAGGATGAGAATATAACAATTTTTTCCTCTCTATATTTTTCCTCACTTTTGGACATTATGACTGCACTCCTTACAAAAACCTGAGTATTTTTCTCTTTTATATCACAAAATAAATTTTTCTTCAACTTACACAGTCACTTACATGATCGTGTAAGTAACATGTATCTTTCTAGCACCACCTTAGTCACAAGCATTTATGGTTACTAAGAGGTATACAGTCATGTATCTTTATACAAGCGTAAACAAGATCGTGTACCTCTTCACACTTTCTTCACACATTTACAGAGAATTAAACAGATGATCCATACGGTGGTGTAAGTCAAGACATGGGCATATAGCACTTTACACAGTCGTTTATCTCTCTAGAAGAGATTCTTTCATCTTGTCTTCACTTTTTCATAATTCCCACATATTATAAAGCCATCTACGATCATCGAAAGTCTCAAAATAGGGCTAAACATTCAACAAAATAATCTTTTACAGTGCTTGTAAACCAAAATTCTAGCTTCCAACACTTTTTATTTCCTCATATTATTAGGCCTACATATTTTACAAAGTAATAGATTAGTTATTAAGAGAAAAGGAGACTTATTACCATACAAGATCAACTTCACCTTACATGTTTTTATAGCATACATTTAGATATATAAATCAATCCATTCTATCTTGTATAATTTTTTATTTAAGAATCACATCCTAGAAATACTAAAGTTAATTTTGTTGATAATAGAAACTTTTTCTCTATTGATTTTTATGGTCAGACAATTTGAGTTTAATTTATATTTAGTGATAGCTAATGTTAAGGTGTTTAACCTATTAGAAAATTTTCAATTTAATGCCTAAACTTTTAAATTTTTTTAGGTAGATATCTATATGTTATAAACAACAAAGATTTCAATAAGTCAAAACAACAAATTACTAACAAAACTAACATTTTAAACTAAACTGTTAAAGTTTAAAAGATTGGTCACTCAATTGAAAGATTTTAAACTTTAAAAATTAGATTGAAAAAGTTAAAATAATAAAAGGATGGAAACTTTAAGATTAATCATCCCTTATATTTATAAAGTTATACAATGTTAGTTTTAAGTGAAATTGATCCATTATCACTCATTTCTTATGTTCTTAAGGAAGAGATTCATTATGAATATAGTAAAACTAAAGAGAGAATATTATCCTTTTGTCAAACTTTATACACTCATCTTCATATGTAGACGATTGCTTGCTGAAAACACAAGCTTAAATTAACTTGCTGCAAGAATAAAATCATAAATGTTCTTGACAACTAATAGGTAGACAATATTAGTGTTATAATCATATATAGATCACTATGATTATATTAATTTGAATCTTGATTTTTATGAATTTATTTTGAATCAAAGGAATGATATATCTATCATAGTAATTGTTTTGCAAAATAAGATGAACTCCTTCACTCAAGGATTATTATAAATATCAATTAATTATTTTTATTAATATATTGAGTACATTTAAGATAAAAATAATCAGCATGAAGCCTAACACTATATCTATGACAAAGTTTTTAAAGGTATTACTAGTTCAAATTAGAAATGATATATAATTATTCTATTCATTAATATAAAATTTAAAGAAATCAATATAAAATATTAGTTTTCTAGAGCCCTAACTAAAAAAATATTTAGTTAATATATAATCCTTTAATAATAATAATAATAATAATAATAATAATAATAATAATAATAATAATAATAATAATAAAATGAACAATAATATTTTAATTTATAATTATGGTTAAATAAATGAAGATCCCTTGTGATTTGATCAATTTTTCCATTTCAATTATCATATTTTAAAAATTATCACGTATCCTTATATGATATTAATTAGTTACCACACAACTACTTCATTATATTATGTTTATTTTTCATCTATTTTTTTACTCAAGATAATGTAATATTAAAATTATTAAGCTTTAAAGCAACTGTGTAAATCAATCTTTATAGTTATATCTTACATGCATACATGTCAATATTCTAACTATATATTAAAAATTTATAACATTAGATTACAAATATAATAGAAGAATATGACTTAATTTTTTTACTTGTTAATTTTGTCTACAATTGCCTTTTTATCATTTACAATTCAATAACAATTACTACAAAAACTTAATATAAACTAGGATGTTTTAAATAGAATATTGATTTTTAAGATATAAACAAGCTAGTCATAGTTATGAGTAACTATATCATGAAGATTTAATGTATATGAACTTAATTATGTCTAAATCAAAGAACGAGTAATTATAGTATCAAGTTAGGTCTAATTTTAACCACTATAAATCTTAAAATGATAAACTCTTCCAAATAATTACATGAAGTACTATAATAGATATTGAATAAAGTTCATAAAAGCATCATATAAGAGATTTTATTGCTGAAGTAACATTTCACAATATAGGATGATTCTAATTTTTATTGCAAATGATAACTGAAATCTTTGAACAATTATAAAACTTCCAAAAATATGATAGGATTAATTGTATTATAAAAAGGCTGCTTATATTATATACATACAAAGAAGATATAGGTTTTGTTCAATTACATCATATATATATTAGTTTTTTTGAATATTTTAAAAACCTGACCAGAAGTTAAACCGATAACACAAGAGATTTAAGATTCAAAAGATTCAATTAGTATTAGACCATCATAAAAATAGCTAAAGAATAATTAAAGAATTTAAAATATATTTGAAAGATATTGTCTTTATCTATCAAAAAATTTGAAGTTTAATTTAAAAAAAGGGATTGTTAAATGAAAATTAATTAATTTATTTTAGTTTATAGGAACTTATTAATTTATAAAAATTGACCAATTAATTAATAAATTGAACTGTTTTTAAAAATAGTTATTAAAGTAAATTGAATTAAAAAGTTAAAAATCGAACCGAAAAGTTAAAACATTCAAGATTTTTAATGTTAAACCACCCAAATCGGGTGATTTTTTTAATCATTGGTTTTTTTATACACTTTCAAAGATTAAAAATAAATTAAAAACTTTCAATTCAGTAAATACCAATTATTACATTGTATAATGTCATGATAACATTGACAAGGTAAAATTATATATAAGGATCTATCGTACAATAATGTAATAACTATAGATCTTTTCTTTTTCAATATCTTTTTATTTTGTAACGTTAGTTGCCTTCTTTTTATATAGGACAAGACAACACCACTATATCTAATATTTTTATCTTGAACCCTAATATTATATTAATAAAATTTTCTCTTAAAATAGTTGCTAAACTAACTTCACAAAACCTAACAATTTATAATCCTTTAGATCACCAACATTGTCATGCCAAAGGATTTTAGTGAAGACAAAAAAGAAGAAAAGTTTTATGTGTTGCTCTTTTTTTTAAAAAAAAGTTACTTAACTAACTTGAATAACTTAATTTGGTGGTTATATTGGAGTTTCACATTTAATTATAAGGTCATATGGTTGATACATGGGACTAAATTGAAGTTTCCATAAAATTTTAAGACTTAGTAGAGGAAGAATTGGGATAGCAATTACAAATCTAAGTACAATGAAAGGCTTTTAGGTAGTTGATGTTATTAATAAGTATATTTTATTTTTTTACCCTTTCAATTATTTTTGAAATTAGTATCCTCTCTTCAATATTTTTTGATAACCTTGTTTGAATACTTCCTATTACCTTAATTAAAATTCATAAGAAAAACCAAATTGTTTATTAGCGATAGAAATTAAGCTGTTAGATGATTCATTTTTTAAAAAGTATATTGAACATGGGCTAATCAATACCTAATAAAAAATATTGCTTCATTCAGTCCTACGTGTAAAATTCTCTATAAATAGGATTGTTTGAGCATAAATATATCCCTTCAACTAAATACAACTGATAGAATTATAATATGAAACTTTTCTTGACTTAAATAAGATCCTTAAAAAAAAGATGAATTTTTTAAGACTTAAGAGAGTTGTACTAAAAAAAAAAGGGGTTATAAGGTCATCTACTCGGCACACTCAACTCAATGTGTATATCCAAACGCACATTTTTAATCTATATAGTGTTGGTTTATACCCTACAATCAATCAGTTTGGTTATAGTTTAGTGACAATTATTTAAATACATTTTTTATCTTGTACATGTTTAGATGTCTATGATAAAGTCCATGGAATAATTATACATTGTAAATAAAATTATAATGAGATTAAAATTATGAGATTCATATTGCATTTATATATTATCCTTAAGTTATTTCTAATCAATGTTCTACTAAGATTGCACATTAATAGAACTTAAAAATACTAGCACATTTGATGTTTTTCTTTATGAAGGAATTACTTGATCTTAAAGACTAAAATATGGAGATACTTAAAGAAATGTATGGGTGCTTATTAGAGAACAAGTTCATCGAATATACCTGATATGAGAAATTCATTTGGAACATTACTTGTATGTCTATGAAAATTCTCATTCTAATGATTGTATAAATGATCATTTGACTAGAGTTCTCTAAAGTTATATTGTATAGGAATTATTATGTTTTGATACTATTTATAACATATTCTAATCGTAGGTTGTTCAATCAGTAGCAGTGGATGTAGTATGAACTATATGGAAGCAGTTAAGTGAACAAAATATAATTCATCATCCTAAAGTAATTAGGGAGAATGTTCTGCTATTCTCAATTAGTATTATTTCGAGAAATCCTTGGAAGAGGTGGAATGATATTTTATAAATAGTTTACAAATATCATTAATTGAATCAATAGCTAATAGTGGAGAACTAATATGATTGGGCTAAAAATAGAGTAGATATTAATTCCATGATTTATGTCTAGTCGGAACATTATGATGAAATGATTGAATTATACGAAAAAGCATGCATGGAAAGGTTAGTCAAAACTACTTTGGCATATTTAGATATTTGGGTGGTCATGATGCGTTACTAGACGTCAATCTTGATCTAAGATTAAAAATTGTTTAATTAGAGAATCAAAGATAAATTAAAATATGTTTTTATTTATCTAATTCTAATTATAAATTTGAATTATAATTTATAATCATTGCTAACATATTTGAGAACTTAATGAGTCTCACGTAAAGAACGAGTTGAAGAGAACAAAAATATTTTATCAAGTTAGGCTTGATTGTAAAGTTTGAAAAACTTTATGATTAACTATAAGATATGTAATAAGTAAGGATCAATATGAGATATTAGATCTTTTTGAGCATAAATGATTTTTAATTAGAATGATTTGTAATTATAATTAAAGTTTAACTGAGATTATAATTTAATTTTGATTTAATTACTAAAATGTCCAAAACCTATTATAAATAAGCTTAAGCTTTAATAGAGCTAATACTTCTTACTTAACCATTTTTGTAAGAGTTGCAGAGTTCTTTCAATCTGTTATATAGATACTGTAAGAGACTGGACACTTGTGTGACTACAGTGGTTGAGATGGATCAATTTCTAAAACGATTCGAGGGATACAACAAAAGTATGATCAACTTTCAAAATAACATACGAATTAATAATCACGTTTTATTATTATATATGTCTCAATCATTTTATAAGATTAACGTGATCTTGCTTTTTGGAAATCAAATTATGAAAAAGTTTTGCAATTATAATGATGCGGTTAAGATCGAATCCTGTCTTGATTTTACGACATATTGATCAATAATAACAATAAATACTTAGTCCTAGTTTAGTTATTATTACTTCCAGTTAGAAAATCTAATGAAATAGAATAAGACAAGATGTAATAACTAACATTTATTCATTAATATTTTTAAAAAGTAAAACTTACTAGAGGGAATATAACAAATTTAACAATCTCAACATAATCAAATAAAACAATAAAAAAGCATCAGTTCACTTGTTAACCAAAACTTCCAAGGTTTTTACAACTGTTTCTCTCGAGTAGGAAAAAGAATTTTACTGTAATTAATTTTTTTTAAAAACAATTGGAATCTGAGGCTTTAAATTAAGGACGGAGCGTGGGGCATAACGTACTGTTTTGGTCCCTTAGGGCGGGGACCATCTTAAGAACCAAAGCCCGACATTGTTTTTAACTTTTATTGGTTGAAGCTGACCCGTCATTTTCTCGCGTTTATTACTTTCCCTTCAAAATCACAAGTTGTGTTTTTATGATTTAATGTCTGAATAAGTAAAGTTCACATCCTTAATTTGTGTGTCTACATGGGACAGGTGTTCCATTCATATTATAATATAAAGTAGCCTATCTAACTTTATAAATTTATAGTGTTTTAACTTTTTACATTTATGTATCGCTGTGGTTGTAATATGATGACCATACTCATAAGTGAATTATAATCAAAATCCAACAAAAACAATAGGTTGTGTGAAGTGCGACATTTGACCAGAAAACGATACAAAGCATGGGACCAAACAATTGTACAAACATGAAAAGGAGATGTCGTTTTCGATCTGCTTTCCATTATACTAGCTAATTATTAACCGATTTTCAAGTTAGCATAAGGAATCTAAGTTTAAGGTATGTTGGAGAACAGATCATGGTCGAATCCTATTTATTAGATGGATAAATATTTATAAAATAAAATAGGTACAAAATAATGGGACAAGTTATCTGAACCGGTGTGATGATGAGTATATATTACAAATGATTGACACGTCATATCAACAACCATGGTCATCATGGATGTATGGGAGACATCTCGTAGGCATTTCAGAGCTGTGTTTGTTGGTCGAACTCCTTGAAGGGCAGATGGTTTTATGGATTTTATTAATTGCCGTAATGGAGCATCCATTTAGAGAATATGCTTTGGACCTGTAATGGAGCATCCATTTAGAGAATATGCTTTGGGACCTGTAACTTCTGGCTGGATGAAACAGTTAAGTTGGGTTTAGACATTCCTCGTGACCGATGCTTAAAGTGTAATGATGTTATCTTTAAATTTCTGTCACATAATAAATGTATAAACGCCGCAAACTTTCCATAAGTGGATCTTCACTTTTCCAGGTTTGGTAACTATGGAGCTTTTCCTCTCCACCAATACAAAAGAAGAAGGAGCTAGTTAGTAATTACTCGCCAAAGTGTTGGTAGGCATACATATAGGCACTGAAGAGTCAAAGTCCATTGGCCTTTTTTTTTTTTTTTCATCAAACAATGGCGCCTTCAGCTCAATTATTTACACCCAGCTGTGTAGGCCAACAATCTACTGTACTACTCTTTCACTGAATTGGAAACTCAAACTATGGCTCTACCAGGCAGACTGTCTACTTCTTCGTTACATAGTTGTAGTTTTATTATATTTTAAAAAATGACGGAATCTAGCTCCCATTTTCTGCTTCCTTTGCTTTGCTTGTCCCTCTTCAAATTTTCTTTATCTTCTCCCCTATTATTTTCAGGGGTAATTCTTAAACAACTATTGTGCTATCTTTTCAGTCCTTCTTGCCAATCAAATGTCTTCATCTTCTTCTTTGCTTTCTAAAAAAATACTTTAACTCAGTATCCAATCCTTTATCAGTGTTTAAGTTTGGTATTTATCAAACTTTACTCAACTAGCTTTTTAATGTGTTGATCACAAATTATCTTATTAGTTCAAAGTGTCAGTGTTTATCACTACTTTGTTACAAATGAAAAATTAGTAGAAGAAATCGAGAATGAAGATAAGAAATTGAAAAATACTCACCTCCAATTCTAGAAAACTAATTATGGGCTTCTCACGTCGTGGCTGTTATAAATTATTATCAGTGAGGATGCTTTAAGTTTAGTACGAGAGTAGCAAAATCAAAATTTGTTGTAAGGACTACTCTTGAGCAACATCTACTCCCTATGACAAGTAGGAGTGACCTAATTAGTTTCAACTTCTCATTTAAGGCTCTCCTTTGTAGGAGGTCTTCAGTTTGAGTCACCACAAAGGGAGGAGAGGGGAAATTTTCCCTGTTGATGATCGTCTAGCCCCCTGGGCATGTTCCTTAGTCAGATCCATTGTGGATGTCTCACTTCCAGCGGCAGTGTGGGAGTTGGAACTACTAGGAAACTTGGAGTTGATGGGAACCTGATGCTGAGCAGAGCTAGTGATCAATCAGCAGCTGACCAATCAGTATATGACCAATCCTTGTGTGCAGAAGTGTACAGGCTACGTAGGAACCTGAGGGACCTTGGAGTTCTAGATTTACTTCATCTAGGACTCTTGAGATGGAGTCTTAGGGGCTTATGATTAGTCTGACGAAATTGGAATACCTAATGTATATCAAAAAAAATGGAGAGCAAAGTGTTCTTGTTCAATTAATGAACATCTTAAATAGTTTAGGAAAATTTATGATAACCTTGATGTAATTCAAAAACTTGTTTATGATATAAATAATGTCACAAAAATACTTAGCTAATCACCTTTGTCATCTTTCCAACAATTTCTTCTTGCTTTCTAGAGGCACTTACAATCAAATTGAGAAGAGTAGAAGAAATATATAAATATCAAAATCAAATTAATAATAGGAGAATAAACAATTATGAGCAACCATGATAATAAAACAACAGCATCAATTGGACACCTTGTTATCTTAAAATTAATGATCTTTCACTTGCATATTGGTCTAAGTTTGATTACTTATATCAATCGAAAGATCTTCTTTGAAGGGTTTTGAGGGGGTCTAGGAAGAAATTGGATTAGATCCAAGTAAGCCCATATACAATCACGATATCATATTTCAACCTAAAACTTGTCACTTTCCGATGTGGGATTACTTCACTTTTGAATTTCCAACATCTCCCCCTCACAAGTGGATCTATCCATATCGGACTAGCTCCCTTATACCCATAGCTTATGGGAAGCCATTAGAGTCACTCCATGAATCACCCGTTCATCTTGACCCAAATCTATGAATCATTATTCATCAAAATTTGTGAACCTAACTTTAATACCAATAAAGGGTTTTGAGGGGACTTGGGGGGAAATTGGACCAGATTTAAGTAAGTCTATATATAATTGGGACATTATATCTTAACCCAAAACCTTGAAGCAATAAGTTATGAGTCATATCTTTGTATATAACTCACTTCATCCTTATGTCTCTTTCTGATTTGGGATTACTCCACTTGTAAATTTCTAGCATTGCTCAAATTCTTGTTATTCTTTGATTCATTGTTCTATGCCAACATAGATGCTACCGCCTATATTATCCTTTATTGAAAATTATAACAAAACTTATATATGTTGTCTATGGGATGCTTATATTTTTATCAAAGAGGGAATAAACTAAGCAACGTTCTTCAAGTAAAAAAATTCATTAAGAATCTACTTTTTCTTTGTTGGAAAATTTATAAATAATAACTTATGCTTTTAAGTTTTAACTCTTCTAAATTTGTTATTAAAGATCAAGTGAAGAGGATAATCGTGAGAGAGATAAGAAGGAAAAAATATATGCTTTTGACAGTGTTCTTCAAGAAGCTTTTAATGTAATAAGGAACAACACTTTATCTTCTATTTGACATCAACAGACTGCAAATCATAGTAACAAACAAGAAGAAAAATAAAAATTGTTACTATGTTTCAAAATTAGACTAAAATTAATGTTTGTATTAGTTGCTAAGAAGGAAAAAGTTGTAGGCTTTCATTTAAAAGAAATAATAAAGCTTTAAAATTCATCTTTGGGAAAGTACAATGTGATTTTTGAGGATTAGCTCCTATTTCTTAAAAAAAAACTTTCAGTATCATATAGTATTCATTGATGTCTAGAAGATTCTCATCATTATATCTATTAAAAAATATATTTTAAAGAAATAATTAGAATAAAAATTGTCAAAGTCAATTTAATAAAAAGAAAATATTTTTCAATTTAATGGAGGTGGCAACTTTGCATCTAATGAATTTTTTAATCATATTCAACTTTACATCATTAATCTTCATGTATCTCAGGCATACATCAATATAATAGAGTGGTAGAAATAAAACATCACCACGTAAGAGAAATTGCTCTTACCATATTTCTTCTTTTTAATTTTTTTTGAATATATTAAGCCTTAAAGATGGTTCAAAATGTTTCCAAACTCTACAACTTATGATACTCCATGGTAGTGACTACAAAGACATATAAATCTACAAATAAAAGTTTTAATCAAGTACTAGACATTTACACACTCCAATAAGTGAGGAGATATTGTTGATGCTGAAGTTTATGCTTTTATAGAGTGATCTACAGCTAAATATGGTGTGGCAACTGCTTACAAAACTGCTCTATATGAGTACTTTTGTCTTCAAATGTTTTGAGGTTTCTCTCATCCCATGCAACTGTGACTATTGATGATAAAACTATCCAAAAGCATTTCATTGCTTTGTTGTTTCTGTAGGCCAGTTGATAGATTTGATCACTGTCCAAGTTGTCCAGATTAGCAGCTAATGTACGTCTACCAAGTAGTTCCCTCCATATGTCTCCAATGTATAAGCATTTAAAGAACATATATTTGATTGTTTCCTCAACATTTTTGCATAAGCAATATCAATTGATAAGATATGCATATCTGCCAATTCTATCAATATTTCTTAATCGACCTTTCATAGCAATCCATAAAGTAAAAGTTGCACCAAGTAAAAGGTGATTGGACCAAATAGATTTGGTCCAAGAAAGCTTAGGAAGAAGATTGAATAACCACTTCTTGCAAGATGAACTTAAACACTTACCATCAAGTGAGTGTTTCCAAATGTATTTATCAATTTTAGCATTGCAATGAGTTCCAAAGATTTCATTAACAAGTGAAATGGAAAGTGATGTGATCTAAAATTTTCCTTTGTAGAGAATAGCTATAGCTACTGAAGAATTCAAGGGAATTGAAATCCTTAAGAATTCAGAATCATTGAACTTCAATGGTCTAACAAAGAGCCATTTGTCATGCCAAAAGCTATTAATTTTCCCATTTGTAATTAGAGTAATAAAGTTAGTCCTATACTTCTCTCTTAGCTTTAGGATGGCCTTGAGAGCAGTAGGGGAAATGTGAGTAGTATACAGCCCAGATGCTTCTATTCTTAATGAAATAGATACGAATCCATTTACACCATAACGATTTCTTATCCTCCATTAGCCTCTAGAATCTCTTGGTTAGCATGATTGTGTTTATGGTTTTAATAGAGCAAATCCCCAACCCTCCTAAATCTATAGTGTACACATTTCTTTCCATTTCACCGTCTCTTTATAGTTCCTCCCATTATTGCCATTCCATTATAGACTGAAGCTTCTCTCGTAGTAGTTGTTTTCATAAACCAATTTCCTTCCTCTACTTTAGAAGATGAAACTACATTCTTTAAACTATATAATCATCATCTAGATTATCATAGGTTATGATTATATGTCTTTGTTTCCTTTCAATAAGGCATCAATGTGTCTTAAAGTTTATGAAAATAACTATTGGACCAAGTGAAAATCTTACTCACAATTTCGATAATAACAAAATATATTACTATTGATATTTTTTATATTTAATTATATTAGTCAATGAATTTTTCAAATCTTAAGTTTAATAGAAGGACAAAGTGATCAAAGGATAAAAATGAGTAAAGTGTTGTACTAAATACAATTTAAGAGAGCTTTAAAAAAAATTAAGTTAAGAATTAAAAATAAAAATGAATAAAGTCACTTCATTTGCAACAACCATTATAATCTTTATTGTAACCTTATCTTGGTCATTTTAATGAATTAGAGACTAAATCGTTGGATGATATATAGCGCATGTTACATATACTATTCAATAATCAATAGAAACTTTGATAACATTTTAAATAAATCCTCTTAATACACAAAAGAGATTTTAAAGAATTTTTAAAATATTTTTAAGTCAAATTTCTATCAAAGGGTTGTAGTTTATCTTTGAAAAGACTTGTGGGATAAAGTTTTAAATTTAATTTTTATTATGGCTTGACTAGGGAAAAACAAATTATTTAAAAGTTATAGAATTAGTGGATTATAATACATTAGGCTATTGACTAAGTGATGGATTAATCGATGGTTAACTAACTAGTCGAAGGACTATAACCAATTACCTAGTGGTGATATTCAGAATTTAATAAGTGATGAATTTATTTTGATTAGTGTTTTACATTAAAGTTTCAATATGTATAAATGCTCATGATTTGACACATACATGATATTATATATAATGATTATTGTCATATAATGATATAGATCTTACTCATGATGAGATTGATGAGAATCTAAATGAAAATCAATGACGAAACGAATGATCAAATGAACAAAAAAGGATTAAAGACCGTGTGGGATGATATAAGAGATTCTAAAAATAGAGAACTGAACAATGAGCAGGCTCACATATGCTTTAAGACAAATAATGATAAGATATCTTTTATCTTTAAATCCTATAATGATGATAATGATGATTATAATGTTGATATTGTTGAATGTTCTTCAAGGAAAATGAGGTACCTTCTAGCTCTAATATCCACTTCAAGGTAAATCAGGATGAACATGTTGAATTTTCAGAGATCATGAGCATAGAAAGGAAGAAAGTATCTTCCAATTATAAACAGACTCAAAAACTCCTAGATGCATACATGATTGAGAATGAGAAATTAAAATAAATATGTGTGATATTATAGAATCTAACAATTTGGTTGTTGCCAATGATAATGAACATATTTCATTTTATGAAAATGAGGCATTGAAAATGACCTCAAAAAGTCATTGTCTAGATTTACTATAGATAGTGAAGTTTCAAATACTAGGTAGTAATTCATAATCAAGAGGAACTTTGAGAATGTTTTAAAGAAAATCCTTTTAATATTAAAAAAAATTAGAGAACTTTTAAAATATTTTTAAGTCAACTTTTTTCAAAGGAGTGTGGTTTATTTTTGAAAAGATTTGTGAGATGAAGTTTTAAAGTTAATTTTTGTTAAACTTTCGGTAATAGTAGTCATTGATGACTAGAATATTCTCATCACTGTATCTATTGACAAAGCAAATTTTAAAGAACTAATTAGAATAAAAATGGTCAAAATCAATTTAATAAAAATAAATATTTTCAATTTGATGGAAGTGGTGACTTTGTATCTAATTATTTTCTTGAACATATTCAACTTTACGTCATTAATCTTTATGTATTGTGCTTAGGTAACCCTCAATATAGTAGAGTGATAGAAATAAAACATCCCCACGTATTAGAAATTGCTTTTACCATGTTACTTCATGCAAATATATCATTGTCATTATAGATTGAAGCTTCTCTCGTAGTAGTCTTTTTGATAAACCAATTTCCTTCCTCTTCCTTAAAAGATGAAACTACCTTTTTAAAACTATATAATCATCATTTAGCTTATCATAGGTTACGAGTATATATCTTCGTTTCCTTTCATTAATGCATCGATGTGTTTTTAAGTTTGTGAAAGTAACTATTGGACCAAGTGAAAATCTAACACACGATTTTAATAATAAAAAATGTCTGACCATTAATATTTTTATATTTGATGATATTAGTTAATTAATATGTCAAATTTTAAGTTTAATAGAAGGAAAAAGTGATCAATGGGTAAATATGAGTAAAGTGGACTATTTAATATAATTTAAGAGAGCTTTAATAAAATTTAAGTGAAGAATTAAGAATAAGAATGAATGAAGTCACTCCATGCGCAACAATCATTATAATCTTTATTTTAATCTTATCTTGGTCATTTTAATAAATTAGAGACTAAATCTTTACATGACATATAACGGATGTTATATATACTATTCAATAATCAAGAGGAACTTTGAGAATATTTTAATGAAAATCCACTTAATACATAAAACAATGTTTAGAGAACTTTCAAAATATTTTTAGGTCAAATTTTTGTCAAAGTGGTGTAGTGTTTTTTTTAAATAATGAATTCATTGAGAGCCATGAAAGGCATTGAAAGAGGGATTACAAGGCAATGCCCAACAGAATGGAATTATACAACAAAAAAATACAAAATCGGATTATTATCCATAGAAAGCTAGAAACATGATAAATTAAAGGTTTCATCTTCTCCTAGTAGAAAGACTCAGTTTTCCTATCCATTGATGAGCTCCCAGAATTTCTCTAATCCAACATTGAATTCTATGTGCTAAAACATACCTTTCATTTTTCTTTCTTTGGAAAAGCCTTTGGTTTCTTTCCATCCAACTCGTATATACTAAGCAATTTAATCTAAGATTAAGACACATTTGATCCTTCCCCAGCTTTAAAGTTAATTTTTTTTGGCACTTGGCTAAGCAAACAAATTATTTAAAAGTTATAGAATTAGTAGATTATAATACGTTAGGCCATTAACTAAGTGATGGGTTAATTAATGCTCAACTAACTAGTTGGACGACTATAACCAATTGCCTAGTGGTGATATTCAGAATTTAATAAGTGATTAATTTATTTTGATTAATTTTTTGCATTAGATAGGAATGTATTATCTAAAGTTTCAATATCTATAAATGCTCATGATTTGACACATAAATGATATTATATATAATGATTATTTTCATATAATGATATAGATCTTACTCATGATGAGATTGATGATAATCTATATGACAATCAAGAATAAAGTAAAAGGAAGGAAAAGAATGATCAAATAAAGAAAAGAGGATTAAAGACCATGTGAGATGTTCAAGAGATTTTAAAAGTAGAGAATTGAATAATGATGAAGCTCTCATGTGCGTTAAGACAAATGAGGATGAGATATCTTCTAGCTTTTAATCTTATGGTGATTATGATGTTAAACTTGTTGAATTTTCTTCAAAGAAAATGAGGTACCTTCTATCTCTAATAACCTCTTCAAGTTAAATCAGGATGAGCATGATGAATCTTTAAAGACCATGAGCATGGAAAGGAAGAAAGTATCTTCCAAGTATAAAGAGATACAAAAACTCCTAGATATTCACATGATTGAGAATTAGAAATTGAAATACATATGTCTGATATGATAGAATCTAAAAATTTGGTTTTTGCCAATGAAAATGAACATATTTCATTACATGAAAATGAGGCACTGAAAATGACCTTAGAAAGTCCTTTATAGATTTATTATAGATAGTGAAGTTTTGAATAATATGTACTATTTCATAATTAAGAGTAACTTTGAGAATGTTTTAAAGAAAATCCTCTTAATATACAAAACAATTTTTAGGGAATTTTTAAAATATTTTTAATTCAAAAGTTTGTAAGAAATTAAAAAAAATCAAGCAAATGACTAAGAATAAGAAATAATAAAGTCACTTTATGCGTAACAACCATTATAGTATTTCTTACAATGTTATTTTAGTCATTTCATAATTTGAAATTTAATCATTATTTGATCATTTACATGCAAAAGAATTAAATATACCTTGTCATAATCAAGAGAAATTCTGGGAAGGTTTTAAAAAAAACCTTCTTGATCATGAAAACATTTTTTGATGAAATTTTAATGTAACAAGGCTTGTACTTGGTTTCTTATTGGTGAAGTGATTACATAGCAAAAGTCCTAAATTACATCATATATCTTAGATGAAAATGAGTATTAATTGTTCTCCATAAAGTATGTGAAGTCGGGCGTTGTAATTCCAAATTTCAAAGCAAAGCATCTTCGATTTATGACATGTAACATAATAATCACTTTATTTATTTTATTATATAATAAATAAAGCATACCAAAATACTTAATTTATTATCATATTAAACAAATAAATATATTATTAACAATTAACAAATATGATAAATTATTAATTGTTAATAAATCATATATTATTATATTTTTAATATAATTAATGATGTGTAAATATAATAAATTAACAAATCAATATGTTTGACAGATATATCTTCTGTAATTATTGATTTTCAATTATTCCCTTAAACATGGATGTCTATAAAGAAAGTTCATTATATATTTTTAATGAAAAAATTATCAAAGGAGGTATAAAAATATTTTACGTATGGAAAATTCTCATAATATTTTGAAATAAAAAAACCTTTTTATAGAATTAATGAAAGCACAATGGAAGTTCTTACACCTAAAGAGGTTGACATCTTTATTTCTCTTCTTAATTATTAAGATCTTTTATCCTTTGTCTACAGAAATAAAATGTAACGCTATTATTAACAATTACTATTATCATTTTGATCATAAAAGAAAATAATATTGAATTAAATTTGCTAATTAATAAAAATATAAAACAAAAATTAATTATCTTTTATGTTTTTCTTTAATTTTATTGCCACCACATGCTTTACACATAAAATCAGATATGATAGATATCCTTTCAACATATGTTTTTAAAAAATACTTAGCCAAGACAAAAACTAAAAATCATTTGAAAATGAATTATTGTTTAAAAAGTGTATAATTACATTGATCTAATTATTATGAAATTTCAAATGATCTAAAATATCTTTCATTTGTTAGAAATTGAAGAAAAAGTTTTATTCTCTCAAGGGAGACCAAATTTGGTATAATTTGTGATATAATTGAGGTCAACTAAAAAGAGTTGATTGCCCAGTACAATTAGTACAGTCTCCACTTTGAAAAGATGAAAGTAAGGAACCATTACATTCTTCAAAATCTCAAAGATTTATATAGGCTCAAGACTTTAACATAGTCTTGGGTTTTCCTATTATCTTTTTATGAAATAAATTTTGTTAAAAGCTTGAAGCCTCAACTGGTATAATGATAATTCAACTCATATAAGTTCTAACCTGAAGGTTATTCTCATCCATTAACCACCTACTTTTAATTCCATTCATTCACCCTAAGTTTCAATTCCTCACCAAGGTTCTGCTCATTCCCTCAATTATATCCTTAGCAATTAGATTTTTCCTTACTTAGTTAATGATCATAAAGTCTAAGGAATGGTTGTCTTGCTACTTTCTCCTAAACATTCTATCATTTATTTTCCTTCAAATTGAGTAAATGGTGTAATTGAACGTTATCTTGAAGATTGATGGGTCTTGCTTCTTCATTTATTGTTGTTTGTCATTCCAGTCAACTATATTGGTCCATTAATTTGAGTTATATTATAGATTGCAAAGTGCCAATATATAGTACCAAAGTATAGTTGTGATTGGAGAAGATGTGATCTTACAATCCATTTTCCTATTGCCATAACATACATAAGGGGTTTAAGTTCTCAATTAAGTTCATGTTTTGGGTCTCCTCTTTATTGTAAGTTAAGAAAATAAAGAGGAATTTGGAATCTTGTTCTTATGCTATAATAGATATCTCTATGGAATTGATCGTTGAGGAGGCTTGAATATTTCAAGTAAGGAGAGGTTGATGAAGCCTTTAGAGCTGTGATTAATCCACAGGTATGCATCCTCTTCTGTTTGGTTAGGAAGATAGTTTGGAAAGCCATTTATAAATCTCAAGAATCCTTTAGATAGTTATGTTTGCCAATACCTTTAATTCCTTTTGATGATAATGCTTAGTTTGGCATTATTAGGAATGTTGTTTCCTAGCTATTGAGATTGTTTACTAGATGTAATGAGCCAAGCTTATGCTAATTTTCATTACCAAAACTAGGTTAGCTTACCATTTCCTATTTTGAATTTGATACTATATCTCATGTGATTTTTCAATGCTATAATCTATTTAAAGTTCCATGAAGTGTTATATTTGGAATTAATCTTCTAATTGTTCTAACCTTTGAGAAAATTAGAGTTGATCCATTTAACCTAAAGGGACTCTTTGTCAATAAGTAACTTCTATAATCTTTTTGGTAGTAGGACTTTGTTGATAGTTTTGATTGGTATAATTTCTAAACCACTCTCAAATTTTAGGCTGCAAATATCATACAATTTAACCTTGACACTTAAGGATTTGTCTTCCTTTCCACTCTATAAGAAGCTTTTTTTAATAAGGGAAAATAAGTAAAGTAAAATCATCACGTTGTCTACAGATACAAATTGTTTATAATTGTAGTGATTAGCTAGCTTCTCCCCATATAACTAAGAAAATTGTTCTATTAATTAGATAATCTCTTATAAATGGGGTTTATGTGGGTTAGCAGTTAGAATAAGTCAATTTTTTGGTTATAATTGGCATTTCTAAAAATTTAAAAAGGATTTATTCTTTTTTTTTGAATCGTATGAAGAGAGTGATTTGATCATACGAAATTGTAGAGTATACAAATAGAGACAGAGAGTAGTTTAAATTTAGCTAGATAATTAGCTAGGATTTTGGCTGAAGATATAGGGACTACAAAAACCATGAGCAAATCATTAGTAAGGGAGAGGACAAATTTTTTTAGCTTTTTACAATTTTCTATAGTATTTTACTTGGTTGTTCTTGGCAATATTTTTAGTAATAAGTCTTATAAAGGATTCAATGCAAATGGTGAAGAGGTATGGAGATAAGGGGTTTCCTTTTATTATCCCTTTAACACCCTTAAATGATTTGGTACCCTCCATATTGATTAAAATGCTATATAAGGAGGTGGAGATGTATTGGTTATTCCAGTTGATTAATTTAATAGGAAAGCCAAAATTTAAGGATGTTGAGAATGAAATCCAAATTTTTAGTCTAAATGGCCTTTTGAATTCCAATCTTCACTGCTTATTAAACAACTATTGTGCTATTTTATCCTTAAAATAATTTTCATTAATAAAACTATCAAAAATATTTTTCATAATGGAATAATCTTATTGACTTTTGACCTAAACCAAATTAGGTTGTAATACTACCATCATTCTAACAATTTCTCCATTTCCAAGTGATAGTTAACAACACTAATGTGAGAATAAATGTTACTTTCATTTATTTAGCTGATTTTTAGAAACTCATTTTCCAAAAAAGAACTAATTTAGAAAACTTAGAGGAGGATCCTTTAGGAGAATTTAACCACCTTGTAACTTGAAAACTCAACCACCTGGCTCATTTTTGGTGACCTCAAGTGCATTCTCTATTCATATGAGTCAAAGGTCCAAGCACCAGAATCAATCCATGTACAAAGATCATATTTGAAGTTTAAACTAGCTAAAGTTATTAGATCTCACATACAATAGTAATTAGTTTACCTCAAATAATAAGTAAAGTGGAAGCAAGTTCTTAAGAAAGACACACATCAGAGCTTTAGTAAATCCAAAAACTAATAAAAAGGCTTTCACTAGTCCATTTGCTTTAATAAAACTCTAATTAAAGTGTACCATTCAATATTCATAAATAATAAGAAAGCTCTTAATTGTGATGTTAGTATATGATCAAAACTATGCTAATGATCACTAGGCAACTGAAAATATCATTCTTGTATTAACTTAGTAAATACAAGTATTAATCCCACGAAGACTACAAGTACTAGTACAACTGTCTTTCTCTTATTTAATATATCAAAATAAATGAATGATTAAAGGAAAATATTAACATAACTAAAATAAGCAATTAAAGTAATGAATAAGAATGAAGAAACCAATAGATGAACATGATCCAAATGTAGAATTCCCTTAGAAACTTTTTTATACTTAGATTTCTCCTAATTTAATTATTAACACTAATTTCTTTGCTATAAACACAACGTTCACAGAAAGACCTATCTTCTGACCACACAATAAGCCCTCTTCTTATTTCAATAAAGGGTATCATTTTTACCTATACATAACAAATACAAGTCGGACAAAAGCCAAAAAGTCTAAAGGAAAGAGATTTATATGCCTCTTCGGTTCCTAAGGCCTAAACTCGCAATCTTTGGGTCATTTAGATATTAAAATGGAAAAGGTGTGGGGACTATCTAAATGACCACACCTTTTCCATTTTAATATATATCTATATAGGCATTAATTTTAATTAAATTGAGATTTAATTGATTTAAATCCTAATAAATGTGAAAAGTAATTTTCTAATTGTTTGAAAATTGTTTTCAAAGGATTATTTTTATTAGGAATATTTTGAAATTTAATTTAATTTTTCAAAGAGTTGAATTATTAAATTAAATTAGTTATAAAATCAATAATTATAATCATGCAAAGGGTTTAAATAATTTCTTTCATAATTAAATTATGTTAGAAATTATTAATATAATGAGATTATATTATTTTTATGAGACCAAAATTTTTAAAATTTCAACTTAAATATTAAGCACACGTTAAGAACGTGATAGTTGCCTTCCATTTTTTAAGACTAAAACCAAAGTTTTGTTTATTATATGGCTTGCTAAGTGACTTAAGGCCCCTTTAACTCGAATATGTTTCATCTTAAATTAATGAGTTTTACTTAACTAAATTTCTATGATTTGGATGAGTGACTCTTAATCTTGTGAATCTTGGAGGCAAGGTTATGAATAATATATAAGATATATTTTGGCAAAGAGTTATCACTTAATAAATTTAGGAGCCACATAAGATGTGATCGATAAAGTTGTTTTCTAACTAATTCAAATTGAGATGGTTTGTTGAATGACTCAAGATTAACTTATTTTGAATGGGGACCTAGCCTATTAGGAAGTTATTTGATAATTTATCGATTTAATAGTAAGAGTTATTATTTTAAATAAAATAGTGGGAGTAATCAAATATTTATTAAAGTCCTTATTATTTGACTTTTGACATAAACTAATACTTGCTCTTTTATATTTTTCAGTTATTAGAAGAAGATGAGGACCAATACATCATTGAGAAGTATCATGGATGTGAAAAAGGTAATCGGACCTAATTTCTTGGATTAGTTTCATAACCTGAGAATTATTTTCAGGCAAGAGAAGAAATTTTATGTTGTTGACATTACTGTTCCACCAAAGCTTAATTCAGATGTGACTGATGAGGTTTGGAGAGATATCAATGGTATATTGATTAGGTTGAATAAGCTATATATGTAATGTTGGTTAGTCTATCTTCGGAGCTTTAAAGGCAGCATAAGAACATGGATGATTATGCTATAACTTTTACATCTCAAAAAGTTTTTTGGTGCACAAAGCAAGGTAGAGAGATATCAGTTCTTCAAAGCATTAATTCATCACAAAATGAAAAAAGATCTTTAGTGTAGCTACACATGTTGAAGGTGATTATCTATATTAAACAATTAGGCCAATTAAATTTTTTTAATGGATGAGGAGTTGAATTTTGAAATGAAGTTGTAGTCTCTTAGTTCAAACTTTTCATAGTTTGTTATGAACTTCCATATGAGTCAAAAGGATGTTTTAATGCCTGAATTGTTGAATATGCTCAAGATTAGAAGGGTGGCTCAAGAAGGAACTAAATACTCTTCTTATTGTGGATTATTCCAAGAGTAAGAAAAAGGTCCCTAAGAAGAATAATAATATGAAATAGAAGGCTTCCGCTAAAGTAGTAAAGCCACAAGGTGGTATCAAGAAGAGAGCAATGATAAGGGTATCTATTTTCATTGTGGAGTTAATAGACATTAAAAAAGGAACTGCATAACTTATCTTGCCACCCTGAAAGATAAGAAGCTTAAGGAAACTACTTTTTGAAGTATGTTTATGATTGAGATCAATCTTTCTGTTTCTTTTCCACATTCTTGGGTATTGGATAATGGATGTGGTTCTAATATTTGTAATAACATACAGATGTTAACAAGGAGTAGATCGTTGAGAAAGGGTGAAGTGGACCTGTGAGTTGACAATAGAGCAAGAGTTGCTATATTAGCTTTAGGAACTTACAGTCCCTTGAAATAAAATTAAATAATTGTGATTATGTTCTAGTTGTTACTAGAAACATCATTTCTATTTTTATTTAGATTTGAATAGATTTGTCTTTAATATTAGGAATACGAGTTGCTCTTTTTATAAACATGATGTTTGTTATATATCTGGATTACTTACAAATGATTTGTATGAATTAGATATAAAAAAGGCCAATCCTTTACATAAATAGCTTGAAAAGAAAATTAAGTGACCAAAATCTATCTTATGTGTAACATTGTAGGTTAGGTCATATAAAGTTACATAAAGAGGGATATTTGGATCCTTTTCTTTATGAATCATATGGAACTTGTGAATCTTGTTTATTGGGAAAGATGACTAAACTATCCTTTATTGGAAAGGGAGAACATGCCATTGAGTTACTACAACTTATACATTTAGATGTATGTGGGCCTATGTTTGCTTAAGCTAGAGGTGGATTGTCATATTTTATTACGTCGACAGGTGATCATTCTAGATATAGTTATGTGTACTTAATGAAACAAAAGTTTGAATCATTTGTAAAGTTCAAAGAATTTAGACTTGAGGTTGAGAAATAAACTGGTAAGAGTATTAAGATGCTTAGATCAAATTAAGGTGGTGAATACTTAAATCACAAGTTTCTTAGTTACTTAAAAGAGAATGAGATTCTCTCACAATGGACTCCTCCTAAAACTTCACAATACAATAGAGTGTCTGAGAGGGAAATCATACGTCTATTAGATATGGTACATTTCATGATGAGTCATGTAATCCTTCCTATCTCCTTTTAGGGATATGCCTTTAAGACTGTTGCTTACCTTTTAAATAGAGTTCCATTTAAGACTGTTGCTTACCTTTTAAATAGACTGTTGCTTACCTTTTAAATAGAGTTCCATTTAGATTCCATATAAGATATAAAACGATAGTAAATCAAGCTTATCATACCTAAAAATTTATGGATGTGATGCTTATGTAAAGTGTGCAATATCTAATAAGCTTTAAGCTAAATAAGATAAATGCAAATTTTTGGGATATTTAAAAGATAATATCAGATATCAATTTTACCGTCCTCTTGAGTATAAGTTCTTAGTTTTAAGACATGCGAATTTTCTAGGAAGAGAATTTATTTTAAGGGAAAGTAGTGGAAGTAAGGTAGAATTTAGAGAAGTTCAAGAACCACAAATTCACATCCAAATGGAGCAAAAATCTTAAGTTGATACATATTATATATAACCAAGGGTTCAAGAGACACATAGTACTTGAAGCATTACTAGGATATATAGTCGTCGAACAGATTAGATCTACATATTAAAAAAGGGAAGGACAATGTATTGCTCATAGATGATGAGCCTACTAATTTTAAAAAAGCAATTTATGACATTGATTCTTTAAAATGACATAAAGCCATAAGATTTGAAATGGTATCCATGTACATTAACAAGTATGGAATTTGGTGGATCCTACTGATGGTATTGTAACTATTTTATACAAGTGGGGTTTTAAAGGACAAACTAACATGGAAGGTAATGTACATACATACGAAGCAAGGTTAGTGGATAAAGGAATCGACAATAGCTATGCTTAAATCTATAAGAATCTTATTGGCTATAGCCATATATCATGATTATAAAATCTGATAGATGGATGTTAAAAAAATATTTCTTAATGGGAATTTGTTTGAGGATGTGTATATGACATAACCTGAGGGTTTTGAATCCAAGATATCTCCTAATCAAGTATGTAAGTTGAAAAAGTCTATTTATGGACTTAAGTAAGAGTCATCGAGTTAGAAAATCCATTTTGATGAGACAACCAAAGAGTTTGATTTTACAAAAAATTAGGATGAACTATATTAAGGTTAGTGGGAGTGCAATCGTATTCCTTAGTGCTTTATGTAAATGAAATATTACTGATTTGAAATGACATACCAATGTTCTAGCCTTTAAAGATTTGGTTGTCTAGGAATTTCTCCTTGAAGGATATAGGATAACAAGTTTATATTCTAAGAATAAATATCTATAGAGATAGATCAAATAGGTGGCTTGGCTTATCGCAATCCATATATATAGATAAAGTTCTAAAAACGTTTAGCATCGAGACTTCTAAGAGGGGATTCTTACCTATCTCATATAGGATTTCCCCAAACCCCATGTATTAGTGGGATTCATACTAGGTGTTGTTGTTATTCTAGAGTACGTGTCCTACAGAATAAGAAGAGAGAGATAAAATGAATTATGTTCCATATATATTGACAATTAGATCAATCATGTATGTGATGCTATGTACTAGACTAGATGTCTCTATTTCTTTGAGCATAATGAGCAGTTTTCAAGCAATCCTAGTGATGGTCACTGTACGACTGTGAAAAACATCTTAAAATAATAAAGAAGGGCTAAAGATGATTTCTTGATCTATGGAGGAACTAAACTAAGATTTTAGGGGTATTCAGATGCTAGTTTTTTATTAGATCCAGATGATAGTAGATCACAGTCAAAATATATCTTCACTCTAAATGATGGTGCAATAATTTGGAAGAGTTCCAAATGACTAACCATTGTAGATTCTATGACTAAGCTAGAGTACGTTTTAGTGTTAGGGATGGCAAAGGAGGCAGTTTGGATCGAAAAGTTCATCACAGAACTTGGAGTGGGTCCTAGCATTGTTGAGCTTATAGTATTATACTGTGACAATAATGGTTCCATTGCACAGGAAAAGGAACCAAGGTCTCATCAACAATCTAAACATGTACTCATGAAGTTTCACTTGATCAAGGAGATAGTGGAAAGGAAAGACATGACATTGGAGCAAGTTCCTACTGAAAAGAATCTTGCAGATCCTCTCACTAAACCAGTGTCTCAAAATAGACACAATCGCTATATGGATGAATATGGTATAAGATACATAGGCGATTGACTTAAGTGCAAGTGACAGATTGTTATTTTATACCCTTACAACCAATCAGTTAATTGCAATTTTATGTATAACATTATTATTTTAATTAGGCATTTTTAGCTTTATTTATTATGTTAATTGCATTTGATTTTTTAATATTAAAGGTAAAATCCCTTGAATAATTACTGTGTAATTGAAATTATAATGAGATCACACTTATAAGATTCAATTTGCATTTATATATTATTCTTAAATTGTTCCTAGTTGTAGTTTTGTCAAGACGACATATTGATGAAATAGAAAAGCTAGCAAATGTTATGATATGAAATAGAAAAGCTAGCATATGTTATGATTCTTTCTTATAAAGAAAGTAATTGATCTTATAAATTAAAGCATGGATATACTTAAACAAACATATAGGTGCCTATTAGATAATAAAGTCACTAAACTGACCTGATTATGAAGATCCCAAATAGAATATTACTTATGTGTTTATGGATTTTCTCATTATGATGGTTATACAATTGATCCTTATACTTGAGATTAACAAGGTATTTCAAGTGGGGATTTTTAGCTTTTGATGCTACTTATGACTTGTCCTATTTAGGATAGCTTAGTTGGTAATACTTAGATACAGTATGAACTATATGAAGATAGTTGAGTAAGTTGATAAAGGATTTATCACTCTAAAATAATTAAAAAGAATGTTCCACTGTTCTTGATTTGTAGTGATTTAAGGATTCTCTGGCTGTAGTAAATTAACATTTGAAAAGGTATTTTCAAATATCAATTATAAATCAGTTACTAGTTAATAAGAACGAACAAGATTGGATTCAAAAGTGTAGAAATTATATCCATACTCTATCCAATTGGAATATTAGATGATGAAAAGATTAAATTTATATCATAACCTTGCATGGTCAGGTTAAGTCAAATCATTTTGATATTCTTAATATTTGATTGGTTATGACATGTTGGTAGACGTTAATCTTGATATATGATTATAAATTATTTGTTTGGAGAATTAAAAATAAATTAAAAAGAGTTTTAATTTATCTATTCTAATTATGAATTATAATTATAATTGATAATTATTGCTAACATATTAACAACTTAAAGTGTCATACATAAAGAGAAATTTAAAAGAGAGAAATCAATTTCAATTAAGTTGGTCTTAATTGTGAAATTTGAGAGGTTTTAAGGATAGAATATGAGATATTTGATTATAATTTAATTTAATTTTAATAAAAGTAAAACCCTAATGCCTTTTCTATTTATAGGAATAAGGGTAAGGGAGTTAGCACTCATGCTAATTTTCTCTCAAACTGTTGAATTTCTTTTTGACTGTTTTGTAGATACTGTTAGAGATTGAATGCGTGAACAGCTCGTGGTTGACACATCAAAAATATTTTAGCAAGAAATTCAAATCAAGTATGATTTCATAATTTATGATTTACATTTTTCAAACTATTCAATTAATGTGATCCTATCAAAAATTGTAAAAATTTTATTTCTTTGTTGAGCTCATGATTCAATCATGGTTGTTTTCTCTATACTTATAACGCTAATAATTTAAGTTATATTTGTATTGATCTCTCAAAGTTTCACTAATTTATATCCTACAGACCGTTGGAACCAAAATGATTGACAATATCTAAATTGGTGTCAAATAGACTAAATTACAAATTACGATAATCTCAAATTCATACACCAAAAAAAGAAAAAAACTGAGTTGAACTTGCATGTTCTTTAATTTTGTAGCTTTCCCTAGTCATAAGCAATAATTGGAGAGATTGATTTTGGATTTAAACGAGGTTAACCAACAAAATGACTTCAAAACAGAAAACCCTGGCCCCTAGTTGGTTTTGTGACAGATGGTGGGGTTTGTTTATTATGTTAGTGTCCCACGAAATGATTCCAGTGACGAGAGCTTTGCTCGAATTTAGGTTGGTGATTAGTCACTTCAACTACTAAGCCCCGATGAAATGACAAGAATAGCTATGAAAGGACTCGGGTAACCATGCATGATAATAATAGAATGGTGGACCTAATTATAAACCTCCTAGCTGAAGATGTAATTAAATTCAAAATGATCAAGTCCAAACTGATTTACATTTTAATGATGGTATTTAATTTATAGCGAAGTAGAGATATGCATACAGCATAGGTTCTGTTTCATTTGACTTTTTAAGTAATTATTAAATTTATTAATTAATATTATAAGATGACAATAAATAAAAATAAAATATACTTTATTATTATTTCAAAACCATTGTATAGAAATTATTAATTTATAGAAATAACTTATTGTACATAATGAAATGAGAAATTAACTGTCGAAAAAATTACATAATAGATAAAAATTAATTTGATAATTTATTTACTATTTAGTATCAAATTTCACAAATAAGTAGTTCATAATTAATGAATATATGAGAAGTTATTTATAAATATTCTTCATAACTAATAAATAAAATTAATTATTAACTTTATAATTTAAAACATAGTAGATAAAATTGAAATTAATAACTAATAAGTTTCGAAATAATTAAGTATCAATAAATTGTGAAAGTAAAATTTAATAATTACGTAATATATTTTATATAATTATTACATTTTATTAGTGAATAAAATATATTATAATTTATTATTTAATAAATTATTATTATTATTATATTTTATAATATTATTATTTAATAAAAACGGCTTGCTAACTGTTCGAGCATCATTCTTAAAGCACAAAATATAATTAACTAAAATTTAAACTATTAATACAAGCAATGTCTAGAGATAACCTTTCGTTGAAGGTGTTAATTTAGAGTCTGATGGCATTGATTAGCTCTATGTTGAATACCTCAAAGCTTCTTTTTTTGCAGCAATATATGTGTTTAGTTCTTTCATCCCATATGCGTAATACCACATAAGATAAAGCAATGTAATAACGCCATATATATTCTCTTTTGATGTGTTGTAAATTCAAATTCCAGGTAACAATTTCTCGCCATTCTACTGGAGGGTTGTTGATGTTGCACTTGTGAAGAATTGTTCTCCATGTACTGTAAGTGTACTTGCATTTGAAAAAAAAAGTGAGGAATACTCTCGCTCGGACACTTGCACAGATAACACCTGTTAGCTAGGTAGGTAGATCCATTTAACCTGTCAATTGTGGGAAGCTTCTCTAAAACAGCTCTTCGTAAAGTAGTGGCAACTCTAGGTGGATAATGTTTGCACTAACCATTTTATGCTAAGTGACTTGCAAAAAATTCCACTGGAATAGTTTTGTGCATGTTGTATTATTGAAATTTCCCTTAGGATCAAGACACCACCAACTCCTGTCATTCAGGTTGTCATTCAGAACCAACCTGTCCATCTCCCTCTGATATGGCTATTACTTAGTCTGAGCATCATCTCATTCTTCAAATCTATGGTCTTGGCAAGATTCTGATTGATTGGAACGTTGTTTTTTTTGGGATCTTAAAGTTCAGCTCTGCTATTGAGAGGACAGCCTCACATTTAATTATCATGGCAAAATAATGTGCTTTCTCCGTTTCCAATTTTCTTTCTAGTGTGAGGTCTGATTATTATTCTTAATTTGAGAACCTCCTTCAGAGAAGATAAATCAGTTTCCTATATACTTTTGTTATTAATGTAATATTCACAAACCTATTTACACCACAGTGATTTTTCAACATCAATAAGTCTCCACAGTCTTTTAACAAGCATGTACGAATTCAAAGTTTTCAAGGGAATTATCTTTAAATCACCATACTTCATAGATCTGCATACTTCGAAACATTTGAAGTCAATCTTGTAGTCCCATTCCCTTGTGCCAAACCAAAGAAATCTCCAAAGCAACTTATCAATTGTTTTAATCACAACTATTGGAATGACAAGATGAGTAGCCTAGTGAATATTGATAGAAGATAAGACAATCATGATTAATTGGGCTCTGCCAGCTAGAGAGAGAGTTTTCATACTCCATCCTATGATTCTATCTTGTATTTTGCACATTAGAGGTATAAAACTCCCATAGCTCAATCTGGAAGAAATTTATTAGAATTCTAAGATATGTGAATGGTAAAGACATTTCTTTGAAACAAGTAATGTGTTCAACGGTGATCCTTTGACTCTTAACACTTTTTGAGAAACAAAAGGAGCATTTATCATGATAACTTGAACACCAGACAATCTAGAGAATATCTTGATGGTCTTCATATAGTAGCAAGGGAAGTTCTATCGACTTTATTGAGTATGACTAGATCATCAGGTTGGTGATATCGATTTCTTACACTTGGAGTGGTATTTGAAATGTTTGGTTCTCTTTACAATCCTTTTCAAAAGTATATTAAAAACTTCCATTACAAAAGCAAATAGGTAATATGAAGAAGGATCACCTTTTCTAATGCATTTTGTGCTAATGGAAGGGGGCAGAAAGATATTGAATGATGGAGTGTTGAAATAGATGGTTATCCAATCAATGAAATATTCTGGGAACTTCAGTGCTTTCATAATGTTGCCAAGAAATTTCAATCAACATTGACATATACCCTTTTCAAATCAATTTTCATTATGCAAATTTTCCCACCATTCTTCTAGGAATATCCCTTCACAAACTCTTGCATAAGTAAAATATTGTCTTCTATTTCTCCACCACGTAGATAAGCACCAGGAGCACTATCCACTTGATTAGTTAAGACTTGCTTCGACCTTTCTGCTAAGATTTTAGAAAAAATCTTGTAAAGTGAATTGCAATATGCTATTGGTCTGAAGTCACCAAATTGTTTTTGTTCAGCACCTTTGGGAATTAATGTGATGAAAATGCTATTAAGTTCCTTAAGTAACTTCTTTTTCTTAAAGAATTCTAGGATAACATCTTGTACCATGTTCTTTAGGAAAGGCCAGGTTTGAGTTAAGAAGAGCGTATTGAACCTATTAGGTCCATGAGTTTTATAAGGATTCATCAATCTGGTAACTTGATCAGTATCTTGTCCGATAACCTATTTAGAGAGTAATGTAGCTTCTTGTGAAGTTAGGCCACCATATAAAATGTTTTCCAACATATCAATTAAGGAGTGTGCATAGGTGAGGGAATTTATATAGCTAGAGAAATAATTAAAATCCTTCTATTTCAGCTTCTCTTAAGTTATTATGCTTTGTTTGCTGACCAATATGCAGGAAATTCTATTTATAACCTTCCTAACAATTACAAATTTTTGAAAAAAATGTGGAACCTCTATATCCACCTTTTAGCCATTCAACTATTGATCTCTGTATTACAAAGAGAAGTCTGTATTTCTTTTGCTTCAAGTATCCTACAATGTGGTTTTTTAGTTAATTCATCCTGAATCAATGCTAAAGCCTTTTTTGCAGTTGTAACAAAATGATGAGTGTTTCCAACATTTTCTCTATGAAGTAGTGTGCGTCATTATTTAATCATAAGCATTCTCTTCAAACATTTATATTTTTCCCATAAACCTTAGTGTTGATCCCTTTCCAAATTGCATGCTCAAATCCTAGTACATCAATTAGAAAATTGTTAAACCTAAAATGATATTTAAGTCATGTAGAATCTGTGGTAGTAACTATGGGAGAGTGGTTTGACAAGGGTGGATTAGTGAATAGTTGGCTAGTATATATATAACACATTGAAACTACTATATGAAAAGGAATAAGGAATGATTTTACTTTTATCAATAACATATTAAAAGAATGAATTGGAACATTTATGAACAATCTATTGTTAATGTTATGAGGTGTTTTTTTTATAAACACATTTTAGTGAATAGCAAATTATTAGAAAATAGTGGAGTCTTTATTTATTTTAATATATGCAATAAAAATAAACTTAGAAAAAAAGATGAGTATGAATTTGTGAGTCCCAAGTTTGTATGAATAGATGCATTTAGCAAAAGGTATGATTTGTCCTCTAAGATTTTTTAAAAGGTTCAACTTGTCCTTGTCGTTATCTATTATACATATTGTTTCCTTAACATTATTGGATGGATCACAGGAACCCATAATGTTTTAAAGTATAAAACATTAGTACTTTAACATTGACTCCATTAATTTTTTGACAAATATATGTTAAGTTTTCATTTTATTCTCTTACATGGCATGCTTACATATTGATATAGTGTCTAAGTTGGCATTTAAGTTATTTTAAAATATTTTAAATAAATTTATTATATTTTATAATTGGTTGGTTATAATTAAAAATTATTTATAATTAATTCATCATAATTAGGTTTTATTTTATTTGATTTGTAACTAATCAGTGTTGAAGAAAACTCTAAAATCTTAAAAATCTTACGGTGGGGATCAAACCTTAATTGCCTTAACCTAAATTCCTAATTTCTTTAATCCATTGGAAGTCAATTCTTTACAAAATTTGTTATATGTACTTTTGGTTTCAATTCTTTACAGAATTTGTTTTATGCCTTGTAAAATGGCAATTAATCAAAAACTAACATTAGGTTATTCGGAGATAGGCATTTCATATAAGGAAACATTATTCACAGTAATGATCCCAACCTAAAAATATATTAAAATGTGGACTTAGACTAAATTATCCTTAGAGAAGTTTGTGAAACATGTATTTTATTTGGCAATAATAATATAGTAAGTGCTTGGTAGTTAATTTTTTGGTATGACCTAAGTTGATAGTTTGGGGAAATCGGAGTCCAACCAAATTGCACTAAATTTGAGTAACTTGTTAGAGGTACATAATATTAAAGATGTGTACTTAGAGCATGTAGATGATCTATCGAAGGTACTACTAATGTTAAATTGGCATGAAATTTGACATGAACAGATGGATATTGTCATTTTAAGTGACCATATTGATGGCATAGATTTTATGAATGAGGTGTAGTATGCAAATGTAAATGTAGATACAAACGTAAATGCAAATGTAAATGGAATAGAGATAAGGCTAGATGCCAATGTTGATGCAAGTGGAGAGAAAAATGCAAAAACTAATACAAATGCATATGTAGATGTAAGTGTCTATATATCTAGGGATGGAGATGTAGGGGAAACTAGTGAAGAGAAAGATGAAGATGGAGATGCAAATGCATATTACATAGAGGCAAGGATAGATGATAATGTAAATGTAGAAACCAATACAAATGTATATAGACATGGAGGGAAACAGGTGATGAGGAAGATGGAGATAGATAAGGAAATGATGAGTAACATGATGATATTAATGATAAGTAACATGAGGAAGATACATATATATATGATATGTAATATGAGCAAAAAAGAAAAATTCATGAGGAAGTTATAAATCTAGAGTTTATATTAATGTTAAAGCTTATCATGAAATGTATATAGATTCATCAGAACTTGAAAATTTCCTGTCCAGTAAGGAGTATCCCAGTGCAGAAGAGCTCGATGTTGCTTTGAGAAGGCTTAGTCAAATGAAAAGACATATTCCTTATATAGACTAATCAAATTGGGTTTTAGGAGTAGTGTTTACAATGTCAAACATTTTAAAGATGTAGCAGTTGACTAGGCAACTATAATAGGCTTTGATTTGAGATTGAAAAATAAAGAGTAAAAAATGATTATGTATAATTGCTTTCTTGGTTGTCCATTTGAATTATATGCATCATTTGACAGAAATGATAGGTTCTTGAAAATTGAAACATACAATTTAGAGCATAGTTGCAACCCAATAAATCAGCCCCATCTAGTAACTTCAAGATACATATGAGGTTTAAGGGGAAAAAATCCTTGACAAACTAAACATCAAAGTTAGAAAGATGGTTAAAGAATACATAAAGAAATTCAATTTGTTTATTGAATCAAGCATGTGTAAATTTTCTAGAAGGAAATTATTAAAAGAAAAGGTAAAGGAAATAATGACCAAGTAAAGTTGAATGGTTATATCACTGAGGTAAAAGATAGAAATTTAGGATCCATAATTAAGATACAACTAAAAAAGATTACAAAGGGAAATAAACTAGTGTTTAAAAAAATGTATGCATTTTTCAAAGCAATGAAAAGGGGTGGAAGAAGTTAGGACCAATCATTGTTATATATGGATGCTTGAAGACTAAGTATCGCGTTGGTAGTAGGGCAAAACATTGGAAATGAAGAGAAAGGTAGGGATTATTTTATTTTATTTACTACATTATATTTAGCAATTAAATCCTTAGTTAGGGTTAGGGATGTATTATGTTGGATCTTTCAACTATATATGCATTATTAGTTATTGCTCAGGTTAAATTTATTCTCTTTGAGCTTCATTATTAAATTTATGCTTGGCAATCATATATCAATGTTAGGAGATTAAATAAACTACTGAAAGTAGAAATGTATTCCATGTATTCAGAGAATAAACACTATTGTTTTAGTGATAAAGATATCCTAGAATATTATGATAACTAACATATTAACTATTTTAAATAAATTTTATTAGATTAATTATTAATCTGTAGGTGGTAATTATTTAATCGGATATACCAATATAACAGTGAGAAAGGACATAGATATCTTAGCTAAATTATTATTTTAACATTGATAGCTAATTTTACTTGAAAGTTGAAATTCCTCATATTTGAACCCTAAAGCCTTAACATTTTATTTATATTTATTTCTTTTTTATATTTATTGACCTTTTTTTTGAAAAATGGAAAAAAGAAATTAATATAAATATAATGCTAAGCAAGAGACTTAAGGAAACAATAATGAGGAGCTTTTACAAACTAGGAGGCTTAGAATGCTAGAGACACAAATGAAGAAGAAGACCAGTCAACATATGTGATGAGAATTTAAGAGCCAACCACTATTTAGGAAAAGCTCTAAAATAATTTCTACATAAGCTGAGAATCCTGCATCTTAAATGAACTAGTTCCTTATCATGTTTTGGTTGATCTTTGATATGGAGATCTTAAAAAAAAACATCACTTATCTAATATAGTATATGATATCCTTTATGAAGGATTGGGAATCACTGTTTGTATTGGATAAAATTTTATTATTTCTTTCCTTCTAAATTGCATAAACTAAGTAACTAAAGGCAAATTGAAAAACACTTGTATCTTCCTTAGATTTAAGCTTAATGGTATAAGCCTATGTTATGATTTGTCTCTAACTAGTAGTATCACATTGCAAGTTGCAAAGTTGAATTATTAGTGACCAGGTGGCCATGACAAAATTTCTCTTAAAAAATATATAGTCCAAGTTCTCAAAATGAATGTTAAAAAGGAGATAAGCTTGACTATTAAATGAGCCAAAGTATAGCTTGTCTTTAGTACTGAGACACTCCTTAATAGATAGCCAAAGGATGAGGGAAACCTTGGCCAAGTTAGGGAGAGATAAGACTAGATGAGCCCAAGGCCCTATAGGAATAGCTTCTTTAAAGATTTCAATACAAGAGTTATTAGTGAAGCAACCTAAATTATGTTTCAACCATGTTATCTTTTCTTCCTTGCATGAGGTAAGGTGATAGTTGGGCATTAAATTGGTGATGATAGAGTAAGACAACAATAAAGTTGAGATAATGACTATAAGTTATTGTTAATTAAGATTTTAACTTCAGAAGAAGCATGGCTTCAATACATCAAATTTGTGGCATTTGTGAGAAGATGTAAAGGGCCAACGGGGTGCCATAAGTCATACTATAACAAATTTAACCAAGTATAGTTTTTCACCTTACTTTAGTTAGTTTAGAAATTTAGTTACTTTTTATAAAATTTTGTTTAATTTAATTTCACATAAACTTAGTAATTGAATTAGTATTTAATGAAATGAAAATTTGGAACACTCCAAGTTTAAATTTACTATATTCGATTACATGTACTTGTAGATTGAATGATCAATTGATAAAATCAAACTAATTTGTAAGTGCAGTATTGAACTAAGTAAAGAGATACAAATGTTAATTTAGTAGCTTATGTATTTTCTTTTAGAAACTATCGTGTATGGCTTATATATATGGACATGGAATTTTGGATTGTTTCAAAAGAACATAAATGTTTTTAAAAAGTCTTTGGGAAAATGCAGTCTGACACATGATCGTAAGGTAATCTGTACTCTTCTTTAGAAAGTTGAGGTAAAGATATGAGTTAGAATATAGGTGTGTTAGAGCTTGTGTACATGTTCAGAAAGAAATAGCAAGTCATTCAATATGGAACACAACCATGTTCATAACGAGTTTCCTTATTTGGAAGCACTTTTTTGGTGGATTTCAATTTTTGGAAGGATTGTGGGACTTATTAAAGGCATTTTTAAAATTATATTGGATTTGGTAAGGTGCAAGTTATGTAACATTGTACTTGTTAGAGTTTACATATGAATATACTTATTACAAACCTAAAAAGATAAGAGAGGAAATCTATAATCTTCATTAAAGAATTCAATTAAATAGTGAAAACTATTGCTCTTAGGCTGTCGAGGATGTAGGCACATAAATTTGGTCAGACCTCATTAAAATCTTATATTTTTTCATTCTTTTATATTGTTGGTACACATACTTTCTTAACGAGTGATATCAGAGTAGTGTTAAGGCCAAAAATAACTTTATTTGGAAGGGTTGAAGTGGGAAAGTTTAATAGAACTAGAAATTCTGATTATGCAATGGAGAGTGAATGATTCGTTAGTGTTGTAAGGCATATTGAAGGGGTTATGAAAAAATAAGCCAAAAGGTATAAATGCATTTGATTGGTACGAGTTATAGGATTAGTATCTATAATCGTATAATTATTTCTAGCATACAAGGTTATATAGCACGTTATGGATATTATATTGCCTACAAAGATATGGAAGAAGTTGGGGAGTCAATATATGTTGAAATCTCTCAAAAGTAACATATAGGTCAAAAATCAAGAGTAAAAGGTAGTCTGATGCTATAAATGTGAGCAAATTAGACAATCAGGAGGGATTATCATTAAAAAAAGGAGAAAAGTGAAGAAAAAAACAAGTCATTTGTTAAAGTCTACTAATATAGTGAAGAGTAAGGCTCGAATTGTAGTGATAGAGACATGTTTTTTATTTTAAACAGTCAAATTTAGGACTTATAGATGCTGAATACAGAATGCTCACATTATATGACACCAAACACGAATTGATTTGTGACATTAGCATCAAATAACTTTGACACTATCCCATTATGGGATGATAAAGCTCATAAAATTGTTAAAGGAGGATAGGTCAAGACCAAGATGTTTTATAGTGTCATTGTGATGTTAAATGATGTTCGACATATACTAGATTTGAGGAAGAACTTGAAGGGTACCTTACATAAAAATGGTTTTAGTTATTAAAATCAATAAATAAAGCATTAAAATGGTAAACCATGTGATCATTGTGATGATAAGGCTAAGATTGATGAGAAACATCTACAAACTGATAAGAAGAATGATTGTAGGTGAATCAGCTGCAGCCTATAGTAGTAGATTCATAAGAAAATAATATTTCATTATAACATATGCAACTGGGTCATTTTAGTGAGCAAGGGATGATAAAACTTTATAAGGAGAGCTTACTGAAGGGTTCAACATTGAAAGTTATATTTTTTATAATTTTCATTCACTTTGTGAAAAGCATGGGGTAATCTTTAAGGATTTGGTGTTTGATGAGCAATATACGTTGACACAAACATATAGACAAGATGCCCCAAATTTAGCAAAAAGTAGTATTTAGTTTAGGAGATAGAAAAATAATGTCAAGAGAAGAGCATCAATATAATATAACCACGAATAAAGCAACACATATTATTAAGTAGCTAAATAAATATGGTTGGGAAAAATTAATCATATGCTCTTACCATTAGCAATGGAGATCTAACTAAGGCTAGCCCAACTTAATTTTTTGTGGCCAAAACTTGACACAAAGTTTGAGCAGTGCAGGATCCGATCTAACCAAGGTTAAAATAAGGTCATTTTGACATTATTGAATAAAACAACGTCGTTTTGTTTAAATTGGTTCAATTTGTTTGATTGGACTAACCCGAATCGACTCTCACAAGCTTGAGATTGAGGCATCTCAAACTTAACCTGTTGATTTTAGGCCTAGTTAATCCATTCTTTTCATCCTTGGATCCAACTACTCTTTAGGAGGCTATAGATAATCATGAGAAGGATAAATGGGAAGGTGCTTTGGTAGATAATGTGAGGTTTCATAACAACTAGGGAGTTGAACACATCTAGATAGATCATTAGGAATGGAAATTGACCGAGCCAAGCTTGGGTCACCTATGATCTAAGTCTAGCTTGATTTTTTTTAAAGCCCGTGTTCAGTCGAAAGCCTAATCGAGTCTAGTCAACTTGGACTAATATTAAGCCTAATTAGGCTTTACTTAGAATAAAGCCCAATCAAACCGAGTCAAGTCTAATTAGGTCGAGTTAGGCCTAAAAGTCCAACCTTTTTAGAAAAATATCAAATGGTCTAAAGTCCATTGAAACCCGCTCAAGCCCAAAAGCTTAACTATTTTAAAAAATATATTAAATGTTCTAAAGCTTAATTAGGCAAGTCAAGCCCAAAACTCAAACTCTTTGGAAGATGTGTGATTCAAACAAAGACTCAAATGCTTTATTTATAATCACCTTCCTCCAACTTTTCTTTTCACTTTCAATATGGGAATTAGGAACCAAAAAACAAGGAGGAGAAGATGATTTTATAATTAATGTATTTGGGTCTTTGTCTTAATTAAAAATCTCTTTTAGGATTAAATTTGATTAGTCGGACTTTGAACTCCTTGTCATAAATGTCCTTTATTATTAAGTAAATGATATAGTTTTGTCTAACGATAAAACAACATTATTTTAGTTTTAGTTAGGGTTTAAGTCCAATGGGTCAGACTGTTAAGCTCACACATGAATCCGACCTAAAATTCAAAAATTTTTATAAATAAAAGCTTGAGCCTGACCTAAAGCCTAGTCAACTTGGGCTAAGTTTGTTGACTTCGGATTAAGTTATGTCAGGCTGGGTTAGGTTCAAATTATTTTGCTATCTTTATAGATCTTTTGGAAAAGGTTCACATTTCAAAAAATTCAACCGATATATTAACAAGGTCATTATTTATGAATAAGTTTTAAGCATAGCTTAGTTAATTCATGCGTGCATCAGTGTTTATGTAATACAAGGGAACTATCCCATATTTAGTGTATGTAATCTTATAAATGGCAAAATACAAGTGACCTTTGCCATATTGAGTACCTAAAACATTTATTTTAAGAATCTAAGATATATTCTAATTAAAAGTAATTGCCTTTTTCCAATTCGTTAACTCTCTTCAAGTAAAACCTCGTGCAATATCTATTATTTTAAATGTAATTTAAAAGATTTTTAAATTTGATAACCGCAAATGCTTTAAATTCTTGCTCGTAAGATGTGAACATAATTAAGATCATATCTGAATATTGGATAACCGAAAGTTGTAATAAAAGAAGTTATTGGGATATTAAATTTCTCGGACCACAAGAGATTTTGCCCCAACCCCAAAATCGCCATAATAAATCCCATGACCAGGACTAGGATAGGAGAATGTCCACCCTACGGGGGTTCACTCAACGTGCCATCCACGTGACATGGGCCTCCTCCTTCCTCCTTCCTCCTACCTCTTTTGATTAAAAAAAAAAATCGATGACTTTTCAGAAGGAGAAATTTCCTGGGATGACGAAAGAAAGCCACAGGCCTCTCTCTTTATCTCCCTGTACCCTATAAGATAGGGACACGTTTCTAATTGGGATTTGATGGTCAGAACAATGGGGTCCGTACGAGAAGAGAAGTCATTTTCCCACCCTCCCATCGCCTTCCAAGTTGTTGGATACTCATGGACCTCCTGCCTTCTCTTTTAGAAGTGCATTTTTCATTTAGATAGTCGCAGAAGACAATCCAATCCTATTCGCCAAGTGGAGCTTACGTGAAGTGGGTTATTGTGCATCAAATCCTGGCAATCGAGACTCTAGGACAGGGTCTGTGTTGCTGTTGCTGATGTTTGGCACGTGGGTCCGAGATTCAATTATTAGCAACTGTGTAATTGTACAAACAAAGGCAAGCTGTTCTCAAGCTGCCTGTAATATGTCGGGTCTGGCGAATTGTCTGAAACAGGACAGTTGAAGGAGGCTTTCAATAGGCCCCTTCGTCGCTTTCTTAGCCTAATTCATGGAAAGGGAAGTTTTAATGGTGGACTGTGAATTATAATTCTTGCATCTCAAGATAACCGGCTAGAATACACATCAAGACGGTAGTCCTTAGGATGCCATTTGTCCAGCCATAAGAGTGTAGATCCTCTATTACCAATAGTAACAAGAAAGCGTCGTGTTTCCAAGCAGCTTGAGAAGGAATGTTAATCTTCCAATGCGAGCACCCAGATTCAATCTCTATCATTGAACATCTTTATACTTATCTAGGAGGAGGACAAATGAATGCCTAGCTAGGGCCCCTTTGTTTTTTAGTTAAAAAAACTAACTAATGACGTTGCTACCTTAGATATAGAGATTGAAGAGTTTTCTGACCATCGCCATTTTCAATGATTTGTTCTATCTATTTTCTTTCTCTGATATTAGGTTAATTTATCCGCTTTTTCTAAAATCAGTTGATCTGGAAGTTCAATCTAATCCCATGTTATCGTAACAAATCGGTAATGAAAAGAGTTTTGCTCCCTTTTTAAGAAAATAATATTACTTATCTGGTGTATCTATTATTTTATAACGCTTCTTATGCTAAAAGATTGCATTTTCAAAACCTTTCATCACGTTGCAAACTTCAATCTTATTAACTACATTTAATGCATGAATAAGGATTGGATTAACATTAGAGATGATGTAAAATTTAGAGAACATGCAAAGCACTAGCCCATCGTAAAGACTTGATTCAATTAATTTTTTAAAATTTAAATGAAATTAAAATAAAAATAATCAACTCTTACAAGGATGCAAGCAAGAAGATGGATATAATAAACAAACCAATCTCGACATCTATCTAATCAGAAATTACTGATGGATAGGTAACAAGGCCAATGTATTCAATTTAGTTTTCAGTAATACAAAGTAATCTCCAGCACATGAAATAGTCTCTCTATTAGTTTAAGATTTTGTACTTTTAGACTTCCTTAGACCTCATGTCTCAACAAGAATTATACTGAGATGTTATTATTATTGTTGTAGTCTTCAACATATACTCAGGGGGCAATGACAAAGGGACCAATTTATCTTTGAATCCATTGAAATTACGCAATAGAATCTTAGAAGATCTTTTATAGTTCTCAAGAATATTCGGGCAAGGTCCATCTAAATTTTGTAACATTTGTAATATTTGCAAGGTAGCTTCCCTTATCTATAATAAATTTTTATATCAAAACTTAAAACTCCCATTAGACAAAAAAATTTAAAGGATAATAGGAAGAATTTCCCTAATGCTATTTTGGATTCTCAAATGCATCAGTTACGATCAAAGTAGATCCTTAATTCTTATCTTATTCACAAATTTCCATCTTTGTTTTCTAATATGCATTTACTTGTTTGGTTACAATTAGTCTGTTTGTAATATTTTATTTACGAAAGCTATAAAAGGAAAATAAAAGTTATACAAGACCTTTTCTCATAAAAAAAAAGGAAAATTCAACATGAATGTCCTTCCTCAGTATAACATTTTCTATTAGTACTTCACATTAGCCGCATTTTCTCAAATGTTATGGCTTACTTCTATTTTTGTTTTAGTATGTGTTACGTTCTGCACACTTGAGAATGGAAAAAAACCAAAAGGTAGCTATTGTACCAAAATGTATGTAATAGACGTCTAGATTTATCTCCTCTATTAAATAAGGGCTGCTTGAAAGTAAGAAGATGGTGGAACATAACCAGAGGTGATAATTTTTGAACATACTATACCATAGTATAATAAGATCAATATTGTTCATGAGCTTAGCAATCAACTTACTTTTAAGCAATTCCTTGGAGGAACTTTGTGATCTTATATGGTACTTAAGTAGCTAGAGAGAGAGAAACTAAGAAACTCACCTTCCTAAACCTACCAATCACGAAAAAACCTTGGGTGGCCATTTACATTACAATGGAAATATGCTTGTCCCCTAATTAAAAGAATAGCTGATGGAAGGACCTTATTAGTCTTTCCAAAGTTAACCAATCCAACTAAAGCCATATATTTGTCAAGTCTTAGTAGTGGGTAGTTAGAGAATTATTTTATGATTTCTCCTAGCGTTACATACTACTTAAGATGTATTGCAGTATGTAAAGGATGAATTGCAACATTTTCACAATAGAAGAAAGAAGTTGTATTCTCAAAAAATATAAAAAATAGTGTCACTGAAAAAATCTTACCAGTAATTGGGAAGAGGATGGAGCCATAAAAGAGCAACGTGAGGAGAGGCAAACACAAGGAGAGTCGAAGGGCAGTAGGGCTAGGACATTTGGGCAAAGGTAACATAAATGCAGTAAAGAGGACAGATTATCTAAAGAACGCAAAGGCAGAGGTGAAATGTTACACCCACATACGCCCTGGAAGAATATATGGATGCCACACAAAACAGTACAAACAAACCAAAGCATTTGAAATCTTCTTGAAAAACCAATTCGGGCAAACATACATTGTATTGCATACAAGATGGATTACAAACAAAATACATTATACATATTGAACTTATCACAAGCATGTCTTAAAACCCCATCCATCCTGTATTATAGTTATTACAAACCTTCCAACACATTCAAACTATTTCAATTATCGGAAACAACTAGAAAAAACTCAAATATACATTTTGTCAAAACAAACCCCAATCTTCTTTGGCCACTGCGGTTGTCCTTGTCCCAGTCTTTAAACTCTTCTATTTGAACCTACATAGGGCAAATCCACCGTGATAAGCATATAGCTTAGTGAGGAAAACTAAACATGATACATAATGGTAACTGACCCTAACAGTCATATTGATAATGACATATACAAATCAGATCACATATAAAAGTGTATTCCAAACAATAAGTATCTCAGAACAGAATATGCCAAAACATGATATATTGGCTTCAAGCAAATCTTACAACTATCAGAACTGAACTAGTCTGTGTCAAAACTGTATCTGAATAAGTCAAAACAAAACTTAATTATTTCAAAACATTGTTTAATTATAACAGAATTGTACATGTAACAAAGTATAAAACAAATTAACTTGCTAATCCTTTTTACAGAAGTGGGAAACGGGACCAAAACAAGAGTACCTATCGGTATCACAAAATAGGAGAGACTTATGTCTCGACACCAAAGTGTCCTTATTAGGAGACACCGAAGTATCGACACCTTAAATGTGTCCAGGAGCAGTTACAGACCCTTCTAGGCATGCCTATTTACTTACGACTAAGACTTGACAGTTTTTAAAACAATTCATTTCAGATTTCATAATTTTTATGCAAACCTTATAAATACAAACATGTGAAATTTTGCATCAATAGAAATGTTGAGTCATCAAACATTATGTATATGCACCCAATTAGCAAGCACTTCCTATACAATCTAACTATAAAACTCCTTAGACAACTGATGGTCTGGTATTGTCACAATATTATAGCATAAATTCCCAATTGACAATCATTCATATCTAATTCATAACATATAAGCTTTAAGAGCTCATTCATTCATGCTCACACCAAGCAATTCAACATATTATGCTCATCATTAATAAACCACATATCTTTTATATTAACAACTCTATTTATAAACCATAACTCAACACCTTTTACTCCATCAATCTAACATCACCTAGGTTCATTATTAATCTCGCTTAAGTCTAATAAAACCATTCTTAAGGTCCTAACCGTATATATGTCAACAATTACACAACCAAGATTAGTTCAGATTTCTCAGGACAGGTTTCGAGTCAGATTTGTATGGCTATTTTGACATGTAAAAAGAGGTTTCTGGTCAATATGATCTTCTAAACAAAATTTCCTCTATGTATTAAGTTTCTAATGACATCAAAATCATGCATTTTGGTTCAGTATTCTGCAAGTTATACCCAAAATACTGCAAACTATTCTCAAACAATGGTAGAATCCTAAATTCAACTTTAGGTCAAATTTCATCATCCTTTAGGATAGAATCAAAATTCCATTCCTTCATTAAAGTTGTAGGAATATGTGTTTAGTTTAATCCACAATGAAAATCACTCTATTTGGATATCTACAGGTCAATTTATAGCCTAAATACCAATGACTATTTAGTAAAATCAGTACAATTCATTCACATCTTACATCTTCAACAACCTTACTCCAACACTTATCCTTTTTACCACAATTCCACCTTATTCATGCCTCAACTATACATCAATTTCATGTCTAGACATCAACTCATCAACAAATCCATACATATTCTATCCAATCAAGCATCAAAATAATTCATATGATAACATCCAATCAAGGTTAGTATTCCCACGCATTCTTTAACACAATTTCCTACTTCAATGAGCTAGCCACTCTAGCCTTTCAAGCAAATATCACAACTCCAAAATTAAGACAACCAAGAGGACAACAACATAGAAAATAGCAGAATCTAGCTTCCTTGATATTGTAGCATGTAAAGACGTCAAGTGAAGATAATGATCCAAGAAGCATGCAAAAATTTCCAGGAGGTGTGAGTGAGAGAGTTCGGTGGTGAGAGAAAGAAAATTAAGCAATACAGAAAACTTTAGCAGAACCTTGTCTCCTTCAATGCTAGGTTTCACAAAATGGTAATAGCATGTGGCTTTATGCATGTTCTCCACTTGTCCCATTTAGGAGTTGCCACTCATCCACACAACATACTGCCATTTGTCAGCAAGAAATTAGTCCATGTATAAATCATCAATAAAATGTATTGATTTAGGTTGGATTTGACAAAGTTGTCTTCATAAAATTTGTAGCTTATCCTCTTAGCTTTTTAATGGTATAAAGTTTGTAATTTTTGGATAGCGTAATCAAAAGATATGGCACTTACAAGTTTGAGTGTCACATTAGAAGTCACACTGGATGTCACCCTCGTGCTTGTGTACGAGGGTGACAAACTTGTCACCCTTTAGATGTCACCCTCGTGCACGAAGGTGACATACTGGTCTGGCAAAAATCACTTCAACCTTGAGTTTTAAGTACTTTCAAGCCTTCTTTTCACTAAATCTTCACCTAAACCTTATGTAAAGTATCCATGACATAATTTCCGAAACCCCAGGCTCAACATTAATACCTTAAGTCTCTATAATGACAATTTAATTACAAATCTCCAAGTACGATTCATTAAAAAGATAATTAAGACATATGGAATACATGTTCAATGAAACATTCCAACTAGGGTATAATTTGGGGCCTTACAAAATTAAAGGAAAAAGAAGGACCAATATGTAATTTTTTATAAAGTTAACACATGGACCAATTGGATTAAAGCATGTGTGACCAATAAGATTAAAGATTGAGTGTGTCTAATAGAATTGTAACACATGGTTTAATAGAAGCGTAACATCTTGTTGGACCCCGATTCTTTTCTTACTAACAAGATTGTGGTAAATTCTTTTGAGGTTTATTTTGATTAATTTGTTGTGATTAGGTATTAATTATAATGTCTTTGGGGGTAGAAATTTTATTTTTTAGGATTGATGGATTAAAAAGGAGAAATTTAGAGTAAGTTAGAAAAGCTTATGGAGTTAGTTAGAATTAAAAGGACATGATCTTGTAGGGTTATTTTAGGAAGATCACTTAGTTCTTAAAAGTCAAGTCTTACAAGGAGGGGCATTTTGGTCTTTTTGGTTCCTAGTTAATGAAAGAAAGAAAGAAAGAAAGAAGGATGGAGAGTGTCGTGAGTTAGAGGAGAAGAATAAAATTTCATAACAAAGAAAAGGGAGTTTCGGTGAAGGAGAAGAAGAGAAGAAGAAGAAAAGTTAGGGTTCACCTTTCTTTGCTATAGAAAGGTGTTTTTGGAGTGTTCTTCAAGAAGGAAAGTGAAAGAGGAGGATTTAATCTTCCATTGGAGAGAAGAAGCAAAATTCGTGGGTGAGGTTAAGGTGAGTAAATTTTCGGATTTCTTGAGGGTTTAGGTTCAAATGGCTTAGGGAAAAGTATGGGTATGCTTGTTCTAGGATTAAATCTCATGCTTGTATTTTCCTAGGTTTTCAATTCCGAATTTTATTTAATTTTAGGGTTTTTGTGTTCTTGAAGAGGAACAAGGGAGGCAAGAGGAGCAAGTGGAAGGGGCTTTTGATCAAGTATAAAGCACAAGGATTCAAGGTGGGTGACATTTTTAATAATTGAGAAGTTAGCCTAATAAATGTGCTTTCAATAAATGCATTAAATGCTTTCCTAAGACTTTAAAATTTTGCATTTATGATCTTTATGATGAATTGAACTTGTTGACATGTTCTTTATGTGTATGAATGAATTTTGGAAAATGTTGCATATTTTTGTTGACAAGAGAAAAAGAATGCATGATAAATTCATGTCTTTCGGAAAAAGGGCCGTTTTGGGCCGATATGTGAATT
>JAOTAY010000007.1:1069574-1092218 GCA_025629805.1 Erythroxylum baracoense | reverse complement strand
TTATAAACAACAATATTTATCTAATTAATGTATAAAATTAGATAAAATAAAAAAGATTAAAGAATATATTTTTTGTACCTCAAACTCTTAATAATAAAAATCCTTTGTCGCCTGAGAGATATTCGTCCACGTATAACTCTCAAAATCTATCTTCTCCTTAAACTTGGATGACATATTTTTAGAGCATGTTCCATGTATTACAAAAGTTTTAGAACTTCACTCACAGATTGTTGACAATTGTGATCTAAGTTATTCCATTAACTCCCTTAGCTTTAGGCTGAAGGTTACCTCTTTCATCTGCAACGTTTACCTCTGATATTTCTGTCAGTATAGGGGTGTTGGATGGTGTAGGAGGAGTGTTGGATGGTATAGCAGTAGGTAGGGAATGTAACTTTATAGGGGTTGTAGGTGGGGTAGGTGATGCCTGATCTGGATGCGCACTAGCTGAACGTGCAACACCTGATTCTGTAGCATCTACAGAATGTGATGGTTCGCTTGGATAGTCATTGACTCCTCCAAATCGTGATAACCTAAACCTTGGTCGCATCATATCTTGTTTTCTCTTCTGTGGCATATTTTAAAGCTAAAATTCATATTTTATTGATTATTCCACTAACACAACAATATAAATTAAATAATTAACAATATATGAAAGTGAGTCTTATGCTCATTGCATTATAAATGATATGTGTATTTTTAAATGATTGAAATGATTAATTCGACTACCCTGAATGTGATCCTATATGTTAAATAAAGTGTTGTAAATTATGTGAAAATATGTGAACTGTATGCGTTATGTGATTGAGTGAGCCATCGAGGATGGTCACTCATTGAGTTCGCAAAACTCACCCAAAATTTACAATATTTTTTCGGGCTCCGAAGAGTTACCCCATTAGGCTAACGGGAGTATAGCCATTGCACCCAAGTAAGAGATAGAGGAATCAGTTCACATCTACATTAGTATTTCCTTAATTTTTGAATCAAAATATGCATTCACAAGTATTTTGTAATGTGTATGTAAATGATTTCGTAATGTAATGGTTGTGACATTGTGTTTGAAAATGTTTAAAAAAAAAGTGGGCACGATTTATTTATTGATTTTGCGCAATATGTGTGCATTGTTTTAAAAGAAAAAGAAATTTCTGTATTGAATTTGATTGACTGACTATTCTAGCATGCCACCCTTGCGGGATACATACTCGGATATTACTCAAGATGTCGAGTACGTGTCTTATGAAAGTGGGGTGCTACAATGCACCTGCAAATATACAAGGAAAAGAGTATCAAAAACTCTTAAATCAAAGTCACCTAAACTAAACAAGATGCTAAACAAATCAATCCCTAACAACGGTACCAAAAACTTATTTGTTTGCAAACTAAACTATTAATTTTATGTCAAAAACTGCAAGTATACAAGTCGTTACTTGTAGTTAAAAACAAATATCGTCCCATAAAGATTAATGTTAGACATCACTCAATTTAGGTTAAGCTTTGTTTAAGAAAACAATTTCAAAAGATTAAAAACTGGAAATTAAATGAAAATTAATTAAACTAACAATGAACGCCCAATTAAGGCAAAGTGCAATAATTTGATGGCCAAGGTTTAAAATTAAGAGTTACTCTATCCCTATTTTGCTTTCCTCTTGTGTTTTTGATCCAATTATGGTTTACCCAAGATTTTCTAACATTTAACTACCCTTTCTCAAGACGTAAGTAGATGGATTAGATTTAGTTATGTTATCTTTGGACTTGCCAACTTTTCATGATCCTTCAGTAAGATTTTAAGCACTCCTATAGGTGATTTTTCATAAACAGCTAAGATCTCTCTTCAACTACTTAGAAAAACATGAATATTTATTAGATCCATTGGGAGCTAACTCTTGTTACACTACCCAAAACAACCACACTCACCCTCTCAGTAAATTGTATGGTATAAACACAGTAAATATCACAAAACATCTTTCATTGCATAAAAAACAACAAGAGTTCTACAAATAGTTCAAGAACAACTCCTATAAAATGTTTAGCTACTCATATTCATGAACAATCCAATAAAGTCCATGTTTTTCACACTAAAAGTTTTAAAGAGAAAATAATAAAAACTAGGTAAAGTTAAGGACTCCTTCTCTCTGCTCCAAAAAGCTGGAAAAAACTGTGAAGCTTGATGTTGTCACCACTTTTCCAAGATGGATTCTGCGTTTCCCTCTTTGGCTAGCCTCCAAAAGACTTACTTTTTCTATTTTTTGGTGTGGTCTACTGATGGATGGAGGCTCTTAGGATTTTAAGCCTTTTATATGTCGAAAGGAGGGTCAAACCACTTAAAAACTCGTGTTTAACTTGATTTTGGCAAGCTCCGCCTATCACTCTCGTGCACAAGCACGATCATGAAAGAGAGGTAGTCATATGTAGTTACACGATTATACACAAGCACGATCGTGATAGAGAGGTAGTCATCTATGCACGATCATGCATTGTTGTCTGATAGCTTTCTGTACTCTTCACTCTATTGACCATAACTTCCTCTACGGACCTCCGATTAACTTGAAATTTAAATCACACATTGTCCTTCCTCTCTACCAGATTTCATTGTTATATGAATTCTCTAAGTCTGCCCAGTAGTGCCATTAAATCACTTGCACCACATCCACAGCTGCAAATATGATACCTGCACAATTCATCAGCAAGGTGCATTAATCCATCCTAAAAAGTAAGCTCCAAAAATACCCTCAAACATTAGATAATGTAAAGAAACAACTAAACACTTCAAAGATCAAGAAAAGATGCAAAAGATGTTAAAGATCAAATAAACTAGAACTAAAACACACAAGGAAGCACTTAAAACACATGAAAACACACTAGAAACATAACCTAAAATCACACTTATCAGTTAGTCATCAACTTAACAATTAAGAGTAAAGGGAACAAATTTGACCAAATAGTAATTTATTATACATTAATAATTAAAAGATCCATTTCAAGCTATATCCTAACCCTAATTAAGGTTTTATTTACTAATTATAATGAAAACAAAATAAAAGCAAACCAATCGTAATGTAAGAGAAAGAAAAAACTAAAAAAGTTGTCATAATTATCCTCTAATCTTACTCTAAATTCCTCTTTGGTGTTAAAAAGACTAAAACTATGAATCAATCTCAAGATGGTTGTCACACACCTTAAAAATCTCCTAAAGCTCACCTTAATGAGAATATTTATAGCTGATTAATAAAACTATATAGAAAGTAAGAAAAGTGAATAAGTTCATTTATAATTGTGCATAGATTTTGAATTTGACAAGGAAGGATTGCACTAATAATAGAAATTTGTATTGTCTTGCCATTACAAGATTTGCAACTCATTTCTTATCACTTTAGTGCTTTGTTTTAATGAAGAAGAAGCTAATATAAGTAATATGTGGGTTACATCTCAACATGCCAAATCTATGCTGGAATGGAGGTTTCTGATTTATACTTGAAGTTTATGAATTTTATTTCAATGTTAGTTTATCATATGAGTTTATGAGCCTTAAGTGAGAGTATCTTGTTTAACTAATAGTGATGAGAAGGTAACAATAGATTACTTTTATGATGCCATAAAGAGGGTGCATATAAAAAATAAGCCTCCCTTATACACATCTTATCTTATAGTCATCAATGAAAGATAAGAAATACAACTTTATTATACGTTGTTTTTTATAAGGACTTTTTTGAATTTGAATCTCTATTTAAACTAAGTTTTACAAAGAGAGTTAAAGTTAATAGGGGAATGATATTAACTATCATAATAATTGTTTCATATGAGATAATGTAAGATTTCTTTAACTCACACATAAAGGCATACAAGGATAAATGCGGTGATTTTAAGATGCCCATTGTAATATGTTAAATAGACAAACTTAATCTAAGCATATATTTCTTCACTTTTCGTGTTTAAAATTAATCATCGTTTTATTTTTTTTATAAGATTTCTCTTATTATCTTACAATTACTTAGTGAGACTAATTTGAAAGTGAGGTTCTAGAATTGAAAAAATTTGCAATTCTAATTCTTAGCCAATATATGCTTGCAACTGAATGTTAAAGGAATTAGAGCACATTTGAATTTATTTATTCAAAAGAAAGAAAAAGATCGGAACGTAAGAGTTTAGATAATTAGGTATTAGCTTTGAGAAAGATACGTCATTATCATTACTAAGTTAAATATAACTTCTCATAATTTCTTAATATTTTAATTTTTTGTTTATTAATACTTTTAATAAAAACAAGTAGTTATATATATCTAATTTGCCTTAATCATATCAATCCTTTAGCTGACTGAGTTCTAATGAACTAAGTTTTATAAAGAAGAGTAGCTTAAAAGATAATCTTAGATGAAAAATATTGATACGTTATTTGATGCATTAAGCTTGAATAATAGTGAAGATGAGACTCTTTAATAATAAGGACTGCGTACCAAATAAAAATTGGAAACAATATAATTTGAGCAGATATGTCATATAACGAAGTTTTAGATTCTTCATTTTTTTTGTTTTCTTTTAATTTCACTTGTATTTAATGTATTTTTTAATTCTATATATGTAATAAAAGTATAAACTTTTAACTGAAAGTGTTTTTGTTTCTAACTTTTACTTCTACTTTGTTGTATTCTTTAGCATAAACTCTTATTGTTATGTTTATTAACGTATATTATACAATTATCCAACAATTTTTGTATAATCAATTGTAACATTTTGTATATTTTGTATTATTCTTAATTTTATTTCTTTATGAGAATTATCGATATTCTTCTTATTATATTAATTATAGTTGTTATTTTTATAAGAAATACGTGAAAATAATATTAATAAATATAAAATAGTTATTATATTAAATTTATGATATTAAGTAAAAATAAGATTATATAATACAATATGCTAAAGGATTTTTTATAATTTTATAAAATTTAATAATTATCTAAAATAATGCATAGTATAATATGTGGTTGAGACTTAATAGAATATAATAGTAAAGTTATAATCAATATTGTATTTCTCTCTAAAATGTCCTGTCTAACGCATCAGAGTCGGGACAACATTAGATGGAGACAGCAACCAAATAAATTGGAAGACAAAACTTTGGTATCTCTGTTATCCGTCTCTACTTTGAAAACAGTAACCATTGTCGATTGCCTTTTGACCGTAACTTATATTTCATTGGGTTCAGAAAAGGTATAATTCTTTGCTTAAAACACCTACCTTGCCTCTACTGGAGTCCGGTACACTTAATTGTCCTTTTGGCTTTAACGACCCTTTTCACGTGTGTTCCTTTCTGGGTTTTTCGTTTCTCAAATTCGAGTTGATATTTGCATACCCATTGTTCTATTTCTCCTTCTTCCTTGTTGATGTTACTGTTGTTTTGAGTTCTGAAGGCGAAAGGAAGGTGCGCCTCTGTTTCTTTTATTTACGCAATGCCTAATCCAACCACTTTTTTGGTGCTGGTTTTCTTTCCTTTTTGTCTTTGCATGAATTAACTGTTTACTCGGTTTTAAATGCTATCTTGAGATCGGAGAGACTTAATTAGCTGGGTTTATGATTCCTTTGATTTATTTTGTGGAGATTAACTTTATACACAACTTTTCACGTGTTTGGAAGACGTGCTTCATGTTACAATTCGAATTGATTGCAAATTAACAATGGGAAATGTTGATCCTAATTCCGTAATCTAAATCCTCAAGTTGATTCGTGGAGTTGTCAATGCGAAACTAAGTTTGTGTTGCATTAGTTGACCATCATTTTAATGCTAACTAAATAAAGAAGGTTTTTTACATAAAATCTTCATAATTAGGATCCATTTTGGAACCTCATGCTCTTCTCATGGTGCAGGAGTTAAATTCATTTGTAATATCCAACAACGTGCTCCAATCACATCAATAATTACGTATACATGTTCTTGACTTAAGTCTAGGGTGTAATGCTAATGATTGTTGATAAAAACCAGGATTATACTATCATATTTCTTTCTTTTGTATCAGCAGTTTTGGTTATCTTTTTTTGTTTAGTTGACTGTACTCTGTTCCCTTCTACTTCCTTCCGGTTCGGCTGAAGGATCAAGAAATGTGAAAATCAGAGACTTCTTTTACTTTTTCTTTTAGTAGGTTTACTTTACCATGATAGAACTATACAGTGATCTAAAATAAAATTCTTATTCTTGGGTGGGCAAGTCGTTTATCAAATTACAATGACTCTGAAAAGAGAGCTACATGACACACCCACTGTAGGAGTCAAGCCCTGGGTGATTTTTAGCATTATTACATATGTGAACTCATTGCTGTAATCTTGGTGATTTTGCTATATTTATATGCTTTCTCTTACTCTGAGATGATACCGCATTAGAAATGTGGCATGAAGATGCTTCCACTTCCCTCTGACTTTTTATTGGTAAGTATTATTGGGTTTCAACAGTAGCTTCCTGCTTGTGTGCAAAGCTGGAAATACAAAAGGAAATCTTAATAATTAGATTTTGTGGCCTTTTGGTTTGTTATTGAAAGATTTACATAGCCATCTTAATATTGTATCATTTTGATTGGAACTTTGTAATGTCATTTTGTATCTCGCAGCCCTCAACTCACTTCTTTTAACAAGCTAACTGTAAGTTCCTGTATGGTTAATATTTGTATTCTGTGCTTGTAGCTCAGGGTATGCCAGTATGACAGCTTGCTCAACCATTAGTACAGGTGCAAAAGGTGCTCTCTGGTTGAGTGGATGTGTCACACATACAGTTAGGACAAACTTGAACGTCGGACAATCAACTTCATGTTGTTTCTGTTTCTATCCTGCACAATCTAGGTCAAATTACACCCACTTATCGGCTTCAAAGACAATCTATTTCCCATCTATTAGGAGCCTTCAAATACTGCAGAAAAGGTGTTTATGGTCTGGCCGGTCCAGACAAAGGTATCATTTGTGGATTTCGAATCATAGACGTTTACTAAGCACACAGGATCCTCTAAAGAGCAAACTAAATATTTCATTGGCCTCCCGATGTATGAATTTGAGGCTTTCAGTTTCAAATTCAGGGATGCTCTCCAAAATTAAGGGTAGTATGGAACCTCTATCTTGGTCGCTCAGATTTGCGTCCACAATTGTAATATTCAGTCTCTTCACCTGTTATTCAAGTGCTGAACCGTCACGTGCTGACTCATTTATGAAGGAGAATAACCAGAAAAATGATTGTGACCTCTCAAATGTTAAATTCTCACATGGAAAAAAGGTCTATACTGATTATTCTGTTATAGGTAACCATCAAATTAGTCCAAGTTAACAGTTTGCATTTAATTTTACTTAACAGTGCTTTGTCTGTCCTCTCTCTGTAATGTGGTTTAATGTGTCAGATTCTGTTGTCTACAGGAATTCCTGGTGATGGAAGATGTTTATTCCGCTCTGTGTCTCATGGGGCTTGTCTGCGGGCTGGAAAACCTGCTCCAACTGAAAACCTTCAGAGGGAATTGGCTGATAAGTTGCGATCCAGAGTAATGCCCCATGCTTATCCTTGTTCAAATTTCTTCTAATGGAATGCAAGTTTTTGAACAAATGATGGTAGATTCTATCAAATGCCAACTTTTACTGTGGAAGTATCACCTGATGTTATTCTTTGATTGTGCGATTATTTCATAAGTTGCATGGTTTTTCATCAATCTACCACTAACTCTCCTAGCTTGATGAATTTGTCAGGTTGCTGATGAGTTTATCAAGAGAAGGCAGGAGACAGAATGGTAAATGTAGTTTTCGTCTATTTTACTTTTGGGTTTCTCCCATAGAACCGGGTCCTGTTTACTATCCAATATTCTAAACGGGAAGACTTTACGTTCATGGCCAATCATTAAAGCCATGATTTGAGTTTCCGACATCATCATCATCCCTAAAAAGTTCACTTGGGTGGTTCTGTTCCAATCTATAGTGATCGTATTAATCCAGCTATTTCCTAGCATAACATGCACTTGAAAATGGATCAGGAGGTGATTATGATGGGAATGTGGTTGACTTTTGGAAAATCTATACTTACAGGTTCATAGAAGGGGATTTCGACAATTATGTAGCCAGGATGAGGAAGCCACACATATGGGGTGGTGAACCTGAGTTGCTCATGGCTTCACATGTTCTCAAGTAACGCTCTGTCAGAATTTGGATGCATGCAATTGTTTGTGTTCGTGTTCGTGTTTTTATTAACTTATTCGAGGATGAAATACTGCAGGCTGCCAATCACTGTATACATGTATGATGAGACTGCTGGTGGTCTGATATCTATTGCTGAGTATGGGCAGGAATATGGCAAGGAAAACCCCATTCGAGTCCTGTATCACGGTTTTGGTCACTATGATGCATTACGGATGCCCGGAGAAAAGGGTGGGAAATCAAAACTTTAGAGCCTATAGTATATTCTTTCATTGCTAATGTTGACATTAATAGGTTGATGTATGAATTATTTTATATTATACCCTTCTTAAGTGAGGCGATGTTTAACTGTATTTTGAATAGTATGTACACCTTGAATGAGAACCAAATAATCAATTGAGATCTTGTGTACCCACTAAGGTGTACCTATTCTGTTCCACGTGATCTCAGCCATACAAATGTGTGAAATTTACAAGAATCTCATATGGGTCTCACGTATTTGTATGGTTGAGATCGCATAAAACAGAATAGATACACAATATAATAGGTACAGAAGATTTGGTTTAAACACGTAACTTCTATTTTTCTCTTTGAACGATGAATAGAGAGCAACAACCAACAAGCTGACTCCGACTTTTGTTATATCAAGTTGTCGAAAGAGACAACCCAACTAAGGTTTAAAGTTAAAGGATAACTATAGCATATGGGTGGTGTTGACCGTGTGAACTTGTTATCTTTCAAATTTGCTATGATGTTGTATCCGAACCATTTGAAAAAGTAGTAATGTTGTTATCCATTTTTTACCCAAAAGAATATATCTAAAGTGGTAACACAAGTTGACGGGCATTTAGAAAAGTCAACTTGGATTACAATTATTAAATGTTACTGCAACTTTCTTATTCATGAATACCTAATGCCCAATTTATAAGATTCGTTGAATCATCCCACTGGTCCAAGCTCTGTTAGACTTTTGTTCTTGACCAAAGACCAAGAAAGGTACAATATTAATAAGAAAGGCTTTGGTTATGGGTCCAATTTAACCCGACCCACTATTAACCTTAAATTGGAAAGGGGAATATATCAACTTATTCCTATTATTTTATTTTTATCATATTTTATGAGTATTTATTTATTTAATAAATAAGACCTATAAAAAAAATAAATGCTCAAGAAATAAGATAGGAATAAATTAATAGGACATGACATCTGAACTAAGTCGTAACACTTTTGTGCATAGATGTAGAATTTGACAGAAAATGAAGATCCTCGTCTTGTCAGAAGTCGGTAAAGAAGAGGTTCCACATTTCATACATAAATATGTTAATGGGTCAGGTTGAGCTCGAGTCTTTCTCGACTCGGCCTTTCTTATGATAGCTCGTGCAGGTTGAGATGAGCTAGCCTGTAGCCTGACCTGGTGGGTCACGGACGGACCGAACCAGCATGCCCATATACATATATATATATATATATATTTTAAAACAACATAATTTTGAAAAAATAGAATGGCCACAAACTGGCACGACTCGTAATTCACGTTGGTCAATTATGGTCAACTTATGATCTGGCCCGCACGAGTCGAAATCGCCATCCCTATTCACATATTCACCTGAAATTTTCTAATGTGATTTATGAACAGAAGAGGATATGTTACTCCAAGTTTTGATCTTCAAGGTGTTTCTATCGGGGATTTGGGCTCCCCGCCAATTATTACTCTCAAGTGGTTGAGTTCAGTTTCTAATTTTAATACTCTTTTAGTTTATAATTCCTTCGTTTCAACATTTTGTTTATATTTTCGTACTGGAAGAATTCGTTTTGGGATGATTTTACTGGTCTACCAATCTTCGTGAGAAATGAGTTACACGTACAAAATTGGACCATTTCTTATTTTTATTTTCAAAATATTTTAATTATAATTTTAATAAATTAAAAGTTTAAATATTTAATTCATATTTTTGATAATTATATTGAAAATAAATAAAGTTTTTAAATTTAAAATATAATTTATCTTAAAACAAAAAGTAAATAAACAATTAGAAATTCAAATTAAAGGTGCCAGAGTTTTTGCCACTAACAAAATTTCCTACAGTCGTTTTGCTGCACACATAAAACGTAAACGACAGTACCATCTTACCGAATATAAGCTTTCTGGCCCCTTAGCTTTATGTTTATTTCAATTACATGCGCAGAGAAAAGAACACACTAAAATGTTAGTGGAGTGAAAAGTGAGAACAAAAGCATGTGTCCTTGTTCAAATGATTTTCTGACACCTATAAATTAAAAGACAGATCTTTTTCCAAAAGGACGCATTTTATAGACCCCGTCCCTATCCAGAATCCTACTCCTCGCTTCAGCCCAGCTTCACTTCTTTCCCAGTTTTCATGAATAAAAATAAACCAAAAAGGGCTTGAAGAAAACTCCATTCAATCATGTCAGGCTTATGTACAAAACATATTACTATTAACAGCAGAAGCAGTCAAATGAATTCAAATCAATGTGTAGGTGAGAGCACAGAGCCACGTCCACCTTGTTTCTCATACCTCGATTTCCCCACTTCATTTCAAATCTTCAAAACTTCCACGTACCACTCTCGTTCTCTCTCTCTCATTTCTTCCTCCATCATTCTTTTGCTCTGCAACTGCAACTTCTCGTTGCATGCTCTTCAACTCTCTTTGTCTAATGATCAGTAATTCCTTCCTCAATTCCTATTTGCAATGCATCTACTCCCTATCCAACTCATCCCCACATTTCTTCTTCTCTTTGTTAATTTCTCCTTCTCCCTCAACAACGACGGTCTCGCTCTCTTGGCGCTTAAAGCTGCTGTAACTTCCGACCCAACTCAAGCTCTTTCCTCTTGGTCCGATTCTGATCCAAACCCTTGTCACTGGCATGGTGTCATTTGCTCTGATCGCAGGGTCACCTCCTTATTCCTTCCAAACAAGACCCTTACTGGTTACATCCCCTCGGAACTCGGCCTTCTTAACTCCCTCACACGACTCTCTTTGTCTCACAACAACTTCTCCAAGACCATTCCTTTACATCTCTTCAAGGCCACCAACTTACGTTCTCTGGATCTGTCTCATAACTCCCTCTCCGGGGCGGTACCGCCACAGATCAGTTCCTTGCAAGCCTTGACCCACTTGGATTTGTCTTCAAATTCTTTCAATGGCTCACTCCCTCTATCTCTCATTCACCTCAAAAGTCTAACTGGCACTCTTAATCTCTCTTACAATGCATTCTCCGGCGGGATTCCGGAGTCATACGGGGATTTACCGGTGGTGGTGAGTTTGGATTTAAGGAACAACAATCTTAGCGGCAAGGTGCCGTTGGCCGGCTCATTGGTCAACCAGGGTCCGACCGCATTTGCCGGTAACCCGGGCCTATGTGGGTTTCCACTGCAAGCTCCGTGCCAGGAAGTTGCTAACGCCACTGCCAGCGACAACCCTGAGAACCCAGATAGCCCCAGAGACCCAATCCCAAGTACCGTCGGCGGTACTCATGAAGGGAAGACAAAAAATGGGTCGGTAGCGGTTCCCTTAATATCAGTCGTATCGGTCATCATTGGAGCTGTTTCGCTCTCGGCGTGGTTGTTTCGGAGAAGATGGAAGAACGACGAGAAGCGCAAAAGAACAGGAAATGAAGAGAAAATAGAAAGCCGCCATGAGGCTACCGAGGAGGGGCAACAGGGTAAATTCGTAGTAATGGATGAAGGGTTTCGTTTGGACTTAGAGGAATTGTTGAGGGCATCTGCGCACGTTGTGGGAAAGAGCAGGAGTGGGATAGTATACAAGGTGGTGGTCGAGGGTAGGGGGTCTGGTGCGGTGGTGCCTACGGTTGTTGCGGTGAGGAGGCTGAGTGAGGGTGATCTTGTTGCAGCCTGTAGGTTTAAGGACTTCGTGACGGAGGTGGAGGCGATTGGAAGAGTGCACCATCCTAACATTGTACGGTTGAAGGCTTATCACTATTCGGATGATGAGAAGTTGTTGGTCTCTGATTTTGTGCGCAACGGAAGCTTGTACTCTGCGCTACATGGTAAAACTCCTCTTTTACTTGCATTTTGTTTGTGTGTATATAAGTTATTATTTTACATTTTGATTTTGTGAGTGTGACATATTCGGGGAGGAGTTGGAAGTTGGAGTGTAACGCACAGTTCAGAACATGCAATTAACCATTGCTTTAGGATGTACCAGAACCAGAGCCCTTTGTGTGTTCAAAACTAGTTTAACATAACGCGTGTAGGGTCTCCCCTACTAAGTGTTTTACGTGCTCAGAATCTACTGACTTCTTTTCTTCAGGAGATACGCATTTCTGGTACTGTATTTGTCTTCATCAGCTTTGTCGTATCTCTTGTTTGGGTACCATTTTGGCTCATTGTTTTGTTCCCTTGGAGAGATTTATAATGCCTTGTCCCATTTTCATGAAAGGACATGAATGATTAGTAATTTCAGAACTTTTCCGTGAATGCATAGTTGGGCCTACGGAGACGGAGAGCTGTCTTCCATTTAGCTCAGTTGATGAACCTGTACCATTGAGTATTAGGACCTGAAAGTTCTTTCTTTTTTTTGTTTTAAAAGACATTTTACAATTAGTTGATAATCTTATAGGTGAATTTATCTTGTTCTTATTCTTACCAATCATTAAAGTTTACCGTTTACTCACCAGGATTCATACGGGGAGTTGTTATTGTTGTTGTTGTTCGAGAGGATAATGGTTTACATTACTACTTTATATCCATTAAGTACTAGCTATTGTTGTTTACATTAGAACTTCTAAGCATTTCTTGCTACTTTTTCCTTGAATGTTTATGATAGCTTTCTACCTGTAATCTTTGGATGCAATATAAAATGCCCCTTTCTTATGAATACAAATGTGAAATTTTCACAGGAGAGCCCTCAAATGGACTAACTCAACTTCCATGGGCAACGAGGTTAAAAATTGCTCAAGGTGCTGCAAGGGGTTTGATGTACATACATGAGTACAGTCCTCGTAAATATGTACACGGTAACTTGAAGTCAACAAAAATCCTTCTTGATGATGAACTTCATCCTTACATATCCGGCTTCGGACTCAACCGTCTTTTCTCGAGTACTACTAAGTTGACGACTTCAGTGTCAAGAAGGCAGTATGCTAATCAAACAATAGTAGCCTCCACAATGGGCTTGACAATTTCTGCTCCCTCCAACTTTTACTTGGCACCTGAAGCTCGAGTATCTGGTTGCAAGTTCACCCAGAAATGTGATGTCTACTCCTTCGGGATTATACTGATGGAGCTTTTAACCGGTCGGCTACCTGATGAAGGGTCAGAAAATGATGGTAAAGGACTAGAGAGTCTTGTGAGGAAGGTGTTTCGAGATGAAAGGCCATTGTCTCAGATCATAGACCGAGCACTATTGAGTGAGGTTTATGCAAAGAAACAAGTCCTAGCAATGTTTCATATTGCACTCAATTGCACTGAAATAGACCCTGAACTGCGTCCGAGGATGAAAACAGTGTCTGAGAGCCTCGATCGAATCAATCTGCAATGAGAGGAAGATCCTTGTAAAGCTAATTTAATTTCTTGTTTCTAACTTTTGATTCTCAGATTAGGTGTCCTGAGTCTCTTCTCTAGGTGGTGGACTCTAAGCAAAATTTTCATGCTTTCTCTCGTAATGCATCTCATTTCTTCCATTGAAATCAGATTTAGGTACAGTGGATGGATCAGTCGTGCGTACTTGTGGTGTGGTGAGTGACATCGATCATTAATTCATTACAGTTCCAAGTCAAAGGATGTTCCCCATCTGGCAACAGCCGCACAAGCATTCGGTGTGTCCAGTGTTCTATTGTTGGTTCTTCGATCGTAGATTTTCAATGGACGGTAACAAACTTGGAAGTTCTTTATCTTCATATAATAAAATAATAATCAAATGAAATAAAATATGTTGGTACAACAAAAAAGGATATCCTAAAAATAATTTTAGGAAATTCAATTTTGCAATTATAACATTAACTTAACAAAATAGTAATTAAAATACTTAAAATTTTAATTTTTTTCATTTTAGTTTGAAGTTAATATCTCCTTTTAACATTGTTGAGGTGGTACAAAGAAAAATTTGCAAGGGGCAAAAAGAAAGGTTACGGTTTAAAGCTTTTTGGAACGAAAAAATTAATTAGTTATTTTTACTAAAATTAATTTAATTATGGTTAAGTCAGATTATTTAGGTTTATTATTTTTAAATAAGGCTTATCATATATAAATAAAATTTAAAATAGATTAAATTTAATTTAATTTTAATTAAAATGTTTGAGTTACGTCGTGTCTCGTGCTATCGCGGAATAATAAAAGTACTAAATTTGTGTATAAAGATGTAATTTTTATCAATGTTTTCATCTAATAAGAGTTTGTTTTTTTGGTGGCCCATCCGAATGACCGGAACTTTTTGTCCCGATTACATTTAGATTTGACCCACGTCACGCACCTAACTGTGATGGGTGAGTCTCCTAACAGGGATATCTGCATACGCTAGGGCTCGAACTTAAGACTCTGCTTAAGCAGAACCGAGTTGCTTACCACTCATACCAACTCCATTAGTATCTAATTGGAGTTTGAATAGAATGTTTTGCAAATATCATGGTTAATCTTAAATGCTCCAAAATATTAAGATCTGATCTTTATTTCAATGAAAACGTTAGGATTAAAAATTTACTTTTTCCCCAATTTGGAATGTTGTATATGCTATACGCATAGTAATAAAGATACAAATTTCAACTTTTTATGTTTAAATTTTAAAAAGTTTGAAACTTAATTAAAAATAAAAGGTTACAACTTAACTAAAATATAATGTGAAAATGTTTAAAATTAAGAAAATATTTATTTATTTCTAGAATTTAATGTGGAATATTGGAGTAAGTAGTTTATAATATTACCTTCCTATTTTTTACAAATGTCATGGGATAAAAAATATGTTTATGTGTATGTATATATCATCATCAACAATTGATATAATTGTGTAGTGTCAAAACTTTTCATATTTTATAGCAATTTATTATAATATGATACATTATTAAAATGGAAAATTTCACCAAATGTTCAATTATATTTCAATTTTAAAAAATTAAATATTGAACATTTTAATTATTAATTAGGTTAATTATACATAGCCTTCCTTTAATTTTTTCAATTTTTGTTTACCTTTTTACATTTTCAAAATATCATATAATATTTGGCCAAATTATCACAAAAATTTATTTATTAATGACTATTAAGAAAGATATGTATGTTATAGTATGTATTTATCCTTACCATGTTTAGATGATTTGTTTCACACATAGATAAGCATCAGTTAGCCATAGATTAAGGAATAGATAGGATCTATAAAGTGTATTTATATCTTGTATGTTATCAATGATGAATGCAATATTTTTCAACCAAATCAGTCTCTGCCTTATTTTATATGGTATCAGATCACCGATCTTGGTGCTCTACATAAAACTTTTCTTCGTTCTACTACCTTTTCAATCATATCGACTGAAACATCCACCACCTCTGACAAATCCGTTGCCATGGATCCATCGCATCCATTTTACATTCATCATTTAGAACAACCAGGACACATGCTCGTTCCAATCAAACTGAATGGTCCCAACTATCCATTTTGGAGTAAATCAATAATACATGTCCTCATTGCGAAGAGAAAAATCAGTTTCATTGATGGAACAATTCAAATGCCATCACAAATCGATGAACCTTCAGATTTTGAATCATGGAATCAATGCAATAGCATGATTCTTTCATGACTTACTCATTCTATTGAGCCAGATATTGCAGCCGGAATCGTTCATGCTAAAGCAGCGTAGCAAGTGTGGGAGGATCTGCAAGATCAATACTCGCAGAAGAATTCTCCAGCCATTTTTCAAATTCAGAAATCAATAGCAACCATTTCACAAGGCTTTATGTCCGTGGCCTCTTACTACAACAAGATTAAAAGTCTTTAGGATGAGTTAGACACTTATCGCACCCCTCCGACTTGTAATCAAGCAAAAGAGCACCTTGCTCAAAGAGAAGAGGACAAGTTAATGCAATTCCTTATAGGACTTAATGAGTCCTACAAAGCTGTCAGATTCAACATTTTAATGATGATTCCATTGCCAAATGTTCGTCACACATATTCATTGATAGTTCAAGAGGAAACACAACGGCAGGTAACTTCAGATCCTATCGAGAATTTCTCCATTGCTGCAGTAGTACAAAGTTGTTCATCTAACTGGAAGTCTCCTAAAGACAAAGTCTGTGAACATTGTAATCGATCTGGGCATACAATTGACAAATGTCGTGCCCTCAAGTTCCATTGCAAATTTTGTGACAAAAGAGGGAACATTGAAGATCGATTTTAGATAGCGGTGCTACCGATCACATTACTTCTGATCTTTCTCTTCTATCTCAAACCAAACAATCCTCTATACCACTTGTCAATTTACCTACTGGCGCCACAGCAACTATCACACACATTGGCACTGTTCCATTCAATTCACATCTCACTTTAGACAACGTTTTATGTGTACCCTCCTTTAATTTAAATATAATGTCCGCCACTAAATTAACTTCAGCCTCATCTGTTGTGTTATGCTCTTTCCCAATTTTTGTGTTCTGTAGGACTTGGCTACGAGGAGGATGATTGGCTCGGGTAAACAACATGGTGGCCTCTACTACATGCTTCCATCAAACCCTGCTCCTACTGCACTTCAGGTTTCATGGTCATCACAACTGTGGCATCTAAGACTTGGCCACCCTTCTCCAGCACATCTCAAGTCTCTTTTCCTTTATTAAACATTAATAAACAAAACCCTATTCCCAATAATTATACTGTCTGCCCTATGGCAAAACAGACATGGTTACCGTTTCCTACAAGTTCTATCTCCACAAGTTTTCCCTTTGATCTTTTGCATTGCGATGTTTGGGGACCTCATAAAGTCCCTACACATTCAGGAGCTAGATATTTCCTTAGCATTGTCGATGAGTACACTCGTTGTACTTGGATTTTCCTCATGCAGAATAAATTTGAAACTTCACATTTGTTGGAACGATTTGTGGACTTTGTTCAAACACAATTTCACACAACTGTCAAAACACTTCGTGCTAACAATGGCACTAAATTTTTACCATTAACAAATTTTCTCCATACCCGTGGCATTGAATTTCAACATACATGTGTATACACCCCGCAATAGAACGAAGTTGTTGAGCGTAAACATCGTCATATCCTTAATGTTGCACGCTCTCTTCTCTTCCAATCCAATGTCCCTCTCACCTTCTGGGGTGAATGCGTTCTCACTGCTGTGTACATCATAAATCTTCTTCCCTCACCATTACTATCCAACAAAACCCCTTTTGAAGCTCTCTATCACAGACCACCTTCTCTTGATCATCTCCATGTCTTCAGTTGCCAATGTTACGCTACCACCATACAGCCCAAACAAAAAATTAAACCTAGAGCCACAAAATGTGTCTTCGTCGGTTACCCCTATGGCCAGAAAGGATATAAATTATCCAATATGGCATCTAAAAAATTTCTGGTTAGTCGTGATGTAGTATTTCACGAAGATATCTTCCCTTTTACTTCCCTATCATCATCAGATTCACCCACATCCTTCCTACCTCCTTTTGATCTTGATATCCTTCCTTTATCTCCTAGCCCTATATAACATGATGCTTCTGCTCCACTTCATCCTCACATCGACCCATCGCCACCATCTCCTGATGATTCTACTCCCTTTCACGTCGTACCACCATCTCCATCTCCTATGTATTCTGATATCCCATCACCTTCAATGCACTCTGATAATCCTCTTTCTCCTCACACATCTCCATTTGTTCCCGATCGTCCTTTACGCCGCTCTACTCTTGACAAGCATCCGCCCTCCTGGCACAACATCTATGACATGTCATCTCAAGCCAATCAATCAACCAGTGGTCTGGGTCCTCGCCATAGGACAAGGTATCATCTCTCTTTTTATATGTCTCTTTCTCGTTTCTTACCCTCGCATCGTCATTTTTTAGCCACTGTCACTGCCAATACCGAACCTACCACATATGATTAGGCTGCATGTCATCCACATTGGCAACGTGCAATGACAATTGAACTTGAAGCATTGGAACGAAATAAAACTTGGAACTTTGTCCCTCTTCCTCCGGGACACAAACCTATTGGTTGCCGTTGGGTGTACAAAATTAAATATAATTCAGACGGCACCATTGAACTCTACAAAGTGCGATTGGTCGCCAAAGGTTTCACACAGGTGGAAGGCATAGATTACAAAGAGACTTTTTCTCCCACAGCCAAACTTACAACTCTTCGTTGTTTACTCATGGTTGCTGCTGCCAGAAACTGGTTCACCCACTACCTTGATATCCAAAACGCTTTTCTCCATGGAGAGTTGCATGATGAAGTCTACATGACACCACCTCCCGGACTTTGCTGACAGGGGGAGAACACTGTGTGTCGGCTTCATAAATCTCTTTACGGGTTAAAACAAGCATCCCGAAATTGGTTTTCCACATTTACTGTTGATGTTCAAAATGTAGGATATATTCAATCCAGGGTAGACTACTCGCTTTTCACCAAAGTTCAAGGTACCTCCTTCACTTCCATTCTTATTTATGTCGATGACATTTTACTGACCGGCAATGATCTTCAAGAAATCAAGAAGCTCAAAGAATGTCTGCTCAAACATTTTCACATCAAAGATTTGGGTGATCTCAAATATTTCTTGGGCATTGAATTTTCTCATTCTAGTAGTGGTATTTTTATATCTCAAAGGAAATACACTCTAGACATTTTACAAGACTCAGGATTAACGGGTGCAAAGCCGAAAAAATTTCCAATGGAGCAAAATTTGAAGTTAGCTCTCACAAATGGAGAAAAATTACATGATGCAACTAAATATCAAAGGTTGGTTGGAAGATTAATTTATCTCACTATTATATAGCCAGATATAGTATATCCAATTCGAGTTTTAACCCAGTTCATGCACGAACCTCACAAGTCCCATTGGAACGCAGCAATACGAGTTCTTAGATACATCAAAGGAACTCCTGGACAAGGTTTGTTATTACCATCGAAAAATGATCTAAAGTTAAAAGCCTTCTGCGACTCGGATTGGGGGGGATGTCGAATTACCAGATAGCCAGTGTCAGGCTACTGCGTATTCCTTGGATCTTCACTCATATCTTAGAATTCCAATAAACAAACAAATGTTTCATGCTCATCGGCGGAGGCAGAGTACAGAGCAATGGCAAATACATGTTTAAAGTTAACTTGGTTGAGGTATATTCTTCAGGATTTGAAAGTACCATAGGCAGATCCTTCATCATTATATTGTGACAACCAGGCTGCGTTACACATAACAGCAAATCCTGTCTTTCACGAGCGTACGAAGCACATTGAAATCGATTGTCACATCGTACGGGAAAAGTTGCAAGTAGGGATGATAAAACCTTCATATGTTCCGACACAGTTACAGCTGTCCGATATTTTCACTGAGCCTTTAAGGAAAGATCAGTTTGAATATTTGCGAAGTAAGTTGGGAGTTTTTGATCCACACTCTCCAACTTGAGGAGGAGTATTAAGAAAGATATGTATGTTATAGTATGTATTTATCTTTACCATGTTTAGATGATTTAGATGATTTGTTTCACACATAGATAAGCACCAATTAGCCATAGATTAAGGAATAGATAGGATCTGTAAAGTGTATTTATACCTTGTATGTTATCAATGATGAATGCAATATTCTTCAACCAAATCAATCTCTGCCTTATTTTATAATGACTGATTTATCCTATAAATTCTTGTAGCTTCAACTTTGAAAAATAGGTGACAATTTATATGGATAACATGATCGATAAGGTTGTTTTCTCTAATATCAACTTGTATAACAATTCTTTTTTTTCAAAAATTGAAGATATATTGAACAAATAAAAGGTGCCCTAAGGGTTTATAACCTATACTCTCAATAACTTGCATACAAATATAGCATAAAGGAATGTGTCTTGTTAATAAGGTTTCGGCTTATTACTCATCCAATAGGATCATTGTTGCCACTTTGGTCTCTCACCCTTGCAGTAAATCCCTCTAAACATCCCCTATAAGTTATCAAGCATATTTCCCAATTCTTTGGTAGCACATAAGCAAATTTACAGGATTTGCTTCAATCATAATATGGAGAGAACCCAACTAATAGCCCTATTATTGTAGTAAATGTGATTATTCTTATCAGTAATGATTTTCTCTCTTAATAGGCTTGTAATCTCTGTGATGATTTGATTACTTGGTAGTGACTTACCTTGAAAATTTCCCAGATTTCTTTCCTTCTGAATGACATAAATTATACTCTCAAAAGCAACTATAAAGATGAGGATACCTCCTTTATAATTCATATGTCTTTGACTAATTCTGATAATATTATATGACCAATTCAATTACGTATTAAAGAGATTATACCTTGATATGTACTTAATTGTTTATAGATTTTCTCTACAACACTTAAAGATTAATGATATGAAATTCTTAAGAAATTCATTTTGGTTTAAATTTGGTTTTAGGAACAATTTTGAAGTTTAAGAGCTAAAATAAGTTAAAAGCACATTCCTTGAGCCATTCTATTGATTTCAAATTCAATTGTCTTTATGGAATAAGAAGGAGATGAATTAGAGTGAAGATGGGATAATAAAATGCAAGAAATGAAGAATTTACCACGCAGTGTCATGCATCTTAGTGATTGGGTATTTTATGGTAAATGCACGACTGTGCACATTTGTAAATGAGAAACTTTTATTAGTTTGCACAGTTAGATGCATAGCCATGCACCCAACTGTGCATATGCCCAAAAACTTAGTTTTTGCTATAAATTGACATTTTGAGCAACCAAAAAGGGGAGGATTGTTTTTGGAGCACAGGAAAGGGCAAAAACCCTATTTCTTTGTTATCTATGGAGGGCTAATCTTCCTTCTTCCAGTTCGGAGGTTAAATCAACGTCGAGGATCACATTTGAACATATCATCATTGTGTATTGTTGAATCTTTCTCTTTTTAGGGATTTTTCATGTTATTCTTTGTTTATTGATTTAGGTATTTGTGTAAGGATGATCTGAATGCTTTTATTAGATTGTTTTTATACAAAACCATTGCTAGATATCAAATACAAAACGTAATAGTTAAGTTTTGGATTCATTTGTGGCAAATAATATTGTTGAATCATTAGGGATAACGTAACATAGGTCAAGCTTGTGTGGTTGCTGCTTAAATCGATCTATTTTCCTTATTTGCAATGCAGCTGTCTGATTAAATCTAAAGAGCTTCTTCTAGATTGTTCGATAGCTAGGTTTAGTTAAAGAGCTTATTTTGACTAAACGTGATCTAAGGAAAAATCAGGGTTAACAGAGCTTATTGTAATCTACGATTAATAGTTTTTAAGAGAGGGTTGATAACAATAATGTAATAAAGTATGCTTATTTATGTGTAGGCTGAGATTGAACCAAGAATCGGATTCCAAAAGTATTCATCAATTTTCTCACTTTTATGCTGTTAAATTTGATTTGCTTTTATTAGTTCAATTTCACTTTGTTTTGTTATTCAAACCAACCAACACCCCCCCCTCAATTTAGTTTGTTGTTTACATATAAATATAATTTAGAAAAGTTATTTGATTTAATCTATGTGGGATTAAACTAGACTTATTACTAGCTATAGTCTTAAATTTAGTTATTTTGTTGTAGTTTTAAGACATAATGTCAATTTTTGGTATCATTGTTGGGGATTAATATCCATTGCTTTTCTGAATATATTGTAATACCCCATGTTAGGGGTTAGAAAATTTAAGAGTTTCCAGTACATCATATGTTTTGCATAATTGAGTATTCGTTGATATGTGCATAAGAATTTTTACATATACAAATAATTGTACATGCATTTATGACATTTTCTAGGTATAATTAGTTTCTAAATGCGATTAAAATGTGAATTGTGGATTATTTGCGTTAAAAATTTATTTAGAGACTATTAGTATTATTTCAAAATTTTTTGTGAATTTTAGGAAATTTCTAAAAATTTGGGGTATTTTTGGACTAGGAAAAATAAGAGACAAATAGACCAATGAAATTATGACATTTGGCAGCCTTGCATGTTGACACATGGCCCACATGCAAGGGATACACGTAGTTTCTTGGAAAAGAGAAGGAAATTTTCGGTTGTTCTTCACCGAAAGCATGCAACACTAAACTTTTCTTTCCATGTTCTTTGTTCATCACCGAAAGATCTGTTTTTGGTTCTCACATCAATGATATACCTTGCAAAATAAACATTTCAGCCCAGCTATTGTTTTGTTTCTTTTTATTCTTGCTTTTCCCCATTTACTGAAAGCTCTTATTCACTGTCACTGCTGGAAAATTTTACTGAGATCAAGTAAGTGAGCTTTCAATTTTCTGGTTATTGTACATGAATTTGGATGATGTTTTAGTGTGTAAATGAAT
>JAOTAY010000007.1:1051940-1069474 GCA_025629805.1 Erythroxylum baracoense | reverse complement strand
AGCTCTTAAATGAATTTAATTGATGTTGAATGAAGGGATTAAAGTGAGTAAAGAGTATTAGAGATTAAAGAATGTTTTGAAGGTGTTGTAAATTGTTTATGAAGAGTATTAAAGAAACATACCCGATAAATTGTCATTGAACATGCATGATGCATGATACATTCATAAATGTATTTATGACTGATTATTCTTATGAAAATGCACATAAATGATATATAAATGTATATGATTGCATATAGAGGAGCACGTCGAGTGACCACTTTCAGACATTGCCGGGACTTCAAGGCAATAAGCTAAAGGGAGCATTTGTGAGTCAACTTAGATGATCTTCCTATGATTGATTGATTGATTCTGTTGACTTTCCAATTAATGAATTGTTTGTGATTTGTATGTGAATTCTGGACTTTAAAAGTTAGAGGAGTTTGATATTCAAGAATGCATTGGATGTAACATCCCCTCACTTATGGGAAGGGTAAATTGGTAATTTGGAACCAGTTAGGAGTGTTTAATAGTGCCTTGACATATTCATGCATTCATATATGCACATGAATAGTAAATAGTGAATTTTTGCACATGTAAATGCTTATACATGCATTCATGACATTTTCTGGTTTAATTGTGAATAAATGTGATTTATGGAAAATATTTTTTGCGTGAATGAGAATTTGAATTGGAGAGGTTCATAAGGGTTTTCTAATTTTGAGAGAATTATAGAAATTTTTCGGAAATTTTTCGGAGTTGTTTCCGGACCCGAAAAATTGTCAAGTGATAGAATAGGGGTCTACCGGTAGTGAAATTGACTGTCCAATGGCACTGGAAATTTAGACACATGAAATTAGGAATTTTTGGAATTGAGCCATTGGAAATCGGAGAGAAATTGGAATTGAATTGGGAAGCAATTTTAGCAAACTAATGAGAGTGTGACAAGTGTCACAAATCTTAGTTTATTCAATTATTAAATCACCCCATTAATGAGTCTTCCACAACTCCTTCCATTCAACCCTTCTTGTATCTTCTTTTATTAGTGTTGAAAGTGTGTTTGCATGAAAATTTGCTCTCATCCGAAGGTTACTTCAGTGAACTTATTTTCTGACAAGCACCTACTTGTTTGTTTAAGTATCTCTATACTTGAATCTATGATGTCGGCTACTTGCTTTATGAGGAAAAATATAACGTATGCTAATTTTTTTTACACTCTCTCAATGTCTAATCTAAATATAATAATTTAGGGATAATAGATAAATCATTTCAACCAATGATATTTAACAAGTAATTTTAGCAAAAATACTTAATAGTATAATATTTATTTCTATGATATTTCAAAATTCCTTCTAAAATAAAACATTAATTAATTTAAATTAGGGAGAATAAATACTAATGATATAAATAAATGGTGCAAAATTGTTACAAATAAACATACCAATATCATATGTGATGCAAATTGCTATTGATCTTTATTTAATAATTGGAGCAAGTAATTACTGCAGTTGAAAACTGATTTGAATTAATTCTCGATAATAATATATAAATATGATACAATATCGTAATTGCCGGACGTATAAACAGATTGAAGAGAGTCACTTGATTCCAAACTTGAAACGGCCAACATAGAACCAGGTGGAACCAGTACTTTAATGTGGATCCAACTCTATGAAGTATGAACACTGCAATTATTAAAGACTCCAAGTCGAGACAAATTAAGAAGGATTTATTAAAGTCTTATCTTGAAGCTCTGCAGACAAATTTCCTTATGCGCACCAGCGGCATTAAAGACATCCTAATAGAGTAAAGCTTGACATAAAAACATGATGCTACTTAGATAATCATACTTAGGTAACAACAGGAAGGGCCGTATTAGTAAAGCAAAAGCCGAAAAAGGAAAGGACCAAAAGGCAATTGTGGTGAGAGTGAGTGAGACCGAGATCAGAAATTGAGAATGGTAAGTCGATGTACTTTTGACATTGGCTTCATTTTCCAACAAAGCAAAAGATAGCAACTTCTTCCTTCTGTTCCCCTCCTCAACCCCACACTATTAATGGCAGCATAAGTCTCTCTCGGTGCTTTGAAAACCAAATTTGAGCCTCTTATTTATCCTCTACTCTGTTTTCACACCCATCGCCTTCCCTGTCACTTTTATGCCATCTTTGTATGCCTTTCGAGTTTTCAACCTCCATTAATTTGAGTTTTCTGTAATCTACTAGCTTTAAGATATTCTTATGTTCTTCTTCTAGCTATATTTTCTCCCCTATATAAAGGCTTTGGACTTTTTCTTCGGTTGCTTGCTCTTCAAGATCTTATCTTTCTCTGCTTAAGAAATAAGCTGCTAAAGATTTATTACAGATGGTGAAAGGAAAATATTCCCGGAATTTTTACTCAAACGAGTTTTGATGGTTCTCTGGCATCAAATCTCTTAAAGTGAGCCTAAAGTGTTTTTTAATAGAAGAAAGAGACGGAAAATGGTGAAAACAGAGCAAAAGCAGAGAAATACTGAGCCTTTCTTCATGGATTCAAGTATTAGTCACAATTATCACCACCGAAACGAACAGCCCAGTTCAGGTTTATTGCGGTTTCGCTCTGCTCCGGGCTTACTTTTCTCAAATTTCGTCGATAATGGATCCATCAACGATCCAGTCTCCAGTTTCAATGAGTTCGAGGATAAATTTGCGGCAGGAGTAAGAGAGGCGGCTGGTCATTTTGTGAATTCACAGCAAAGTTATTCTCCCCTGCCTCCTCACCATCCAAGGCAGAATTCATCTATTTGCTCTTCAGCCATGGATACTTCACATGGTTTGTTTGGTACCATGGGATTGCATCAACATGAGCAAGTGAAAAAGATTGACTCAACTCTTGCTAGGCAGAATAGCTCCCCTGCTGGACTTTTTGGCAACTTGCCTGCCCAAAACGGTATTTTTCTTTCTCTTCTTTGTAAGTGAGATTGTTTTTAGGCACTTTTCAGGGAACATGTGTCTTTGTAAGATTCTGGGAATATTAGCTTCTGTTGTCTTTCTGAAATGCAGATTAGCTGTGATTGGAGAAGCTCGTTTAAAAATACTAATCTGATACATTAAAAAGGCCAAATGTTCTCTTATCCAGATGTGCTCTTCTTTCAAATATGCTTATTTGTGTTAGATATATTGATCTAAGGAGGCCAAATAAGGAATGAGTTGTTAGAGAGAAGTAGAAAAGGAACAAAATTGAGTAGTTCACTCAATAATATTTCGTTCGATTGAAACAGTTTCTTCCGGATTCAACGAGAGAAGTGTAGCTTATCGCGGAAATTTCAAACCTTTCTAACTAACATCACTAGGAACTTTCCATTTCCCTTAATTGCCTGATGACCATTCTTTAATGGCTCTCTTGCTTTCTGACAGCGAGTGTCCGCGTTCATACTTTAGCGTGAACTGAACAAGAAGGGAACGTCAGTTTACATCTATGCTCTTAATTACTAATCGAATTTATAATTGGAGTTCAGTTAGATACCTGACAGAACATTTTCCTCATTAGGTTCGCTGAGCAACTTGTGATTCATTACTTTCTCCCTATATTCCGATAAATGGACAGAAATTTGTTATAAAAAAAAAAAACTTTGTCAATTGAAGAAGATAGAAGGAATAGGAATCGTTGAGTATGTCTCAGTGAATTGCAGGCTATGCCACGGTTAAAAGTACGGGAAATTACAGTCCTGCAAACAGTACCAATGTCGAAGGAAGTCCAAGATTGAAGTCTCAACTGAGTTTCTTAGCGAGGGTGCCTTCTTCATTAGGGATGTTGTCACAGATTTCTGAAATTGGGAGTGAAAGCATTGTGACAGGCAGCCCTGACAATGGCAAGCTCAGTGACAATAGTAGATTTTATGGTAGTTCTGGATTCTCATATAATTCCTGGAGCGAATCTCATTATGCTGAGGATATAAACAACTTGAAAAGAGACCAAAATGGAAGCGGAGAGCTGTTTGCTAATTCCCAGGTATAAATTTTCATACTGGGGGATCAGGGCACTTGACAAGCTTGATTATAGTCTAATTTTTACAGTGTGGTTTGATGAAATCTAGAGTGAAGAACTTGGAAATCGTGTTCCCTTGTTATCCCACCACTTGAGTTTACCAAAGACTTCAGCAGAAATGGTTCCTGTAGAAAAGTTCCTCAACTTTCAAGATTCTGTGCCTTGTAAAATTAGAGCAAAGCGTGGTTGTGCTACTCATCCGCGAAGCATTGCTGAAAGAGTAAGATCCATTTATATTTTTTAAAAAGATTTTATGCTGTGCGTTCCTATTACAAGCTTTATGAGTGATTTCTCAGGTGAGAAGAACCCGGATCAGTGAAAGAATGAGGAAGCTACAAGAGTTGGTTCCAAACATGGACAAGGTAGAACCCTGAATGATTGCTCTGTCAACCTTGAATAATTATGGTGTTTCATGAAAGTTTTTCTTCTTCTTGGCAGCAAACAAACACAGCTGACATGTTAGATTTGGCTGTGGATTACATCAAAGATCTTCAGAAGCAGTACAAGGTATCAGGATTTGATATCAGATAATATATTCTCGGTTGGCCTATGTTAATTTCAACCCTGTTAACCTTTTTTTTGCAGACACTCAATGACAAAAGATCCAACTGTAAGTGTTCAGGTAGCCAGAAGCCGATGCGAAATCAAATTATTTGACTGGCTTCTGTACAGAACATAACCGGATAGGAACTCTTTATCTCTATTTGTTTTTAGTTTTGGGCAATAAGGAAACAAGTGTTCAAAGCTTTTTTAAATTTTAGTAGTCCTTTTTTTTACGTGGAAGGTAAGGATCAAATCAATGGGACAACTGATTCATTAATAGCCTCAACTGTTCCACCATCTTAATTAGTACCCCCAGACTATGTGAATCGGAAGCACTTGCTCTTTGTATGGACCCCGTCCCAGTCCCTGGTTTGGCTGGGTAAATTAGCTGAGGATCAATAAATCTTAAACTTGATAGTACTTTCAATTTGCAGATGATGTTGTGTATAAAATGAAGTGTAAATGTTTGTCTGGTTCTAAGTTTTAAAGTAAGACGAGCACAAGAGAGAAGAATGGTTTGAGCTGCACAACAGTAGGATCTACAAACAAGGTGTTTACAAGTATAATCTGAGTCTTCACAGTTGTGACAAAAGATTTAGTACTTAACTATAAAAATTTAATAGACTAGTTAGATCAATTACCAGCTTAGTGTAATCTAGAGGAACTGTAACTTATGAACTAAATAGTTGATTAGATTGTCACAGGGCTAGAGCAAACGATTGAGAAAGTGCATTAATAGCTAGTACTATGGTCTAATATCTTTGCTTTTAGCCTTTTGGTATTTTGAGACTCATATCACTGCACATCAAAGTAGATCATTAGCAAAGGACAAATTAAAGATTTTCTACTTCTTACACTTGTGGAGAAAAGTAAAGTCATATCCTTGTTTAATATTAAAAGTTATAAGGCTAGTAAGTACCTCAACATATAATGTGAAGGGGTAAGGAGATAAAGGTTCACCTTTTCTTAGACTTTTTGTCCCTATGAACATTGTATTGGCATCACCATTCATTATGATGCTATAAGAAGTTGTAGTCACATATTGCTTAAGCCATTTAGTGAAGAGTTGTGGATAACCAAATTCCTCTATTGTGTGAAAAAGGAACTTCCAATTGATAGAATCAAAGTTCTTGTATAATTCAATCTTCATGAAGTAGATTCTAATTGTTTCCTTCCTGTTATAATTCTTAAAAAGCTCTTATTCGAAAAGAACATTGTCTTCAATAGTCTTACCTTAAAAGAAAGCACCTTAGTGTGGATTAATGGACTCCATGATTCTTCTCAATCTTATGACCAGCATTTTAAGATAATCTTACAAATTACATTACAATAGGATACGAATCTAAAGTTTTAAAATGTAAGATTGGAAATCTTGGGTATGAGATAGATAAATATTTTATTTATTTCTTTCAGCATCCTAATTTTAATAAAGAACTTTATGATTGCATTATAAACTTGTTCACCATCTAAATTCCATAATTTTTGGAAGAAAAAATGCATTCAACCTATCTAATCTAGATGTTTTACTCGGGTTTATATTGAAGAGAAGTCTTTGTATGTTTGCTTAAATGAATGACTTGATGAAGTATTCAGGTTGTTTTCTAGAGATTGAGTGTTCTTAAAACCTACATAGAAGAAGCATTTTTATTAAAAGTACATAAAGTGTTTTCGAAGAAATTGTAGGTCAAGTTAATTAGCTCTTGTTGCTTTCAAGATCCTTTCCCTTTCTTATTTGTCAATGAACTGGTCTTGTTGAGGATTCCCATCCCCCTCTAAGAGCCACTGGATTCTAGATTTCTACTTTAATAGGGATTTGTGAGCCTTTAAAGTTAGACTATGCTTGGACAAAGCCTGCCTTTCTTTCAAGTTTAAGGAATCATCGTCTAGGTTAAGGTAGGGCTTGTTTTGGATTTGATTGAGAAAATTTTAAACTTAAGGATAAAAGAGAACAAAAATTTGAAAAGAAAGAATTGATGTTTACTTGTCTAAAATTGCTAGGTGCATGCAATAACTCATAAATCATATGTTTCAAGTAAATTATTTGATAAGCCAACATCTTAAAGCTAAGTGACAATGTTCATTCAAATGGTTCTTAATGCACCTCAATATCTAGCCATTTATCCTCTTCAAGGTTAAGATGAGTTGTAACCCCTCTCACCATAACTCAAACCTTCAACCTTTTAGGTTGGAAGGCTCCTACGAGGACTTGCTTCACCATTTAAGCCATCCCATTAGAAACCATACCATCATATGTTACCCATTTACATTTATTGTTAAAGTAATTGAGTTATGTTATGACTTAATATTTATTATAAGTGGTATGTTGAGCAATTAGCTATGCTTTTCTCATTTATTCGGTCCAAAAGAGATAACTTATATTTTGGAGGTGGATTTACATATATGAATTGTCAATAGTAGTGATTGGCACCCCTAACAAAGTGGTTTAAATGGTGAAATTAATCTCTTTTGTTGTCGTTAATTTAAAAGGTCTAAGGTCCATGTCACAGTGATAAGGTTTAAAACTCCTCTCAACCATAAAGAGGAGAGTTGTCTAGGAATTGAAATACGTTGAAAGCTGCAAGCTTCACTTGAATCGAACTCATCACTTAATTTTGAGTCATTGGCTTGTCAAATGGTCTACATATATTAAATATCTTGTTTAATTAGAAGGTAAGGAACTAGTTGGAATGTTAATATGGTAATGATAAACTCCCCAACTAAAATTTGATTTCATGTGATTTGACGATAAAAATAACAGACGGAATTATGATTGAATTGATATTTTTTCCATTTACAAGAGAATTTATTTATGATTTATGTAACAATTCAAGATTATTTATATAGAAAATTAAATTATTTGTTAGATTTTATTAAAAATACTAAAAGTTAAAATGTATCTTCATCTTTTATTTAAATTTGTGTTATTTATGATCTATTACCAAATAACATAATATTTTATTTTATTTTATATCCTTGATCCAAAACTTTGTTACTCAACTTATTAAACCTTAATTTATGCTCAAATAAAATTTCAAAGCTTAATTCATTCTTAATTTATATAATTTTAAATTTTGTTATAGGTTAGGAGTAGACAACCTATAACAAATTTCTGAGTATTTGTCTTATTCATATTAATTTTAAGAAGTGAAGTGATTTTTCTTACATCTTGATTAGAATTAAAAAAAAGTAATATCCATTCTTCTTAACATTTATTTCTTGTTTGATGTTTACTAGTTAAGATTTTGATCCTTATTTAGGCGTATTTATTATGAAGTCTATTCCTTACTTAAAGGCTTTTACCATATGGTATTTTCCTTTTTTATAAGCCTTTGCTAGATGATCCACAGCCTATTGCACTTATTAAGCATTTTTTTTAGTAGTATACTTCCAAAGTTTTTTTTTGATAAAGTCATTTTTATACTTAATGACTTTTGATTAGGCATTTTAATATTTTATATTATTATCATGAAAAATTAATAATTACGATAAATTTACAATAAGGAGACATTTTACATTGTAGTTATTAAACATTATATTGTTTGTATTTGAGGTGCCGGGACTTGTAGATGTAAAAACCAAAATTTCTTTGACTTGAGTATTTAACAACATTATACATTATTATTAGTCTAAATTGGAAATTATTGTGTTATTATTTTTGTAAATTGAAAATACTAGTAAAAATTTAATGATCAAATAATTCCATGTTTTTACTTTTTTAGGGTAAAACTTTTTCATTCGATTTTTCTAAAAGACAAAATGTAACATATCACTCCCAAAAAGTATATGCTCGAACATACCAGAGGATATTTGAGAATATATCCTACGAGAACGGCAAATTAAAACAATCACATTGACTAATTTAAGGCATCACACATATCACAAGCAGTCAAAAAGATTAATTCTTCCCATTTCATTCATAAGCATAAACTTACATTGTGTCATTACAATGCATAATCCATGTATATACATTACATCAAATTTAAGAGTTTAATACTCCAAACAAAATGTTCAACATGAAATAGGATGCTAAATTAAAACATTCTAACTAGACTCCTTAGATTTAGCTGATCAGACCTTTGAGCTATTCTTGTCCCCAAAATGTAATTACTAGACTTCTACTATTTAACCTCAGTAGCTAGAACTCCTCTGAACCTGAAAAGCAACATTGCAATTTTGACGAGTTTGTGAACTCGGTGAATGAACTATCATCGATGTATTCACTCAAGTCAAAACAACAAGATAAATTATAACCCAATTCAACAAGTATTTACATCATACAGTATTGAATACCACATCACATTTTATCACATTTCAACAAGTACAACATGTACACAAACATTGCATATCACTATTTCAAAACAATTCAATAATTCATCTCAATCATTCATATGATAATGTAAAGTTGTATATGCAAATTCACATGTGATTCCATTCTTATTTTTCTTTATTGTGACCGAGTGCCTATCAACCCAATTTACTATCCTATATCTATTGTAGATACTGAGCTCATTTCTAACCTGAATCTATTGTGGATTTCGAGTCCGTATTATTTGAGCCTGAGGCTCTTTTTCATAATCCTGAGCTTAAAGCTCTTTTCTCACATTGTTCACTCCGGTCATAACTCCTTTTTCTAATCATGCATATCAATGAAATGCATCAATCCATATGTCATGCTTTTAATACCCTTCATTTCAGTGTGCTCATACCATATAATAAACTTTTCGGATCTATGTTTTGCATTTATCAATCATTTATACACATATTCCGTATTAAACATACAATCCAAACAGAAGCACATATACAATTGAGTTTACACATCTAGGTTAACTCACAGTATGCTCCAGAAAAGCTATTACCTTGATGATCTACTGATGTCTGGATGTTTACAATCGCCTTGCGCGTCTATTGTCATAAAATACACACATAATTCACAAATCACAACCTGGGACAATATTGTATGCAAACAGGTTTCAGAGGACAGATTTGCAAATGTAGAACATAAAATTTATCCCTTATGAGTTAGTAAAGCATCTTAAGTACCAAACCATAGAAAAACACAATTTTCCACGTTCTATTCTCTGTAGTTACACATTTATTGTTACTAATAAATGGTCAAACCCACAACAAGTAGCAAACTAAGATTACCTACAAATGGAATAATATTTAAAAAATGGTGAAGAAGAAAAAAAAAGAAAAGACAATACCTTTAAGCACAATCATAACTAAGCTAATGGACTTAAGATACAAAAAAAGAGAACAGAAAAGCAGGAAGAATGAAAAGGGTAAAAATCCCAGTTTTTTCACAGAAAGGAAGGATCTTTAATTATATGTTCACAAATACCTAGAAAATAAAGTTGAACTAAGAAATTACTTGGAAATGAAAAGAAAAACTCAGGAACAAAAGTCCAAGTGCTTCAAGCTTAAAAGTCTTGAATGAGAGAGAACAAAGAGGGCAATAAAGTACAACTAAGAGATATAAGGTAAAGGGTAATACTAAAAACCCTACTTGCATTTACAAGATAAAATGGAGGATCTCATGCTTCTCCATTTCTTCTCCGTGTTCATTAATAACAAGATAAGAATCAAACCAGAAACTCAAGAGAGGTGATGAAAGACAGAAGAAAATGAAACAAAAAGAAAAAGAAAACCCAAAATACATGTCATAGATTAAATCATATTTAGCAAAACCAACTATAAATCCAAGAAAATAAACTTTCTTACTTTCTTCATACTTTTCTTCTTCATATTATACCACAATTGGAAGCAAGTAAATAGCAGAAAATGCAAGCCTAAGCCTTAAAAAAGCTTTCAACTTTTCACTCTTTTCCTACTCTACTTTACCTAAACTTGAAGGGACTCTTAAAATCCAGAAAACAAAGAGTAAAAATATGAACATTGTAGTAAACGTACACAGATTTAAGCGGAAACAAATCACCCACGTACCAGAAAACCTAAAGAAACCTAAAAGGCCCCAAACAATAAGTGATTAATTAACGAAGAATCGTACCAGAAAATAAAAGGATGTGGGAAACGAAGGAAGAGAGAGTGTGAGAAAAAGTTGCCAAATGTATGGAGTAATAACTTCCATTCCTCTCATAATCGAGAGGTATGGAGTAATGCCCAAAAAGCAGGAATGAAAATATTGTTCATCTAATCATAATTTCTTACCAAGCATCATTTTTTCTTTCCTTACCCATTCCTTTCTTCCTATACCAACTAACTAAGCACCCCCTAAATCATACTTAAGATTAGATAAATTAAACTCTTTTAATTTATGTTTAATTTTCTAATTAAATAATTTATATCTATAGATCAAGATTAATGCATCTTGACCACTCAAATATTAAAAATGTAAAAATAATTTTGGCCAATCTTTTTATGCGTAACTTTTTCATATAATTCAATCATTTCATCACACAATGCTTTAGTTAAACATAAAGTATGAAATTAATATCTAGTCTATTTGAGTTCAATCATATAGCTCTCCACTATTAGTAATTAATTTTATCAGTGACATTTGAAAACTATTTTCAAGGTATCATTCTATCTTAACCAAGGATGTTATAAATCAATATTAATTAAAAATAATGGAATACTATCCTTAATTATTTTAGGGTGATGAATTCTATATTAGTCACTCAATTACCATCATATAGTTACGGTATATTTAATGACTACCAATTAAGCTATCTTTAATTAGGATATGTAATAAATAGCATTAAAACATAACAATCCATGTATGAAATGCTTTAGAGGTCTAAAGTTAAATAATCACTTATACAATCATCACAATAAGAATTTCCATAAAACCATAAGGAATGTTCAAAATGAAATTCTCTTATAGAGTCACTTAAGTGATCTTATTCTTTAATAAGGACTCACATATTTGTTTAGGTATCTCTATACAACGTCTATGAGATCGACTACTTCTTTTATAAGGAAGAAACATAACATGTATCAATCTTTTCATGCTTTATCAATGTATACTCTTAGTAAAATAATAACTAAGAACAATTTAGGGATAATGCATAATATGCAATATAAATATCATAATTATGATATTATCACAATTTTATTATGATACATAAATGCAACATAAACATAATTACGATAACATTATGATTGTACTAAAGACTATGAGAATTAGCATATTAGAACAACATGTGATTTCTGATATATCCAAAATTCACGAGCTAGGCTTGCTTGTGCCTATAATCGATAACTATAACAAAGAAACAAAGGAATTTCTTTACAGGTTCAAGATTAAATGCACCTTAGAATGAGTTGCAAGGACCACAATTCTTAATTTCATTACAGCATTTTAGAAGGGTTCTTTTGTTAGAAAGAGTTATTATGTGTACCATACTATTCTTGAATTCATAAACAACAAAATGTTTAGAAATGAAGTTTATAGATTGAAATATGTTTCAGTTATCTCACAAGTCTTTAAACTTATTATTCAAGCAGAGTTTTTCAAAACATCCATTCACTTTAGGAAAATTGCAGATTACTGATGAAAAATTACCAAGGGAAAATTTCCATAGTAAATTAGCGACAGAAATTACTTTCAGTAGGTAAATTTGTAAGGAAAAAAGATAATTTGCAACAAAAAAATACGTAGCTAAAGGAAAAGGCCAAACTTTGCTGATGAAATTTAGCGATGAATAGTGAAAATCGTCGTAAAAATAGGTGCCAATGGTTCCCAATAAAAATTATGTACGAAATTTACCGAAGGAAAAAAGTTTCCATAAGTAATTTACTGAAGGAAATATGTTTCTGTAGGGAATTTTCCAATGGAAATGGAGTTTTGTAGGTAAATTACTATTGAGTGATGTTTTTGTAGGGAATTTAGTAGTTTGTACGGAAATTTCCTCCAAAAAACACCATTCTATTGGGAAATAACCTACGAAATCATTTTTTCGTTGATAATTTACCTACAGAAATATCATTCTGTAGGTAAACTCAAACTACATCGAGATTGTGGTTTCAATTGGAAGGAAAACAACGTCGTTTGTTTAACCACCAACAACATCGTTTCCTTATTTGATTAAACAAATGTTGCACCTCTCCTTTCCCCCTCACTATCGATGGTTCTCTGAAACTTACAAATTTTTTTCCTCTTTCCTCGCTGTTGTAGTCTTCAGTTCCATAAATCATTATTGTCATCTTGATCTCCAATTAATCTTCCAACGTGGTTAGTTATTCCTCCTTTGCAATTGGTTTTTTATTTTTTGCTTGTTATTGTTAGGGAAGCTTTTGTTTGGGTCGACTTTGTTTGATTTAGTTTGTGTTGTCTGCGTCTATTTCAACTGTTAATAGTTCATTGTGTGTTTGAATGTGTTCCGGTTGGTGAAGAATGCCACGTACCAGTGTTTTTATTAATAGTTAGGGAAGAATTTCTTATGCTTATAAAGTATTCGATGAAATATCTATCATATATTATGTTATGTTACAACTGTTCTGCATGAAATTGAATATTCATTAATTAAATCTTGACATTCCTAAGCTTGCTTGCATTTATTGTTGTCTTTTATTGATGGAAAACAAGAACAACTAATTTAATCTTTCACTTGATGAATGAAAGGTTTATTCTCATGAAAATGGCGAACTAAATTTTTTCACCCTCTAATAAATTTTCCTTATAAAGTTTCTTTATCCCTGACTCACCAAGATGACTTATCCATATCTATTACAACATAGTACTATCTTCCTTTCTCAACTATTGCGGCTTCTCCACCTACAACTGTGCCCCTATCAGTTTGTAAATGTTATTAACCAATTTTGGTTCTTTCATCATGATTATTACATATAAGGTTTACAAAGATATCATGTAAGGTTTACAAAAGGATCACATTCTTACTTAAATCTAGTATATATTGTATACTACTTAATCTCCTAACTATATCATTGAACTTCTCAATCTTTAGTTTCCATATTTTGATAAAAAAAAGTAGAATAATTTTTTCATATAATGGTCATATCAAGCTATAACATGTCACTAACGACATGGTTGAATGTAATGATATTTTTTTTCATATATATCCCTCCTACATCTTCACTTGTATAATCTTTAGTTTAGATATATCTTGTTTGTGAAAGATATCGAGATGTATTAATTTTTCAGCTTCTTTCATATCTCTTTAAGTGATGCAATATCCATGATGTAGTATTTGACCTTATCTGCTAGACATAATCAAATGGTTTTAGATTTTTCCATTTATAACTCCTCCTAATTAAGCTCATTTATTTTTGCTGACTTATCCTTTTAAAACCCCTTTAATAAGCCTTAGTATGATATCAAATCCTTTAATCATTATTTTATAGTCTAAAATTTTTAGTTTCATTGCAATCCACTTCGAACCTTACAATGAAGTCATTATTATTTCAACTATATTGTGATACTACTTACTGAGAAATAATGGTGGATTTAGGATGGATAAGATTTGTGTGAAAGAAAGAAATAAATAAGAACCAATAAGAAGATCTTTAATGTGTTCGATCAATTAGTTGTGTCTTCATCCTTAAAAGTCGATAGCTATAATTGTCTATTGTTTAATCAAAACTCTCAACTTGAAAAACATCATATACTTTCTTTTATATAGACTATGTTTATATAAATATACTTAATTATAATATACTTTCTTTTATATAGACTATGTTTATATAAGTATACTTAATTATAAACTTTAGCTAATACCGTTATACTCAAATAGCTTTTACTAAACTTAACTTATCATAATTATGATTGTAATAAGTTTTAGAATCCTACTAAAGTTTGACTCTACCAATAACATGTTTCTATATAAGGTTTCCTATCACAAACATGACATAGGACATAGATATGGCATTGGTTGTTATTCTTATTGTTTCTACTAGTATATAGGCATAGATTCAGTCATACTTGTATCTTCAGACCGTGACTTCTTTGAGCCTTTAAACATGGTCTATAACAATGTAGTGACCTAAATCGTGTTTTCAACTAAAAACACCTTTTCAATTTTAAAACACTTGTATCTTCCACCCATACTTTTACATCTAATTTCTAAAATGGAATACAACCTAGTCCATGATTGTGTCCTAAGATATGTTCATCTAAATACTTTAAAAAAATACACACATTTTTCCTAAAATAATTTAAGAATTTTACTTATCTATATGAGCCATACATAACACAACTGATGAATAAATTCCATATAAGAGTAAAGGAATCGATCAAAAATACAATATTATGTGTTATTGATTATATAACATACATATATAATGGTTGAATGAGAAGATATTACAAATGATTTTCAAGTTTTTCAGAGATAGTAACAAATCCATATAACTAATTCACTATGCCTCTATAAGATATGACTTTTTTCAATAAATATAATAATTAAAATTAATTATATATTTTTTATTAATATTATGCTCTTTATATATTTAGGTAAATTCTATTTGATTGATTCAGGATATACCAATATTCTTGAATTTTTTTCATCATATTATAGTGAGAGATATCATTTGAAAAATTTTGGAGGAAAAGGAAGAAATTAAGGTTCATATAAATTGTTTAACTACATACATTGTTCATTTGCAAATATTATTGAAAGAAATTTTGGCTTTTTAAATGCAAGATCCATTATACATTTTAAAATGCCTAATTATGATATGGAGAAAAAAATGCATTATTTTAGTTTGTTCTTTGTTACACATCTTTACTTAGAATGCATAAACAACTAGATGCATTATTTTAAGGTTACGCTAACATTGAATAGCTTATCTGAAAGGTGCAAATGAATTCATGAATTATAGAACATTATATTGTAGACTTCTCAATAGCATAAAATTGAAGGATTACTTCAAGCTCTTCTCAATATTAGCAGGAGCAACTTTTTAACCCTTTTAGCTATAAGTATAAATTACTCCTTATCCTCATTTCTAGATAGTTAGAGCTAGACCACATTGGTTTTCTTTAGGAAATAAAGCCAAAACCAATTAGTTTCTCAACATGGGATGGTTACCAAAACCAATTAGTTTCTCAACATGGGATGGTTATCTTATTCAAGGAAATTTATGGTTCCCTGATTTTTGTAATGTTTCTAAAAGTACCTATTATTTATGCTTATATTTTCTTTTAAATAACCTGAGGTTCCTCTTCTTCTAAATCTCATATACTAATATGCTAAAGAGGACTTTTAAAATTGATATATTATTTTTTTACTTACATCTTCTTTAATAAATCTAGATTGAAGTATCCCTTTAAGAGGTTTGTAGGCATAACAAGTTAAATCTACTAAGAACTTCATGCTAAAGAAATGTAGAGTACTCATATTAGGAAAATAAGTACCTTATAGACTCAAGATATAAGGAGCATATGTTGTAAATGCTAGAGATAAAGTTGTTGCCATATATTTTATTGTTGATTCAAATTCTTTCATTTAATAGCTAGCCAAAGGATGAAGGATACTTATACAATAGCTTATTGAAGCCAAACTAGTTTATAACAATGTACTCTAGGGGCTCCATTGCTCACTGTAATTATATAGGAGGAGTAGAGAAGATACATGAAGAGTGATTAAGCTAAATGATAAAATCATTACTAGTAGGGTTAAGAGAAAAAAAGTCATTACTTCATCTTTAGTGATTTGACTGATATTGAATGTACTCTTTTTAAGTAATTTGTTACTAATGATCACTAGTGGAATAATATCTCTTAGAAGTAAGAAAGCATTGATCTTAATTAGGGGCCCCAAGTAATTCTAGTTGTCTAACTAAAAATTGGTAGAAGATCAATTCCCTAAATTATGTTTAAACAATAATCTTATTTAGTGACTTATCTTAACAATATGAATTATAGTCCAAAAAGTATCATATTTAGGATCATAGGACTAGGAGCTTTCATGCTTCAAGTAACATGAGTGAATCCATTTAAATCAAATGGAATCTTTATCTACAAAGATGCTCCAAATTCTTTTGATCATTATAATTTTGTTACCTAGTTTTAAGGAAACACTCCAAGCACTGCTTCATCTCTAAGTAAGAAAACATTTCTCTTTGCTACTTTAGCAATGTAAGCATTATTAGTGTTTCTAGCCTACACGATGCTTCTGATGAGTTTTGATTTCTTTAATTAAATTGCCAAGGAAAATAATATAATTTGATTAATAGATATGCATTGATTTTAAGATAAATTTTATTAATTGGATCCTTTTAGTAAAGAGATAGGCATTTTGTTACACCAACTATCAATCCTCTTCTAGATTCTCAAAATGAAAGGCAGAAATTCAATGTAAGTAGGTTTGTTTTAGGAGATTGGAATCTCTAAATAAGTGAAAGGGAGTGTTCATACCTACAAATTAATGAGATTGGAAATACAATTTGATAAATGAGAAGCAACCAAGGATACATAAATATGAATATGTTCCTTGTTCATAACTAATCCAAATAGCTCTTTGAATGTTTTAATGATTTTCATTAGACCCTTTATAGAGCAAGAATCAGCCTTATAAAAAAGGAGAAGATCATTTACAAATGAAAAGGTATAAATGCCTAGATTTATGCTTTTGACATAGAACTTAAAGTTCATTTCTAGGCTAATCATATACTTCACAAGTCTTAATAATATTTCCATATTTAAGGCAAATAAGTTAGGGTATAGAGGTTCCCCTTATGTCAAACCTTTAGGCACCTTAATAATCTTTGTTAGAGATCTTGTAACTAATATGCTAAAAGATACAATTGTAATAAATTAAATAAATTTTGAAAGGAACCTAAATGTATACAAAGTAATAAAGGAACTTCCAGTAACTTCCTAATGATGAAGATAATATCTTTCCCATCACTTGATAAAGTCTCTTCTTCATCAGTTGATTATTCCTTTTGAGCTTTAAATTCCAAGTTCTTCATCTTTGATTATGTCTCCTTTAGGCACATTTTATAGATGAAGAGAGATTTAATAAACTCCTTTAATGTAAGACATTCAAATGCTTGTCTTCTTAAATAAT
>JAOTAY010000007.1:1003222-1051840 GCA_025629805.1 Erythroxylum baracoense | reverse complement strand
TTTATTGGCTTCTTTATGATTGATTAAAGAATGAAGTGATGCATTGGATGCACATCACATCTTTCTTTCATGATAACTGAAATGGATAAGGAGAGGACGAAGTGTTCTTGCATTTTTTTTGACTCACTCTCTCATCTCATGCATGCATAGCCGAAACTTGAATGAGAACAGACTCATTTTTGGCTTCTTTCTTCTAAGAAAAATCTCCTCAAAATACTTCTTCTCCTTTCCCACTAAAGGATCTTGTTAACCAAGTTGTCCAAGAAGAACAAATGGTAGATCGGATTGGTCAGGGATATAACAACAAGGAGAGAATACAGAAGTGAGGAGTCAAAGGTGTAGCAATGAGACGAAAAATTTCTAACATCTTGTTCTTATGTAAATAATTTTCCTTGTATCGTACCATGTATAGCTGAAACATGTTGATTTGATTATGTTATTTCCGTTGCGTTTTGATTTCGAAAATGTTTTAAAATCTACTATTTAACCAAATCTTGTATGCTTTAGTCTTCGATCCAACAATTGGTATCAGAGCCATTTTCTTATGAATGATTTCAGTTCCAATATGTGATACATAGGTTGGCAATTAAATGTTATGTGCTGCATATTTTTATGTAATAGAAATATATATATATATATATATATATATATGTTTTGCTCTTTTGGTTGTCCATAGAATATAGTTTTAACTTGTAAGTTTTTCTTTGTTTGCTTTGTAACAAGGAGGGTGGCCTATCATCGTCATGTTTCCTCCTTGGTTTCTTTTTTATGTTTTCTTTGATTTTGTAATGTACAAAATTCTGTAATATTGAAGATGGAACAACCATGGATCAAAGAGAAGCATAGGTAATGGTTTTGGTGTATTGGCAAAATTTCGGTTTTATGAAAACGAAAGTGCTGGAATTTTGTTTTAACAAAGTTTCGGTTTTGTGAAACCAAGGTGCTAGAATTGTTGTTTTAACAAAGTTTAGATGAAATATAAGTGCTGGAATGTTTTTTTAGTGTCAATTTTACCAAAAACAAGTGCTGAAATTTTTGTTTTCATACTGCCAAGGTTTCGATTTTGACGAAAATAAATGCTATTGTTTTTTATTTTCAAAGTGACAAAATTCGATTTTATGAAAATGCCATTACACATTTTTATCGAATTGGCCGAGTCTTGTGGATGAAGAGTTCGAAGCAGAAGATCAAAGTCTAAGAAGTCGTTTTTGGGCCGTAAAGTCTTGTAATTTTATGTATGTTCTAGGATGGAAAATCAGATGTGGCCTATTAGTTCATGAGATGAATGGAAAAGTGGATGCAAATAGTTTGGGATATTAAGTGATTGTATGTCATTTAGAAAATTGCTAACCTTAGGCTTTGCCATGCATTCATTATGTATGAGATATATAATGAAATAATATAAGATGGATAATAAATTTCATATAGACAAGATGGTATTTATTAAAAACTTAAAGACTGAAAAAGATTAAGTGGGAGAGGATGCTCATGTGAAAGTCCACGGTCTCTATACGATGTCCCATTTGCATGTGTTAAAGTGTTACTCCCTACCGGAGGACATGAATCCTATATCTTGCATGGTTTGGGTCTCCTAAAGGATAAGTCTACTCATTAGTAGCAAATGTGACCTCCCACTAAGTCATGGTTTGCAAGTACCTTTAGTGGATGAATCAAATGGTTACACACCCAACATGTTTTATCAATAACCTGCCCACCGTAGCTCTGTTGGTAAAACTATGGACCAAATCATGGCACTTCTCAGAAAGTTAGGTATAAAGATGTTTGGTAGTTTTTTGAGTGGGAGGTCCCAGTTTTTTTTAATGGATAAGATAATCCACCGTCACTTACTCCGTTATAAATAAGAAAAATAAACATTGTATAGAGTTTTATTTTTTTAAAGTTTTGTTAAATCTATCATCATGCATACATGCATCATGATTTTATACAAAGTTCCAATATTGTTGACTATTATGCTCATATTTTAATAATTTATATTTTCAAACATAATTAACCACAATATGAATCCACTCATTTTGCTCTTGACTAATAACAAATTGCAAAATGGAGAGAATTTTAATGAATGGAGATATAATCTTGACATTGTTCTTCAATATAAACGAATTTCATGGGTATTAACGGACAATGAGCCTGCACCTTTGGGTAATTCAACTTCTGAGCAAGTCTAACAATATGAGTGATGGCAGAATGTTGATAAGACTTGTAAGTGTTATATTCTAGCTTCTGTCTGCGAAATGTTACAAAAGCAAATTGCTTGCATGAAAACTGCTAGTGCAATGGTCCATCACCTACATGAGATGTTTGGTTTAAGGACTAGGTCTGCAAGAGTGAAAGCTATCCAAACTTTTCATAATCTCAGAAAAAAACCTGGTGAACCGGTGCAAGATTACATGCTGAAGGTAATCTCTACGATTACTGAGGCTGAAATGCTTAGGGTAGATATGGATGCGGACACATAGATGATTATGATCATCAGTAGCTTAAACTCATCTTTTCAGCAGTTTAAGTTGAACTATGAGGTCAACAGCAAGGATTACACCTTGAGTGAGTTGATGAATATCCTCTAGAGTACGGAGGAGATATTAAATATCAAGGCTCATGGGCTATAAGCTAATGTAGCATCTTCTTCTAAGCTCAAGGCTAAGGGCAAGCAAAAGAAGAAGGGTCCAATGAAAAAAAAAGCCCAAACAGGAGTCAAAGTCCAACCCACAAAAAAGAAGGCCAAAGCGGACACCAACGGAAAGTGTTTCTAATGTGGTGAGTAGGGTCACTGGAAAAGAAACTGTGCAGTCTACCTTGAGTCCCTCAAAAGCAAACAAGGTATCAGTTTTTTAAGTTTGTTAGGAACTAGAAATGTGGCAGATTTTGATTCATGGATTTTAGATTCAGGAGCCACTAACCATGTTTTCAATTCTTTACAAGGGTTCCAGTAAAGGAAAAGACTACATAAAGGCCAGTTTCAAGTCAAGATAGCAGATGGATCCTATATCTCAGCAGTATCAGTGGGAGTAATTATCTTGGACTTTCCTAGTGGTTATAGGTTAGATTTGGCAGATGTATATTACATCCCAACGATTGTAAGGAACATTACTTCTGTTTTTTGTCTAATAAAATCTAGCTATTCCTTATATTTTGAAAATATTGTTTCAATATATGAGAATAAGGATTTTATTTGTAATGCGATAATTAAATAGGGATTGTTCTTTATAGAACCTATGACAGGCTCACTAAATACTACAGAGTTAATAAAACCAAGATAATCCAATGTCTCTAGCATTAATTCAAAATATCTGTGGCACTTAAGAATGGGTCATATCAATCAAAAAAGACTTAACATATTAGTAAAGGATGGGATCCTTATGGTCTTGGATAAAGATCCATTACCCACCTGTGAATCTTGCATTGAAGGAAATATGACTAAGGCCTCATTTCCTTTTAAAGGAAACAGATCTGAGTCCACATTGAACTTGGTGCATACTAATGTGTATGGGCCCATGAATGTACAAGCTAGAAGAGGTTATGAATACTTCATAACCTTTATAGATGATTACTCAAGATATGGCTATTTGTATATGATGCATAAAAAGAGTGAATCCTTTAAAAAGTTCAAAGAATTCAAAGCCGAAGTTGAGAAGCAGTCAGGCAAGCCATTAAAATAACTTTGATCAGATCGAAGCGGTGAGTACTTATCTGGAGAGTTCCAACAATATTTAATTAATAATGGAATTGTTTCCAGTTTGTCAGGTCCTTGAACACCTCAACAGAATGGTGTAGCTGAGAGGAGACATAAGACTCTATTGGAAATGGTAAGATCATTGATGTCCTACGCTAGCCTTCCAGAATCATTTTGGGGATATTCCATACAAACGGTAACATATCTTCTTAAGTTTGCTCCATCCAAATCGGTGTCTAAAATACCTAGGGAGTTGTGGACTGGCCGAGTGCCTTCATTGCGACACTTAAAGACTTGGGGCTGCCTAGCCCATGTTCTAAGGTCTGAATCCACAAAGATGGAACCAAGATTAGAAGTCTGTTTGTTTGTAGGATATCCTACAGGAACTCGACGGTACTATTTTTACAGTCCTCAGGATAGAAAGGTATTTGTGTCAACAAATGCAACCTTCCTAGAGGAAGAGTTTGTGAGAAATCACAAAGGGAGAAGTGAAGTGGTACTCAAAGAGTTAGTTATTTCATCTAAACCAAGAGTTGATTTGGATATAGCAGAACATAATGGACCATCTTCCTTCTTTCATCATAAAAAACTGAGATTGGTATGTCACATTTAGGTTAATAGTCTTTTCATATAGCCATCTTAAAGACAAATGAGAAGAGTCCCATTTATTGGCTTCTTTATGATTGATTAAAAAAGAGTGATGCATTTGATGTAAATTTCTTCTTCCCTTTGAGATTAACCGAAATTGAGAGGCTGTAAGAACTTGCATTGTTTTAACTCTCTGTCTCCTATCTTACACAGTGAGTCGAAAATTGCATGAGAGTGTTTCATTTTTTGGCTACTTTCTTCTAAGAAAAATCTCCTCAAAAGTTTTCTTCTCCTTTCCCACCAAAGTATCTTGTTAACCAAACTATCCAAGAAGAACAAGTGGTAGATCATATTAGTTGAGGATACAACATCAAGAAGAGGATACAATAAGGTGAAGTGTATACATCACCTAGGAGAGGTTACATTGCCAAGGATAGGATAACACAGTGAGGACTTAAAGCGGTAGCGAAGGAGTCGGTAATATATTCCATCTTGTGATTATGCAAATGATTTTCCTTATACCTTATCATGTGTGACTATGCATGTTGATTTGGATATATTGCTTCCACTGAAATTTTGATTTCTAAAAAGTTTTGAAATCTACCATTTTTACCAACTCGATGATGTTTTAATTTTTGATCCAATAGAATTCAAATTCGATTCCTTCATGAAAAATGTAACCATATGTCTCTAGTTTACTCTAGATTAAAATTCATCCAATTTTGATATTCACAGATCAAGTTATTGCCCAAATACAGATATATGTTCAGTAAAACACTGCATATAACATACTCCAGCACAATTTATTGCCAAAGTTCTATTACTTCTCTATCATTTCTCTATCCTTTCATGTTGATGATCCAGTTATACCTCAATTTTCAGTTCAGTAATCTCTATACAAAATTCACAAGTTTATGGATAATCACATCACAAAAGCAGGATTTAATTTATACTTTTACATATCACATTTTCTGCACTTCACTAATCTTCATTTAACTTCAGTTATCATAACCCTTTATGCACTTTCTGCACATTTTCTACTGATTTAACCTCTTCATCACTTTACTTATATCTCAGAAATTGCTTCTTCCTACACCACTCAGACATGCATCCATTCCTCTTGCTGCACCATTCATGGATGCATCCATTTTCAAACAAGAAAACATCATCAAAAGTCATTTACTGTACCATAAAACTCAAAACATAACTTACTTAATTTACACTTCAAATCCTTTAGTAAAATTCTAGAAATGGGGAGAGTAAATACGAGATTTCAGTGGATGGAAAAACACAACGATTCAGTAACAAGAAAAAACCTCAAATGGCTAAATACTTTGTAAGATGTAACGTGGATAAGCCAATAACACAAAAAAATCCAGCTAGATGTTTCGGTGATGGAGAGCAAGGAGAAAGTTTTGGTGTTTTGGTGATGAACAAAACAAAGAATTACAGAAATCTCCTTACCACAAACGTGGCTTAGGTGTCCCTTTTAGGTCTGGACACATGTCCCCAATGCATGTCTTACATTTGTCATCATGTGAAGCTACCAAATGTCATTTACCTATTGCTCCACTTGTCACATAGTAATTTGTCCAATTGTCACACATTCACTAGTCCATTTGTCACACTTCTATTTGTCTCTTATTTCTATATTTTTCTTAGTCCAAAATACTCCAAAATTTCAATAAATTTCCAAAATATTCAAAATGCCTCCAAAAATGAGAAAAAAACTTCCAATACACGTCAATTTAATTTTTAAAACAATTAATCCATAATTCTCCGAAAATTCCTAAATAATAACTGTTATCATTATTTTAATTCACACCAATTTAATTATCTAAAATTCGTACTTTAATCACATTAAAAATCCACTTATACCTGAAAAAATGTCAATGAATGCATACACAATTATTTCATGAATGACAACATTATTAACGTGCATGTGTATGCCATATAATACATGAAATGCATTTCTAAAGTCTCAATAAATTCTTATTTGTAAAGCATCCTAGAGTTTTAACCTTAATCATGGGATGTTACAACTCTCCTCCTCTTAAAAAAAAAATTCGTCCCCAAAATTCTTACCTGATTTATGAAATAGTTGCCGTAGTGCTTTCTTATATGCTCTTTTGTTTCCCAAGTCGCTTCTTCACTTGAATGGTTTTTCTAAAGTACTTTCACCATTGGTATCACTCGATTTCTTAATTGTTTATTCTGATAGCCAATTATCTTAACCGGTTCTTCAACATAACTCAGGTCACTAGAAACTTCAATTTCCTGAGTCAGTATCACATGAGTTGGATCCGACCGATATATCCTAAGCATACTCACATGAATCATATTATGTATCTATGCCATTTCAGAAGGTAAGGCTAACTTATAAGCAAGTGGCCCGATTCGTTCAATTATCTCATATGGATCAATGTACCTCGGGCTTAACTTATCCTTTTTACCAAACCTCAACACACCTCACTAAGGTGATACTTTTAGAAATACTTTATCTCCCATCTGATATTCCATATCTCGCTTATGTTGATCCATATAACTCTTCTGTCGGTCTTGTGCCATTTTAATTCTACTTCAGATCAACTTCACTTTATCAATAGTATCCTGAATCAATTCTGGGCCTTCGACAATCCTTAGAGCCTCTTCATCCCAATATAAAGGCGAACGATACTTCCTACCATACAATGCCTCATAAGGAGCCATACCGATACTACTATGATACTGATTGTTATAAGCAAATTCAATCAGAGCTATATACATGTCTCATGCTCCTTGAAACTCCAAAACACAAGCACTGAGCATATCCTCAATAGTCTTGATAGTCCTTTCACTCTGACCATCTGTTTGAGGATGAAATGTAGTGCTGAAATTCAGCTTGGTACTCAAAGCTACCCCAAATCCTCGAAGTAAATTTGGAATCCTAGTCCGATACAATGGACACTGCCCAGTGTATTCTCACTACTTCATTCACATATTTTTGAGCTAACTGATCTAGTGAGTGATTCTCTCTCACTGGCAAGAAATGAGTCGACTTGGTCAATCTATCAACAATGACCCAAATGGCATCATGTTGCCTCAGAGTCTTTGGCAAACCCATTATAAAATCCATCGTGATTCTCTCTCATTTCCACTCTGAAATAGGCAATGACTGCAACTTACCAACTGGGGCCTGATACTCTACTTTGATATGTTGGCAAGTCAAACACTTAGACACATAGTGAGCCACTTGTCTCTTTATCCCTGACCACCAGAAAGACTGTTTCAACATGTTATACATCTTGGTAGTACCAGGATGCATAGCATAAGCTGCCACGTGTGCTTCTTCCACAATCTCCTTCCTCAAATCCTTAACATCGGGTACACACAACCTCTGTTTCAACCACAATATATCATCTCTCATTTCAAATTCAGAATCTGGGTTCACTTTCAACTTCTAAATTAACTTCACAATCTTCAGATCTTTATACTGGGCTTTCCTGATTCTCTCATATAATAATGGTCTCAACTTCAGTGTAGCTATCAATGTCTCATCTTGTACCAATTTCAACTCAACATTCAGTGCTCTTAATTGAACTAGGTTAGGCAACCTCGATATTTGTATTTGAGCCACATTGCTATTTGACTTCCTACTTAATGCATCTGCTACCATATTAGCTTTACCAGGATGATACTCAATTATGCAATCATAATCTTTCAACAATTTTATCCATCGTCTCTGTCTCATATTTAACTCCTTTTGACTCAACAGATATTTCAAACTTTTATAATCAGTAAATACCTGAAAAGTTTCACCATACAGGCAGTGCCTCCAAATCTTCAAATACTACTGCATCCAATTCCAAATCATGAACCGGATAATTGAACTCATGAGACCTCAACTATCTCAATGCATATGCTATTACCCTTCCATACTGCATTAGTACACATCCTAACCCATAGTGTGAAGTATCACTGTACACTACATACCCCCTAGATCTAGATGGAATAGCTAACACCAGTGCCGTAGTTAACTGATGCTTTAACTCCTCAAAGCTTCGCTGACAATCATCATTCCATCTGAAAGGCACATTCTTTCTCAAAAGCTTTGTCAGAGGGGCTGAGATCAGTGAAAATCTCTTGACAAACCTTCTGTAATAACCAGCTAATCCAAGAAAACTTCGAATCTCTGTCACATTTCTTGGAGCTTCTTACTTCATCACTGCTTCTATTTTCTTTGGGTCTACTCCAGACACAATATGACCCAAAAATACTACTTGATCAAGCCAAAATTCACACTTACTGAACTTAGCATACAATTGTTTCTCCCTCATTATTTGTAGAATCAATCTCAGATGTTCTACATGTTCCTCTTTACACCTCAAATACACCAAAATATCATCAATAAACACAATCACAAAGTGATCTAAATAAGATTGAAATACCTTATTCATCAGAGCCATAAAAGCTGCTGGGGCATTAGTCAATCCAAATGGTATCACCAAAAACTCGAAATGCCCATATCTTGTTCTAAATGCACTCTTTGGTATATCAGCCTCAGCTATTTTTAACTGATAATATTCCGATCTCAAATCTAACTTTGTGAATACCTGAGCTCCCTATAACTGATCAAGCAAATCATCAATCTTCGGTAATGGATACTTATTCTTAACTGTCACCCGATTCAACTGTCGATAATCAATACACAATCTAAGAGTTCCATCTTTCTTCTTCACAAATAATACTGGAGCTCTCCAAAGTGACACACTGGGTCTAATAAAACCCTTATCTAACAACTCTTGTAACTAGATCTTCAGTTCCTTCAATTCCACAGATGTCATCCTATATGGAGGAATTAATATAGGAGCGGTACCTAGAATAAGATCAATAGTAAACTCCATCTCCCTTTCTGGGGGTAATCTCAGTAGTTCAGCAAGAAACACATCCAGAAATTTCATAACAATAGGAATATCCTGAATGGTTTGTTCATTTCGAGTATTAACTACGTGTCACATCCACCTCGAATCAATCTCAAAGCACTCATAAATGAAATTAGTCGGGCTGGCACTGCTTGAATAACTCCTCGAAACACCACTCTTGGCTGATTAGGGGATTCAAGAACTACCTTCTTAGTATAACAATTTATCATTGCCCTATGAGCAGTGAGCCAATCCATGCCTAAGATGACGTCTATTTCTCTCAACTGCAATATGATCAAATCAGCTTCTAACTCTGCCTGATCAATCCGAACTATGCACCTTTTACATACCTTACCGATCACTATTGTGCTACCCACTAGAGCACTCACCACTAAACCAGTATTCAACATTTCTCTCTTACAATGTAATATAGATGGCAGATGCAGTATGATGAATGAATGTGTAGATCCTGGATCTACTAATGCAAATGCTTCAAAATTAAAAACATTCAACACACCTGCTACCACATCTGGGGAGTTCTGCGCCTCCTATCTGGTAATGGCATAGACCCTAGCCTGAGATTGCGGCTGATTACTCTGCACCTCGGTCCTGACACTGGGCCCTACTGATTGAGTTCTACCTCTACCAATGCCTCTATGTCCAGAACTGATAACTCTACTTTGCTGTATAGTTGTCTCAGTTACTATTCCCCCTCTCATCCCAAACTGTGGTCGCAAAATCTCGGGCAATCCCTGATCTGATGCTCCATAGGGCCACAACAAAAACAAGCTCCCGATAACTTCCAACACTGGCCACCATGTTTCTTACCACAATGTTCACAATCAGGCATCTGTTATGACTGTCCTCTTGACACGGATCCAGATCCTTTACCTCTATCTATTTGAACAAATCCACCTCTTGGTTTAAATCCTGATTGTCTCGATCTAGTCTGGATTTAAGACGATCTATTCTGGTGTTTACGGAAGCTTTAGCCAGAATCAGCCTGATATTCAACCTGCCTCTTCCCTTTAAGCTCTTGTCTGTACTCTCCCTAACCATCTTTTAATAACTGCTCAATTCTGATTGAGGCTGCTCGCAGTTTTGTGAAACTACCCAAATTAGAAAGAGCTAGCCTTGTTTTGATCTCCATGTTCAACCCATTCTCAAACCATCTACATTTGTCTTCTTCAATTGGGGTCATTATAGTTTCATACCTCATTAACTCATTGAATCTTATCTCATATTTTGCCACTGTGAGTCTGCCTTGCTTCAGATCCATAAATTCTTTCATTTTTCTATCCAGATAAATCTTAGGCACATAATTCTCTCTAAACACCCTCAAAAAATCTTCCCAGGTCAAACCACAAGGTCTGGTGGTACTGCTTGGAACAGTCTTCCACCACTGATATGTTGGACCCTGCAGTAGTAAGACAGCATAATCAAATCTCTCATCTGCCTCACAGTCCATCTGATCGAATACCCTTTAAGTTCTTTCTAACTACCCTTCTGCCTTAGCAGGGTCTGTACTTCCGTAGAAGTCCACAGCCCCTTGTTTTCTCAGCCTATCATATCTTCTTTCTCTCCTATCTAGGATTCTCGGAGTCAATTGAGCAAATTCAGGTACAGGAGACTCTCTATTAACTCCTATAGACTTTATGTCAGCTGACTCTCCAACTTGATCGCCTATAGCAGATGACCTATAACAAAAAAAATAGTTGTGATCATAAACTAGGTTTCTCATTATTGATCATGTCTCAAATCTCTTATAAGTCCCTACAGGTGCCAAACCATACTCTGATACCAAAAACTTGTAGCACCTCACTACCATAAATTACATACCAGAATACCCTGAGGACATTCTAGTATATAATCTATAATAATGGCGTGTTAACTATCACACCTTCACTTATAACATAGCAATATATCTAACGCAATCATGGCATCAACTATGTATGTAGAAGTCACAAAACACAATAATTAAAAACCTCAACTTGTCATTGCATTAATATATAGTAACTTACAAGCCTTTATAACAAAATTCTACAAGACATAAGTAAACCACTTAAAAAAAACAAAAATTACTCCTCAAGTGCTAGCTGATAGACCTTTGATCCATAACTTAATCCCAAAAAGTGCTTCTGAAAATCTTAGAATCTAAGTCTCCTGTCTCGTACCTGTAAAATCACATTGCAAATTTTAGATGAGTTTTTACAATCTCAATGAGAGACCCATCATTGACGATCTCACTCCAGGCACACACAGATATCATACAACCAATCAGATTCACAACATTATCTATCAAAATAAGGCATAAAGTATGTTATACAATTCACATACCTTCTTCCAGAATTTGAACACCCAATCAATCACAACTTTAGAAAGAATTCACATTCTTAAATTTCATAATCATAATATTCAAATTCAGATGCATATGAGACTCTCGATTCGTTATTATTTGTTGTGACCAAATGCCTTTCAGATACAGAATAAATACTAGCCCATTGGGCTCAGTCAAAATAGAAATCACAGAGCAACGCTCTACGTGCAGAATACTAAGCTTATAGCTCTTTCAATTGGCTACTCTGATCACAACGCTTTTATCTGAGTATGCATTTTATGAAATATATCAAATGACAGAATATGCCATGAATGGCATTCACATATGAAACACAAACAGAAACTCATAATTCATCGGACCTCAGTTCAGCATTCAACTTTCGTTGAGCATTCAAAATTTAGAGGCAACATATATCATTGAATTGTCAGATGCAAGTATAAAACTTCCAACACATTCCCGACTATTAAACTCCTTAGACCTTTAAGTCCGAAATTCATATTCAGATTACAATAGTTCAATAATTGGAAGTTAAACAGAATAAATCAAACAATCAATCCTAGGAAGATCATCTAGGTTGACTCACAGATGCTCTTTTCAGCTTATTGCCTTGAAGTCCTAGCAATATCTGGATGTTATCGCTCAATGTGATCCTCTATAACATATCATACATACACACATCACAATTTTTCACAATTATGAATTTATAAATGCACATTCATGTATAATGAATATGTATAATGCATTTTCATGATAAATTTCGGGTTATTTATTCAATTTCTTGTCACAATGTTCATTCATATCACAGTACTCAATTGATAAATCTAGATTTGTCTAAAAACATACTTTCGGGTCTACTTTGGATGATTATTAACATCAGAAAATGAAGTAATTTGGCAATAATTCCTTCTGAAAAATTGTTGTCCCATGTCTTAAGTTTCTAATGACACCAAGATCATCCAATTTGGTTCAGTATTCCATGAGTTATGGTCACAATATCACAAACTGTGTATAATTGAACTTTTGGATAGTTCATGATCATACTCTCAAATTATACAACTCATATCTTTCAACTCAGTTATCCAAAAATTACAAACTTAATACCAATTGAAATATAAGAGAATGAACTACAACTTTTGTGAAGATACTTTTGTCTAATTTGGCTTCTATCAATACAAGTTATTCGATATCAATAGGACATGATTTTTGTCTCGAGTAGTACTACAGCCTCAGTCAAGACTCAATTCGAGCCAGATTTTGAAATGCTTAGAGAAAGAATTAAACTTAGACTTCTTCAAGAAAGTTGTACCCGTATGACTCTACTTTAATCTGAAATAAGAATCAACTCATTTGAAAATCTAGAGATCAATATATACTCAAAATACTGAAGCCTGTTCAATAAAAATATTCCAGTTCACTTCCTCATTTTCATCCTAAATTCATCAATCAAGTCTTTCTCGAATGACTTCAAATGGCTATATATTTTTATGGAGAGTAAGAAAAATGTGTTATGAGTTTTTTTGGTTCAAAAATCAAGTCATTTGGAGGTCAGAACAAGAAGCTATAGCCAAAAGAATGAAGGATGTTCAAAATTGTCAAACAGCATTGTGCACTACCTTTTATTCCAACTTCTTCCAGCTCTTCCCAAAACAGACCTTCGGGTTAATTTTTCATGGCAATTTTGACAAGGAATATGAAGGATTTAGGCAAAACATTCTTCTGAAAATTTGTTCCTTTATGCCTTAAGTTTCTAATGAAGCTAATTTCATGCAATTTTGTTCAGTATTATTCAAGTTACACTAAAAAAACTACAAATTGTTCCCAAACTATGATAGAATCGCAAAGTCAACTTCAAGTTAAATTTTGAAACTCTTAGAGACAGAATTAAATTCAATTTCTTCATGAAAAATATATCCCTATGTCTCTAGTTTACTCTAAATCAAATTACATCAAATTTGGATATTCACAGATCAAGTTATGCCCTAAATACAGATTTATGTTCAGTAAAATACTGCATATATCATGCTCCAGCTCACTTCAACCTTTCATCTTGTTAAGCATATCACCAAATCTGCTTCTTCCTTCACCACCCACACATGCATCAACACCATTCACGCATGCATCAATCAACAAGCATGAAAATATACACCATTTACGCATGCATTCATTAACAACCCTTAAAACCTTAACAGAAATTATTTACACTATCATAAAACTTACTTGACTTAAGCTTCTCTTTCTCTTCTCTCTTCAGCAAAATTTCAGAAATGGGGAGAGAAAATGAGAAGCTTCAGTGGATGAAGCAAAGGCAAGAAGAGTGAAATAAGTAAAATCCCAAATGGCTGAAGGCTTGGAAGTGTTTTCGGTGATGGATGAGCCAATAACACTAACATGCACAAGTTAGATGGGTGAGCATGAAATGAGGTTTAATGGTGGAGGATTTCGGTGGAGACAAAAATAAAGAATTGCAGAAATCTTCTTACCCAAAAATGTGACTTAAGTGGCTCATTTATGTCTTGACACATGTCTCCAATGCATGTCTTACATTTTTCCACAAGATAAGCTACCATTTGTCTCTTAGTTATAGGTCCACATATCACTCCATAATTTATCCATTTGTCAACTACTAATTTTTCTCTTATTTCAATATTTTTTTCCTAGGCTAAAATACCTCAAATTTTTGATAAATCTCCACAATAAATTTTGAAATAATAACTATTAATTTTTTTAACATAATTAATCCACAATTCGCATTTTGATCACATTTGTAAATCAAATACACCAAGAAAATGTCAATGAATGCATGAACAATTATTTCATGAATGACAACTTTATTCACGTACATGTGTGCCATATAATGCATAAAATTCATTTCTAAATTCTCAATAAACTCTTACAAATAAAGCATCCTAGGGTTCTAACCCTAATAATGGGAAAATGGGATGTTACAATATTAAATTCATTTCAACCGATGCATGAATTATAATATGGATGTCTTTACTATTCGGTGAAATGAGCCTATTGTTGTTGGTGCACTTGTTGTTAGAATCTAAACTGTCTCTCTTCTTTCAATTTCAATTGGTGCATAAGGTGTTAGAATTTTAGTATCCCAAATCTGAAGGACTATTTGACTAGGTTTCTCTCTCTATCGGTGTTCATTTCCAGAGTATAAACTAGGTAAGAGCCATCTTCTTGTTTAACTATATTGTATTTGTCAACATAAGAACTACTCCTTTACCAGAATAGATATTGGTGTATGTTTTAGATAGTAGTATGTTTGCATTTATTAATTATAAGTTTTGATCTTTTTAAGTTGATGCTTACAAAAATGTCACTGTACATTCTTAGTGCTTTTTCTGCTTCATTTAGTGGTTTTATTGTTATAACAATGCAATGGTTATGGGTTTTTATTATTAAACATATTTGTTTTATTAGAAAAACATTAGAACTCCCAAGAGAATGAAAAATATTTCACTTTCAGTATCTTTAATTTGATGATGGCGAGAACGTATTTGTTGATGATAATTTAAGGTTACCCTTAAACTAATTAGATTGGGAGAAAAAGGTGGAGTTAATTTTTTAATTTCATAAATACTCTAAATCATTAAAGGTGGAATTGTTGTGATTAAGTTGTGAAATAATATGGTGGGATTGGTTGGTTTCAAGTTGGAGAGGAAATAGTCAAAGACCTGTAAAAACTTAGGGGAAATTAAGGATCTAATGATGAAAATATTTATACATAGCCATCACTCTAGGGAATCAATGAAAATTAAGCATCCCAAAGCATATGCTATAATACAATGCTTTCTTCTTGTGTTATTGTTAATATGTAAACTAAAGATTAAATGTTCTGTAAGACTAATATGGATACTACCATAATGATTATTATATCTAACAATGAAATCACTTTTTAAAATAACAGTTTTACATAAATGAGTAATGTTAATAGATCTTGGATGTATAAACGATTAACACCCGATAGTTTCATTAATCCTGAGTTTGTTGAGGGAGCTTAAACTTTTATTGACTACGCATGTTCTCAACCTGCATATATGGATGGTCCAAAGATCAGATGTACATGTAAAAAGTGCAAACATATTTGTTTTCTTCTTATTGATGAAGTGAATCTACATTTGTTAACAAAATGGTTTGTTCCAAATTATTTTGAGTGTGCACATGACATGGGGAGCCATTAAATTGTAGCATCTCAAAGGGTAATGAAGTAAACTTGTCAATAAATGTGGATGGGTTTAAAGGGGGACTAGTTTAAACTTGTCAATAAATGTGGATGGGTTTAAAGGGGGACTAGTTTTATAACAAATAATGTGGGCACAACTGAAAATCCTTACACCTAAATGGTTTATGATGCAGTAAGTTATACCTTTCAGGCAAATATAAAAAATTTTTAAAGAAGAACCAAACCTAAATGCAGAAAAGTTTTTTAACTTACTAAAATCAACTGACCAAGAATTATGGCCAAATTTTGAGACCATGACTCAATGTATCTTCAATTGCTTGAACATTGAACATAAATTTTGAAGAGCATATGTCTAATCAAATTTTGGATAAAATTCTTGCTTGGTATAATGAATCATTGCCTCTTGATCATACAATGGTTAATAATTTTTACAATATGGAAAAACTTATAAGGTATATTGGTTTGTTAGTTGAAAAAATTAATTGTTGCAATTTAGGATGTATGTTGTTCTAGGGAGATGATGTGGAATTACTAGAGTGCAAATTTTGTGGTCAATTTAGGTTCAAATCTAGAAAACATGCAATGAAACAAAATTTAGTACCTTGGAAGTGGATGTATTGTTTACAGCTAACTTTGAGATTTAAAATACTATATGTCTATGATTTTACTGCATCTCACATAAGATGGAATAATGAACATGAATAGGAAGATGGAATGATGAGCCATCTATTAGATACACTCACATGGAAACATTTCAATAACACTCATTCTGAGTTTGCAGCCGAAAGTTAAAATATTAGATTGGGATTGTCAACAAATGGATTCTAACATTTTGGTTCAATCCGACCATCAATATTCATCATTGCCAATCATAATTACTCTTTATAATTTGCCTCTAAATATTTGTATAAATGAGGCATATATGTTCTTGACGGTGATTGTGTCAGGGCCTACGAATCCAAATAATAAATTTGATGTATTCTTACAACCATTGGTATCTTAATTGCATCATTTTTGGGAATTTTGTGTAGAGACATATGATGTGTCTCTTAAACAAAATTTTATATTGAGAGCAGCTTTGATATGGACTATCAGTGAATTCCCTGTGTATGATATGTTGTCTAGGCAAAGCACAGTAGGGAAATTGGCTTGTCCTTATTGTGATAATGATTTTGATGCATTTTATCTTCTTAACGGGGCCAAAACATCTTGGTTTGACAACCACAGCAAATTTCTTCCTCTAGATCATCCATTTAGACACAATAAACAAAATTCATTAAGAATATGATGGTACAAACACCTCCTCCTCCTCACAAAGCTGGTAAAGAGATATTGCAGGAGATTGATGAGTTAGGGTTGCTGAAAATTAAAAAGCTTGAAGTTGAAGAAATTTGTCATGGATTCCTTTGTATGTAAAGGATATTCTAGAAGGCCCAGGACCTAGATTTTAGAGATTATTGTTTTATCCCCTTTTTAGTTTATTGGTTATTAGGAGTGTCAGGATATTAAGAGTTCGTTATTTAAAGAAGTCCTAGGTTTTAGAGTTTATTCGTTATTAGGAGTGCCAAGATATTAGGAGATTGTTATTTGGTTATAGTCCTATATAAGGGATGAATGAATAAAAAAAGGCAAGATAGAATTTATGTTATATGAGATTGGGGCTCTTTCCAATGAGGTCCAAGGTTTCAGCCTCCCTTCGATGAGCTGAGTTCTTTTTCTCTAAAATAGGTCGTTCTAAGAAATCAAATAAGGAGAAGGCTAGTGTCCTAGAATATGATTTTCCTATCAATCGCTCAGTGACAAAGTCCGTGAGAAAGGTTCGTAACAACCTGGTATCAGAGACAAACACCATGGGCGGTTCTGATCAAGGCAGTAACTGGCAAGAATTGATACAAAAGAACAAAGCAGAAAACGAGGCCCGGTTCTTGGCGATAGGAAACCAATTTCAAGAACTATCCTCCCAATTCAGAGAGTTAATGGCAGACCTACACAAGAGGCCACACCCAGAAACTGAGGGATCCTCCAGCCACCGTTTCTCGTCCTCTGCTCATCGCCATCATTCTGAAGGGGCACAGGTGGGGGAATAGTGCCCCGATACACTAAGTTGGATTTTCCCACCTATGATGGCATCCAAGACCCCCTGATCTGTTTGCACAGATGTGAACAATTTTTTAGCAGCCAACGAACAGTAGAGGAAGACAAGGTAGGACTCGCGGCATTCCATTTGTTGGGAGAAGCACAATTATGGTACCATCAGCTCAAATTCAAACAGCTGACAATTAGGTGGAACCGGTTTAAAGATTACTGTTCTTTGAGGTCTGGGCCACCAAGTCATGGCAACCCATTTGGGGAATTGGTCAACTTGAAACAAACCGGCAGTGTAGAAGATTATCAGCAACAGTTTCAAAAACTATTGGCCAGGGCAAGTTGATTCGTGAAGGTAGAGCAACATGTCAATCTATTCACCACAGGGTTGTCCGAATTAATTAGACTCAAGGTGGAATTACACTCACCATTGAATCTAGCCTACGTCATGAACTTGTCCTGGGCTTATAAAGCCAAACCTAAGGCATGGTGCGAACCAATACCAAGAAGAGGAGCATGGCAGGGAAATTCAATATAGTCCAGGCTAAGTAACGTCGTAGTAGAACCCTTGTCAAAGTGCACCTTGGGCGACACATGTACACAGGGCCCATACAAAATTTCGGGTCAATCACCCTTCATAAAGAGATTGTCAAAGGCTGAGATGGCTGATGACCAGGTGCGGGGGCTTTGTTACAACTGTGATGAACCATATTCCATATTGCATCAATGCAAAAAAACTGGTCTGGCTTAAGATACTAGACCATGAGGAAATTTCTACCCAGCCAGCTCTTGAGGCTGAACCAACGATTTCCCTTCACGCCATCTCAGGGCAACGAGGGGTGACCACCATACAATTACGGGTGATCATGGGCAGCCTACCCTTACGGGGGTTGGTCGATTCAGGGAGCACTCATAGTTTCATTAGTCGGACAGCAGCTAAGTACCTCGGTATGACTGTCTAACCACGCTCTAACACCACCATGTCCGTGGCCAACGGGGAGAATATATGCATCACTGGCCTCTGTAAAAATGTCTTCTTTGCAATCGATGACAACGAATTTTGCACTGATTTCTTTGAACTGCCTTTAACAGGATTCAATTTAGTGCTCGGTATAAATTGGCTACAAACACTGGGGCCAATACTCTGGAATTTCGTATCCCTCATAATGAATTTTGTACTCGCAAGAAAACAGGTGACACTACAAGGACTTCAAGTGACAAATAAACCACATCTCCAATTTGTGCACCTAGCCGATTCATAGGAAGAATAGCTCCACCACTTACTGGAAGGATTTTGGAACATATTCTAGGAGCCCACCGGTTCACCACCAATGCACCGTTGTGACCACACCATCTTCTTGATGTCAGGCGCAAGCACCGTTATGGTGAGGCCATATTACTACCCCCACCTCCAAAAGGATGAGATTGAATGACAATGAGCCCAAATGCAATAAGGGACCATCCGACATAGTCATTCTCCTTTCTCATTACCGGTACTATTGGTTAAAAAGCATGATGGCTCTTGGAGGTTTTGTGTCGACTATCGTGAATTAAATGCAAAAACAGTGAAGGATAAGTTTCCTATCCTCGTTGTAAACGAGCTCCTTGACGAGTTGCATGGATCTCATTTTTTTAATAAGCTTGAACTCCGTTCTAGATACCATCAGGTGCGAATGCATGAGCTGGACATTAAAAAAACTGCCTTTCGCACTCACCATAGCCACTTTGAATTCCTCATCATGCCCTTCCGGTTATCCAATGCCCCCTCCACATTTTAAGCCCTCATGTAAGGCATTTAGCCAACACCTGCGAAAATTTATTTTGGTTTTCTTTGATGATATTCTAATATACAGCCATACGTGGGACGAGCATCTCCAACATATTCGCACTACCCTTGACCTACTACATGCTCAGCAGCTGTATTTAAAGAAATACAAGTGCTCCTTCTGGGTGCCTCAAGTGGTGTATTTGGGACATGTAATATCGGTGGATGGGATGGAGGCTGATACGAGTAAAATTTAGGCCATTATAGATTGGCCATAACTGTAGAGCGTCACGGCCTTACAGGGCTTCTTGGGTTTAACGGGGTACTACCGCAAATTCATTAAGGATTATGGACAACTGTTTGCCCCGCTCACTAATTTACTAAAGCACAATTCCTTTCGGTGGACGGAGCCAGCCACAACTACCTTCACCTAACTCAAACAAGCTCTCACCTCATCCCTGGTGTTACAATTATCAGATTTTGCGCAACAGTTTGTGATCAAGTGCGACGCATCCGGAACCAGCATTGGTGTTGTCCTGCAACAAAGCGACCATCCCATTCTTTTTTCAACAGGCAATTAGCCATGCACCCTCACAGAACAGCAACATATGAATGAGAACTGATAGGATAGCCAAGGCCGTACAACACTGGCAGCCATACTTATGGGGCTATAGCTTTCTCATCCTTACTAATCGCGACAGTTTGAAATATCTCCTGGAGCAATGAGCCACCACCTCTCTACAGCAACATTGGATTAGCAAACTCATAAGTTTTGACTTCAGGGTAGAATATTGAGCAGGTCAACTAAATAAAGCGGCGGATGCCTTGTCTCGCTGTGATTCCTCAGAACTGCAGTTGCATGCTATAAGTCAGCCCTATTTTACCCTCTTAGATGAAATCCGAACCGGCCTCTCCAGTGATTCGTCCTTACAAAAGATGCTACACAAAGTTACAATGGGTGAATTGTCTACCCCTTGGTCAACTAGGGATGGTCACTTTCTCTACAAAAACCACATATTCATCTTACCCACCTCAACCCTAATTCCAACCATCCTTTTCAGCTTTCATGATAGACATATGAAGGGGTCCAAAAAACATTATGCCACATTCGGGGAGACTTTTATCGGAAGGGGATGAAAGCTACCATCGCCAAATATGTCGCCGCCTATCCCACATGCCAATGCCACAAATCAAAACATCTCAGCCCCGTTAGACTACTTCAACCCCTAGCTCTTCCATCACAAATATGGGCCGACCGACTATCCAAATATGCTCACTTTATTATGCTATCACACCCATACACGGTCACATAGGTTGTGCAAGTTTTTTTTCAACAAATTGTTTGCCTCCATGGCATACCTGAGTCTATAACTTCAGATCGGGATGTTGTCTTTACCAGTAACTTTTGGACAGAACTTTTGCAACTAAGTGACACGCAGCTCGCCTTCTTATTCGCCTAACATCCGCAAACCGATGGTCAGACAAAGGTAGTCAACTGCACCATTGAAATGTATTTACAATGCTTTGTAGGGGACAAACCGAAGAGCTGGGTGTCATGGCTAACATGGGCAGAATATTGTTACAACACGTCCTTCCACTCTACTCTTCAGGATACACCTTTTCGTGTTGTCTATAGGCGTGAACTGCCTTGGTTGTTATCATATGTGGTGGGTTCCACTCGAGTTGGTTCAGTGGATGCTGCATTGCAGGATCGTGACTAAGCCCTCACGCAGATCAAATTAAATTACAGCAAGCCCAGACTCGCGTGAAGGAATATTATGATAAAAGCCATCGCGAGGTGGATTTCCAGGTTGGAGACTTGGTCTAGCTTCGCCTATAACCCTTTCGACAACAGACTTTGGTTGGCAGACCCCATCACAAGCTTCTTTCTAAATTTTTTGGGCCTTTTCCCATTCGACAACGTATTGGGACAGTTGCGTATAAACTTCAGCTGCCCTAAACTGCCAAGCTCTATGACGTCTTCCATGTCTCTCTCTTAAAACAGTACAAAGGGCCACCTCTAGAGACAACGCCCATCCTGCCACCTATCAAAGAGGGTCGTGTCGTTGCCACCCCTACTGCTATTGTACGGGCGCGTTTAAATCGCGGCACATGGGAACTGCTGGTACATTAGGCTGGGACTCATCCTGATGATACAACTTGGGAACCTTTGTCTCGCTTCACTACAACTTATCCAGAATTGGAGCTTGTGGACAAGCTCTTTGCCCGGGGGGAGTGATGTCACGGATTCCTTTGTAGGCAAAGGATATTTTAGAAGGCCCAGGACTTAGATTTTAGGGATTATTATTTCATCCCCTTTTAGGTTATTGGTTATTAAGAGTGTCAGGATATTAGGAGTTTGTTATTTAAAGAAGTCCTAGGTTTTAGAGTTTATTGGTTATTAGGAGTGCTAAGATATTAGGAGATTGTAATTTGGTTCTAGTCCTATATAAGGGACGAATGAATAAAAAGAGGCAAGATAGAATTTATGTTATATGAGATTGGGGCTCTCTCCAACGAGTTCCAAAGTTTCAGCCTCCCTTTGATAAGATGAGTTCTTTTTCTCCAAAATAGATCGTTCTAAGAAATCAAATAAGGAGAAGGCTAGATTCCTAGATTATGATTTTCCTATCAATCGCCTAAGGAGAAGGTCTGTGAGTAAGGTTCGTAATAGAATCTTTTCTAAATTATATATGGCAACTTCAATGGGATGGGTGGAACCTAACCTTCTTTCTATGCCTCTGCTCTCCATCTGTGCTACACTATCTTTGTTACCTGTAGTGATTTGCTAATTAGAACTTGACCACTTATGTTAGTAAAGAAGAAAATGTTAGCCATTACGAGAGTCAAGAAGATGCAAGTAAGTCATATAAATTACAAGCAAATATTGCTTATAGTTATTAATGGCACCATTTTATAGAACTTGATCAATATTAGATACTTTGTTTATCTTTTGTATCAATCATTTAGTAAACAAAGATAATTCAATGCAAGTTCATTTTTTAGCATTTGGTTAGCATTAAAGGTGAGGAAAAAGAATGAGGTGAGGTTTCTGTGTTCAAGATAATTGTAATATATTGCAGAAGAAAATGGTTGGTTTACCACAGTGAGAAAATCCATTAATCATAATGAACAATTGCAATCAAAATTTCTCCCTTTGTTATTATCTAAAAACATAAATGCAGAGGTAAAATATTCATTAGGTGCAAGAGATCTTATTGTCAATGGGAGGCCTTCCATAATTTTGCTGCAAAGCTTCAAAGAAGGAATTTTCTCTTTGATCTTTCATCACTAATGGAGGGAAGAGAAAGAAAAGGTCGAATCAAGAGATAGATAAATATGATGTATTTTACAAAGCGTGAAAGAATAGCAATACGTTGATAAAAAATGGCATTTCGATAGTTTGGTGCCAAACTGACTAGAAGTAATTGAAATACTTTTGAATCTTTTATTGTACACCTTTTTGCTACATCCAGATTATGACTATCTAACAAGATACCTGCAAGCTGTAATACAAGCAAATAGTGAGAAAATATCCCAAAAAAATACGGTTCATATTGATTATCATAGTTTACCAAAAGTTTTTTCAGATTCGGAGTTTGAAGCATATCATAAGCCTATTCACAATAATTTTTTATAAGACTAGTGCACACCAATCCAACCTCCATTGAGAGAATGTAATGAAGCCATAGAGTTTGAGTTAACCATATGTCAACATTGTCCAGGCTATTCTAGAAATGACAATATATTTAGGTTTGATGTCTCCTAAACATGTACTGACCTCTCCATTAGTTTTGAGGATCTCTTGCCCAACCACAATTTATAACTAAACTTTCCAAATCCACGTGAAATTCACTGGTAGTTCAAAAGTTCTATATGTGCGTCTAGGGGGGAGGGCAGAAACAATGTCTAAAAACTCAAAGACTTTAGGATACAGATTAAGTGAGAATGAAGGAGGAGGAGCAAGTCTTCTTTTAGTTTTCTTGAAACTACATCGTTTTACTACCAACAAGAAACGACGTTGTTTCTTATTGTAATATTTTTTGTAACTTTATCTTGGTTATTTTAGTGTTCTAAAGTTTCAATCATTAGATGATCATTTACATGTAAGGTATAATGCTTAAATCATTTAACAACAAAAGAGAAGATTTAAAGAAAGCATCTTAATCTTCATATAAACTTTGAAAAACTTTTGAAATAGTTTTAAATCAAGTTTTTATCAAAACAGTATATTTTAATGCTTTTTAAGAAAATTATCGTTTTACTACCAATAAGAAACGACGTCGTTTCTTGTTGTAATATTTTTTGTACCTTTATCTTGGTTATTTTAGTGTTCTAAAGCTTCAATCATTAAATGATCATTTATATGTAAGGTATAATGCTTAAATCATTTAACAACAAAGAGAAGATTTAAAGAAAACATCTTGATCTTCATATAAACTTTGAAAAACTTTTGAAATAGTTTTAAATCAAGTTTTTATCAAAACAGGATATTTTAATGCTTTTGAAAAAAATTAAGGTGTTCAAAATTCATCTTTCAAAGTGCTTATAGCAAGTTGGTTTTTGTATAGCTTTTGCCTAATACACACACATACACATAGAAGAAGAGTGACATTGGTTGGATCATTCTGAGCCACAAATGCTACAAATGTAATTGTTGAATTTTCAGCAGTATTAATTGTTGTAGTTGTCCAAGCCTTAATTATTGACCACTGTTACCGCCTATCATTTCAACAATATTTAGCCTTTGTTCATTAGTGTGAATAAAAAGGAGAAATATTGAATTGTATATGGTTGCATAATTGTTAAAATTAAGAGAATTGTTAAGAATGCATAATGTGAAAATTGTCCAACTTCACTTGTGACAAAGAAAAATGATTGTATGAGATATTCTTTAGCTGCGACAAAACAAGATGATTACAAGGTTCATCTTTACTTTTCCTAAAAATATGTTACTTAGAAGTGTAAGTCAAAACACCAACCAAACCATTTGAGCATAACAAAAACCGTTGATGGGACCCGCGCACTGACCGTTGATGGGACCCGCACTGACCGTTGGTCTTCTTCTTCCTATACCACAAAACTGGCAAACCCAAATTCCTCTCCATTAATTAACACTTCCTAGCCAAATTCAAACCCTAACCCTAACCCTACTCCTAATCCCAATCCTAATCCTAATCTTTATGTTCCACTCCTCATTTCAGCTTTCTCCAATTTCTCCGACAATGTCTTAATTATGTCCTGTTTTAATTGGTGTTGCTATATAGTATATAATGATAATATTAATATGCGTGCATCAACGAAGGAGTTGGTATTATACAGATCTTTAATCTTGACCTTTCTTATATGTCTATTATACTAGGCTAGTTTAGGTGCTTTGTTAAATTTTGGAAGGGAAGGTAAAACGGTTAATTGATTTGAAGAGGATGTCGAGTTATGTGGATTTCAATCAAAAGATTGATTATGTTTTCAAAATTGTGTTGATTGGAGATTCAGCAGTTGGGAAATCACAGCTTCTTGCACGTTTCGCTAAAAATGCTTTTAGCGTTGATTCAAAGGCCACTATTGGGGTTGAATTCCAGACCAAAACTCTTTCTATTGATCGCAAAACGGTCAAAGCACAGATTTGGGACACCGCTGGCCAAGAAAGGTGATTCTCACTTCCCTTTTAACTTTTTCTTCTTCCCACAATCTCCTTATATATTAATAGGCATTCTGAATTATGTGCATTTAGGAGAGTAGGAAAATGGGTGATCATCCTGTATGATTATTACAAGCTAATTGGTTTCGAATAATATTAAGTGTGGGTTTGCTGCTTTTGATTTGCTCAGCTTTCCTGAACAATGTTTTGAAGGATATATATTAACTCTGGTCCATCTCTTCGCATTCCCAGGAAAATGATGATATGAAACTGACAGAATACAGCATAGATTGTGGAACTTTTGTTTACTTAAAGCAAAAAATAGTTGCTTCTATTGTTGTTGATTTAGGGGTAATAGTTTATATTCAAAGAAATAGAGTTGTCTTAATGATAACTTAAAAGAAACCCTGGGTTGTATAAATGCACCTCCTGCAGTTGTTTAAAACAGGAGTGAGAGGATCAGAACTTCGTATTTAGATGTTTGAGCGCACGATATCAATTATGCTTAAGGTCCTACTACTGGGCCTTGATGCTCATGATATATGGAAGAAAACATTATTTAGTGCGCAGTGAGAGCTAAGAGTAGACGTAAATCAGGATTATGTTCTTCTAGATTGCTACACAAGTTATATCTGGATTCTGTTTTGTGGTTCTGGATTAAGAAAAATGGAAGTGAAGAGCATTAGTTTAGTTGTATGGAAGGTAAAGAAGCTGAAATGGGTGGGCTTTACTCTCTTAACGTTAAGGTTCTGAATGCAGTAAGTTTATATTTTCTGTTTGACATCATTCTGTAATTATTAGTTTTTACTGAAAAGCATTTGACTAGGTTGCAAAAGTTCTTATTTATTTTAGTGATTTTCTCTGTTTTGCCTTTAGTTTAATGCAATATTAGCAAATTCTCCTTGTTTGTGGTATATATAATAATTTTGAAGACAATTTTATTTTCCAGAATATCTCAATCTTCTTGTAATTATCTCAGGATATGCTTCTGCATGATTGGAACCTCAAAAGAAAAACTTAAGGTGTAAAATTCTTGTATATACAGGGCTTATATCAAATGTAAATCTGCATATGCGTTCTATTTTTGTTGAATGTCTGAATTTCTCAATCAGCTTATGCTCTTCCTACACTATAGCTAACCTCAAATACAAAGTTATAGAACTACTATTAGCAAGCTGCGGGATGGTATTTATTCAAATAGAATCTTATGAAGTATTCCTTCCTCAAAGATTCTTCTGTTTCTCTCTCTCCACATATGATAGATTTCCAAATAGCAAATTATTCTAACAACTGCTACTGCATATCTTTTTTTATAGTTTAAATCTTTTCCTAGTTCAGATCACCATTGCTGTCAGTAATCTGCCTGTGTCCACTCTTCATCGACATAACTTTCCACATAGAATTTGACTATGAGCATTAAAAAATAGGTGGCTTCTTGATTTTCTCCTCCTGGACATGGAATGGAAAGAGAGTCAACTTGCTTCCCTCTCTTTGGAAATCTGTCTTTTAGGGGAGTCTCTTACTATTAGCCATGTAAAAAACTATGCCTTTGTATCAGATCAAACATAGTAAATTTCAAGAAATCAAGAACATAGTAAATTTCAAGAAATCAAGTTCTTGATCTTTCCTCCAAACAATTTCACAAGGTGATTTTAGAGAATAAAATCCATTTTGTTTTGGCAGCCATTTTACTTGATCAAGTTGATTTCCTCTAGTCACCCCATAAACAGCAGGCTAACTCTTGCAACATTTCTGAATCCCTTGTTAGTTACCATTGTATTTTCTTGACACAATGCCCTGAACAGAGTGAATTTTCTTCATGGAATATTTGCTTTGTTAAGCTATCCCTCATCCGTAGGCATCATACAGAAAGATATTGCAGGGAAAACACATGACCTTAAACCAACATTAACTATTGTCATACTAAAAGACATTCTGATCAGTTTGAATAAAAGAACGGATGGTCCAAATGAAATGGGGTCAATGAAATTTCTTTTATTGCTATGCTCACTATGAAAGCTGCTCAGAAGCAACATTTTTGTGAATTTAATGCCATTTTTAATGACATATATAGAAGATGCTTTTCAGTAAATGTGAATCTCTTTTCAACCAGAAAGAGAAGATTTAAAGATGCTTTCTAAAGCATATATGTCATTCATAGCAGTTGATGTCTTGTTAAGAAGCTGATATATCTCGAAAATAAGTTAGCTTTGGGCCCTTCTCCTAAAAGTCATTGAGCACCCATTACAGTAAATTGCATGGTCAGAAAAACTTCATCTGTTTGGCTTTGGTTTTCAAGATAGTTTCTGCTGTTGGTCCCTGCCTTTCATTAGGCTCTATAACAGATGCGGATCCAAGATCATAAGCTGCACATTCCAAACTAATTAGGATGAAGTAATGTTATTATTCATTAGTTTTCTTTTAGTTTACTATCTTTAACCCTGTTTTATTTTCTCTATTCATAGGTATAGGGCAGTGACAAGTGCTTACTACAGGGGAGCAGTAGGAGCAATGTTAATTTATGATCTGACAAAGCGTCAGTCATTTGATAACATGGCAAGATGGCTAGATGAACTGAGAGCGCATGCAGATAAGAATATTGTGATAATGCTGATTGGAAACAAGTCCGACTTGGGAAGTCTTAGAGCTGTGCCTCAAGAAGATGCCCAAGAGTTTGCTCAAAGAGAGAACCTCTTCTTCATGGAGACATCAGCTCTTGAGGCCACAAATGTTGAAACTGCATTTTTGACAGTGCTGACAGAGATTTATAGGATAATGGGCAAGAAAACTCTACTTGCTAATGATGAGCCTGGTGTGAATGGAAGTTCAGGCCTTCTCAAGGGAACTAGTATTATAGTTCCTAGTGAGGACCAAAATTCTGGAAAGAGAGGTGGGTGCTGCGGGTAATCCTAACTCATGTTTTTCGATTTCTAAAAATGTTTTTCTTTTCTAGGCTCGAAACTTAGCAAAGTAACATATATATAGTTTTAGAAATTGATTATTCTTGTTGTTTAGTAATAGTGTGAACCCTGTATCAATCAAACTGTTGTTTGTAACTATGTTATGACATGCGTTCTGGTCAAAATTTGACTGGAAGGAGGCCCACCAGTGTGCCTTTATTTGGTCTCTGTTGTCCCAAAATAAGAATATACAAGGACTCGGCTGCTTCTCTTCACTACTTTTGGAAAAATAATAATCTATCGCATGGCATCAGGATCGTTCAACTCTCTCTCTACACGGAATGACATACTTGTTACGTAAGAGAATTATTGAACTGTTCTCAAGACAACGCAGACATTTCTTAGCTATAGTAATTACTGCATGGGAGGGCCAAACTAGGTCAGTATTTATCCAACAGTAGTTTGAGTTTGAGATATTTGTTGAAATGTAGAGGACAGTCGACATGACTACTGTTTATGAGTAAGACCTTGCAGAGGAGACTACAATTTAGATACCACTAGTTATGTTTGGAGTTTGGAGGTTGGACAACTTTTTCTAAACTGAGTTACGAATTTGCATCTAATTACATTATGAGGCTATTTCATGCCAGAGTTATTCCCCCAACTGTGTAGTAACATATTTCATATTTAGAACTTGACTGGAATAACCATTGATTTGCTTTTTTTACCTTAACAGCAATCGACATATGATTATTTACTTCTTTTCTAACGTAACTCCTTTGTGTACTCGTATAGATAAATTATTATCTTAACGATTTAATTAAATGTGAGTTATGATAAAATAGCCTCGTGAATTTATAGAACACTTAATTATATAATATTATCTTAAATTTTAATTATATAAATATCATTATATGTTTCCAACAAACAACCTCTCTATTAGTTAAGGGTAAAGCTGCATATTATTAGACCTTTCTAGATCTCAAGTATCAACGAGATTTATACTGAATGTTGTTGTTGTTATATATTAAGGGATCCAAAATCTTTATATAAAAATATGATATAATTGTCTAAAATAAATTGGTTAAGCATTTCTATAAAATTTTATAATTTAATCTAATTTTATAATACTTATTAAAAGAACAAAAGTTTCAAATTAAATGATAAAAGTTTCAAATTGTTGCAAATACATCTCACTGGTAACTCGGATCGTTGTTGACATAAACCACTATAGAAGTTGGACTCATTCGTATCAACTAATTAATATGAGAAACCCTAATAAATAAATATTTAATAAATTAAAATTTTAAGATTGTAGAGATGTTCGTGACATTTATGGATGAGTATATAGTTGAATTTTTCTTATTTTTAATCATTTATTTTAAATTTAAAATATAATAATTTATTTATTTATAATATTACATGTACATTTTATGTGAATAAATCCAACTTATATGACACTTCAATCAGCAAGATTTACGATAAGGATTAACTTTTGAGCTATATATATTCATAATAAATTAATTTTTTTACATTTAAATAATATATTTTATGCTTTTGTTTGGTATTACAAACTTAATTAAAATATTAGATTTAAAATATATTTTATACTTTTTTAGTATTAAAAATTTAACTAAAACTTCATAAACTCTCTCCAAGTCTTCAATGACCTCTTAGGACCTGCAATTAATAACACTAAGAGCCATCTTATTTTTTTTAGCTATGGCTCTAAGCAGCAAACCCAATATTTTAGCTCGATCTTAAGAAAAGTGTAAAAGAGCCACCATTCAAGTATCTACAGATACCTATTACCACTATGAGATGATTTTGTTACGCAGGAAGACTCCAATAATTGATTATCTCCATCTCAAGCAGTATGCATGCAGTATATTAGAGTTTTTATTTCATGCTGTCTGAAAACCTTATCAATGAGATTGAGAAACCGATGAACTTCTTATGGTTAGGGACAATCCAAAACCACCAAGGAGAAAAAGTGAAGTGGCAAGAAGTATGCTTGCCTAAATTAGAAGAATAAGATCAAATTGTGTAATGGCCAATCTCTTGCTATATAAAAGAACAAAGCTAATGACGAGATCTTCAAACTAGGATTTGATTACTCAGTTTACAATTTGGAAGGGAAGGAAATGAAGGATCTTTCAAAATAAAATTCAGGGAAGCTTAATACTAGTATGTTAGGACAATCACTTGGAGTGGACAGATCGTCTTCATCAAAACTAAAAAATCTCACATAAGCTTGGAAAAGGCCAAAAGCTAGAGTAGTATTCCTCACAATTCAATAATTCTGAAAGCTAGAGAACCTAATATGGTCAAACCTCTAGCAGGGTAGATGGGGAGTGCTTTATCCCCAAGATTTAAGAGATAATGAAATGCCTTCCGAACTCTAGCTCATGACATTATTAGGAACTAGAAGTCTAGAACGAATGGCTAGCAATAACGATTATTCTCTAACTCTTGTAATATTCTTAATATCCATATGTCAAGGAATTTTTATAAGAATTTGGTCTCTTTTTTTTGGAAATTTATACATTCTTCACTCTTTAAAAAAAATAAACCTTAAGATGAATTTTTTAGTTCGATTTGATATAAATTTAAAGACTTCTATGGTGAAGTCAGCAAAAGCACAGGTGACGAAACTTCGTATGTGATGACAAGACTACATCATGGTCTGTCGATCGTATGATTTCAGGGACAGATCTTCTGTTTCTCTAGCATGTGCCACCATGTGTTTAAGTTATCTTAGTCATTTATTATTGATGGGTAGGATTGCTTGGATACAGCGTTAAGGAACAGACGATCTCCGTCTGGTACATATACTATCTTGATGAAATTGTCATCCTTTCTCTTTAAGTCGATATGCAACCTTTGTCTATTCACTGGCTCTACCACACCATTAGCTGACGATGGCACGTGATAACCCTCAAAGTTCGTCTCCAACAAAGCAACGTCTTCAACTGTCGCCCCCAGAACGTGCCAACCCCCATCTTGTCCACTTCTAGGACAAGATAAATGATCATCAACATCATTGTTTACGTCACTTAATGAGAATGGAAGCTTATGACTCGATTTGTAATCGTTAATCAACGTGAAATATAGATGAACATGTTGAAATATAAGTGGGACTTCGTCTCACATCGAAAGAATATATAACTTTGAGCATGTATATAAGCTTAATAAGTTACTCCTTTTAGTACTAATTAATTTTAGAATGGAACCTTATTTGAGCTTGTATTTGCTTAGTTTATTTAAGCTCAAACATATAAAATTTAACATAGAATCAGAGCAAGTTACTCATGGATTATTCGTCACCACCTCATTATGATAAATTGTGGCACGTGTTGGGCCGTAAATTAGCCCACACGTGAAGGAGGCATATTAAAGTATAAGCGGGACTTTGTCCCACATCGAAAAAATATTTGGCCTTGAGCATGCATATAAACTTAATGAGTTACTTCTCTTAGTACCAATTGGTTTTAGAACGGAACCTTATTTGAGCTTGTATTTACTCAATTTATTTAGGCCCAATCATATAAAATTTAATAGAACCATTTCAATACTCAACTCTTTCAATCCATCCATCTATATAAGAGCTTAAATTGTCCCTAGAGTAGTACATCAAAGGTGTGAGATATATTAGACTGCTACGTAAATTGTGTTTCTTTATAAATATTTGAACACCAGCTAGTTTTCAGTTTCCTGTTGAGTGCATAAAAATGGTGGTTAAAGTTTATGGCCCAGTCACTGCTGCTTGCCCACAGAGGGTAATGGCTTGTCTTCTTGAGAAGGAAGTAGAATTTGAAGTTGTGCATATTGATCTTGGTTCTGGAGAGCATAAGCAACCTGACTTCTTACTCAAGCAGGTATTTCAATTGGCTAGCTACCCACTTGGCTTCTGTTCACGTATATATATATATGCATGTCTTTCTGGACGTTCGTTTCCTTGTATATATAGCAACAGGGTGCACAAGAAACATATAACATTATGTATATATATTCATCTTTAGTTTCTATATCTTGAGCCTTATATTTTGTTAGAATACAAAATATTATAAGTTCAATGATCAGAATACAAAACATTAAGCTCAAGAAATATTATGTCATACATCTTGAGCGTGATATTCTGTGTTCTGATTGATTTGCTTTTTATTTTATTGATGGGTTATCTACTGCAAAATATTATTGATTTATCTACGATGATTGATTTGTTCTCTTTTTTCAAGCCGTTTGGGCAAGTTCCTGTAGTGGAGGATGGCGATTTCAAGCTGTTCGGTAATATCATTGCCACTTCACCCTCTTGAGTTTATTGCACGTATATAATTATTCTTAAAGATGTACTTTATCTCATGCCGTGAATTTTCAGAGTCAAGGGCTATCATGAGGTACTATGCAGCAAAGTATGCAAACCAGGGATCTAACCTACTTGGAACAACCCTAGAAGAGAGAGCTCTGGTGGATCAATGGCTCGAAGTGGAGGCACACAATTTCAATGACTTGGTTTACACCCTAGTGTTTCAACTAGTTATTTTGCCTCGAATGGGACAGCGTGGAGACCTGGCTTTGGCACGGAATTGCGAGAGAAAGCTAAAGACCGTGTTTGAGATTTATGAGCAGAGGTTGACACAGAGGAAGTACCTAGCTGGAGATTTCTTCACTCTCGCCGATCTGAGTCACTTGCCTGGAATTAGATATCTCATCGACGAGGCCGAGATGGGACATCTCGTTCGAGAAAAGAAGAAAGTTAACGCTTGGTGGGAGGATATATCTAATCGCGCTGCTTGGAAGAAATTAATGAAGCTTGCAGGCTGTTAATTCATGTCTTCTCTTTGCAGTTGCATTGTAGATTGTTCCCTCTTAACTAATACCCTTTCTGTCGGTGTGTTTAAAACATACAACTCATGTACCAATCAACACCATTTAGAATGAACCCACCAAGTGGTACCTCTTACTATTACAACAATATTCCATCACTGTCTTGTTATATAAGATTGAAGTTCAAGGACTTGTGATTGCATTTGATTGTTACATTTGTAATCATTGTTTAATACTATTCCTAAACTTGTGCTGGTAATAAGGTGGGGTTTTTTTAGATTGATTTTTTAAAAATTAAAAAATGGATACGTGATTTATGAATGTTCCTTGATAAAAGCTAACAGAAATTGTTGCTGCGAATGTTAGGAACATAGTAATAACTGAGCAACCTAAAGGGACAAATCCTTGTACATAAGTGATCACTGTAATTAATCAAGTTTTTCATCTCCTAGTGCAGATCATTGGTATTACTAACCAATTCTTTATTTAACTTAGGGGGTAAATTCTTCGTTGATTAGTTGTTGCTTAGGCACTTAATAGATTTGAGAGGGGTGTTTTTGTTGTTAGAGATTCCAAACTTAAACCTTAAACTAATAAGAACAAATTAAAATAGAAATACCATCATTTTCTGTGTCATTTTTTCCGTTACGATGATAGCTGATCTATAATTTTCCTCCTGATACTTTCTCTTTCTAATATGATCTTGATAACCTTAGCTTCCATATCTATCTTTTGAACTCCCTTTTTAGTTACCACAGAAAAATTAAGACTTTGATGGTTATATGTTCTAACCATGTAAACGAACCATCAAGATAAACAAGCATACTTACTAGCAAGTCACAAATAGACACAAAATTTTATTCATGCAAAATATGACCAACCTAATTAAGTTAAAATAGTGTTACAAATTCTTGTCGAGTTACAACATTCGACTAAAAAAATTACATTGGCTCTCAAAGATAAATTAAGAAATTAAGAGAATACATATGCATGTGTTGGACCACAAACCTTCAATTTTGTATTCTAAAACACAAGGACCACAAGGTAGACCACTTACCTCCAATATGTTTGGCTCTATGGAGAAGAGTTTGAGCTCTATAAATATAAAAATTATTCTTTATTCATATATAATGTCAATAAACAATAAATAAATAAAATGAAATCTGAGTAGGAATCCTTTTTATTAAATATTGGGTCCCCTATATATTTCCTTTGACCCGCCGTTTCTCTCTGTAGTTTTGCTACTCATCAGTCTGTTCTCTTCAATCAAACTCTGTCTGGCTCTGCCCTACACGGACGAACCCGTTTACTTTTCGGTCTTTTTGTTTAATATCGCTTTCTAGCCCTGGTTGAACAATCCAAGCAAAACGGAGACCTAAAGATTCAGTTTTGAAGAACAAAACAGTGGCAGAGGCAAAGATTCATGGATATATCTTCAGAATCCTCAACGTGCCTGTAGAAAAGAAGGTGCTTTACCCGGAACAATTACTTGTTCAAACTTCAATTTCGGATCTTTGACAAACAAATTTCTGAATCCCCTTATTTGTCTACGTACTGGGTTGCTTCTTTTCTCTGTTGTTAGGGTTTGTGGAACAGGAGACAAAAGTTAACTTGTGGGAGTTACCAACTTTTGGTTCAGTGTGAGATAACTGTTGTATTTGTGGATTATATTTACAGGAATATAAAAGAATTTAAAACATCGTCAGGATACAGTACGTGCAGGGGTTGGTGGGGGGCCAGAAATGGATCCTGGTGGTCGCTACGGTCTTCAGCAAGGATGGGATAATAACAGCGTAATTTGTGGTTTCCTCCTTAATAATCACATTAATGTGGGATCGTATATTCAACAAAATTTTAGGGCTCATGTGCTTGGCCATCTATTTTTGGGGCATCTCTTCCTTAAAGAATATAGAAGAAAGATGTGGGGGACAGTTGTGAGGATATGTAATGGATTTGCCTAACCCTCCTACCATCATTGATATTTGTCGCTGACATAGCTTATTCTGTTCAATCCACAGGCTTTGGAGGGATATGACTCAGTTCACGATCCAAACTACCGGTGAGTTCTAATGATGCATATCATTATGATGACGAGATGCTCAAATTATGTGTAAATTTTTCATCTTCCTTCTTTTTATGTTATTCCAATCCCCTAGTGAATTTAAGATTTGCAAAGTTATGCAGTTTTTCCACGTGCCCTTTAGTTGTTCTTTTCCAATGTCAAGTGTGTGGCTTCATATATCATTTCTTCTCTTCCATCCAACCATATTTTATTATGTTAGGGTTGGCGATTTGTATGATGAGAGGAGGTTTTCGGATCAAAGATACTCAAGGGAAAATTTTTACCCCAAAAATAATTTCCATCGGGACATTGTGGAGAGGGAATATTATCCATCATCGCCTGCTGCTGTTTGGTCTCGTTCAAGACAGAGGAGTTATGAAGAAGAATATCCAGCTCACAGGGAGTCTAGGAGACATGAGAGACCATACATGGATTCATGTAATGATTTGGATGCTTTTCGAGATTGTGAGACTGATTCACTTCAGAATCGGGATGGCTATCGAAATAATGGCAATTCTCGTAGTAGCGGACTTGGCAAGCCTTCTAGGTTTGGAGAGCGTGATTGTGAAGATTATGGGTACGATGATTATAAGCGTCGTAGTTCACATCAAAGTAGAGAGGCTAGTCGTGAAAGGGCCTGTGATTACGGTCGTTATAGTTATGACTCTGATCATGATAAAGGTAGTAGGAGAGGTGACAATTGGAACAGGCATGGATCTCGAGATCGAGGGCATGATAACAGAGGTTTGAGTCAGGAAAGGGTTCAAAGTTCTCAAAGACGATATGAGCGGTCTCAGTCCCGTGGACATGATGATCGGTTAAGGTCAAGGTCTCCTCAAGGCCGAAGTCATAGTCGAAATCAATGTGCAGATAACTATGATGATAGTCATCAAGAGAGATCTGAAAAGTGCAGGGATCATGAGGAAAGGCATTTACGAGGGAGTTATTCTGTGGTATGTCTGATCTGCCATTTTCAGTAATTCTTTTGTAATTGCAAGTTCGATATATACTATGTTCAAAGGCCTTGACAAGGCACATTTTCTTTTTTGTAGGCCCCCTCTGCAACTGTTGTTGTGAAGGGTCTTTCACAGAAGACAACTGAAGAAGATTTGTGTCAGATACTTGTAATTGCCTATCTATTCCCTTTCTTTTGAAGATTTTACTTTGTCCCATGTGATTTTGATGACATTAGTCAGTTTTCTCTTGCAATTAGGCCGAGTGGGGACCACTTCGTCATGTTCGTGTGATTAAAGAACGTAATTCTGGGATTTCTCGTGGCTTTGCTTTTATTGATTTTCCTTCTGTGGTAAATACCATGCAGAACCCTAAAATGTGCAGGCTTTTGTTTTCTTCATCTTTTTCAACAATTGTTTTACAAGGGTGCTTTCTCATGAACAGGATGCAGCATATGCAATGATGGATAGGATTAGTGATGATGGTCTTCTTGTGGATGGAAGGAAGCTTTTCTTTGAGTATAGGTACCACTTAATTGTTTCTATCATGGCATGAAAATTTTGAATTGAAGTGCTCAAAGTTGATAATTTCAGAGATGGAGTTTTTCAAAGTCTAAGAAGCTTATATTTCACACGCTAAAATTATTGCGATCATTTTTAAATTCACGAATGACTATTCTAATTAGTCTAATAATTTCTTTTGAATAACTACTAATACTAATTTGTGTATTGTAGTTTTAGCATAAAAGTAGTTTGTTTAGGAATCACTCTTTAAGGAAAAGAAAGCAGTTTTCATCCTATAGAATTGTGGAGTCCTACTGAAATGAGAAAAGATTCAGTACTTCAATTGAAAGATTGGACAATTCTATATGCTCAGTTTGTAACAACTTATAGTTTTAGAATGTGAAAACTGCATTGAATATAAAAAAAATTGGATTGGATGTCCTACTGTTTGAGAAAAGGTTCAGTCCTTTATGTTAGCAATTGCTCAGCTCTATATATTGTCAGTTAATGAAAGCTTGTTATTTCAGAATATGGTTACTGTATTGAATACTAAAAAGACATACAATATGAATGGAATGACTGAGGCAAAAGGTTGAACTTCAATGTTAGGTATAGTTTGTTACCAACGTGCTTGGAACTATAAAAGTAGCCCTGACCCCCAAAGGAGAAACATTTAACTTGCTATGGGGTTTGTGTAAGAAAAATGGAACTTTGATTCTTTCAAAGTCCACAATTATGATCTCGTGGCCTGCAACTTAAACATGACTTGTATATTCTTTTATTTTAATACATTGTTTGAACATAGTTTTTCTGTAGATTTCACCTTTTTGGGTCCTTAAAAAATATTTACCTAAAACTTTGTTAGATTATGATACAAGCACAACTAGTCAACTAACTAAATTTTGGAAATTCATCACATATAGATACTAGCTCCGTGACATGACTGCCATAATTGTTACATACTGTAATGGTCGCTTTTATGTTTTGTTCAGTAGTAAGCCAACTGGAGGGTCAAGTGGACCTTTTGGTCAAGACAATGCTATAAGATCTGGTCATGTCAAACACAGAAACATGGCAGTTCCATCTGATTGGATGTGTACAATTTGTGGTTGTGTTAATTTTGCAAGGCGGACATCCTGTTTTCAGGTTTGCCTTTCTTGATTGTGTTTGATTCATGAATCCTCTTTACATGGTCCTGTGAGAAACTATTGGCATGGATTTTTATATTGTTGCATGTGTTTGGTTGTCTGCTGGCTTTATTAAATACTTCGGCTTTGTTATATGTTTCACCCGAAGTGAGATTGATATATTTTGTATTGTGCCTTTTGAAAATGACGTACAAGAAAGATGTATGGTAATGTAAGTTAATATAAACTTTAAATTGGAAAAATCAAATATTAATTTATTACTACCCTTCAATCTTTCACGTGAAAAGAAGCATTTGTTTCATTGGAAATTATAATATATTGCACTGAGGAAGTCAAGGCACTCATGTTAGGATTCCTTGGCACCAAGGTGGAACATCAAGTAATGATATTGTCTCGCAATCCCCAACTTCTATGCATTACAGATGACTTTCTCTATGTTTCTTCTTCTCTTATAAATTAGCAAATGCAGTGCATAATACCAGATCTAAGTTTAAAATTGTTGAACTGAATCTTAAGCATAATATGTTTACAAATGTCAAATGTCAACGTATCCAGTGCATAAGGCTCCCCGCTTTGTTGGGGTCTCGGGAGGGTTATAATGTACGCAACCTTCCCTTGTGTATTTTTACAAAGAGACTGTTTTCGTAACTTGAACCTGTAATCTTATGGTCACAAAGAAGCAACTTTACCAGTTGCTCTAAGGCTCACCCTTAAGCATAATATGTTTATTTGACTAAATGCATCAATTTATTATATTTAAAAAACTATTTTGTTTGACTTAGGAGTGTTTTTTGGCCCAGTACCTAAAACAATCCACATGTTCTAGCCCCTAGTTCTTTTGGCTACCTCGATTTCCATCATCCCTATGAGAAAGTTTTCATTTTTAAATAAAAATCATTTAGTATTTGATTGTGTCAGAATTTTTGAAGGGATGTGAGTTATGTTAGAGATGGAACCCTTGCTGAAAATGAGATGGATTAGTAAGCATGTGGGTCTTGTCAATTGAAAAAAAAGACCATTAAGTATTTTAAGATTCTATCAGAACTTGGAATTTATTTTTAAATTGGACTTAGCATAAAAGACTCAAAGCACCCTCATTTTTTATCTATAACCTTGATTTTTGTTTTTTGGGAAAACATTTTTGGTAATAAAAATGAGCACTATATGTTGCACTATTAAGCTCTTTTATAGCAGAAGAATATTAGTTATATTAAGTTAAGATGGTCCCATTGTTGATAATGACACAAGTTGGTAGCCATGCCACCTTAGCATAAAGCTCTGGAATTTCTTCATGTTTTCATACATTTCAAGTGCAGAAGTTAAAACAAAAAGCTAAGGTTCTGTTTGACATCACCTTCATTTTTTATCTATGATTTCGATTTTTTCTTGTTTTTGGCAAACCTGTTTGGTAGTAAAAAATATGCTCTTTGGAGCTATTAATTTGTTTTATTTATTATAGTAAAAGAGTTTTTACTAATCAACAGTTGAACTTTTATTTTTCATTTGATAATTGATCATTGAATGTGGAAAATTATGATGGTTTAGAATTTTTAATTATTAAAATTTACAGGTTGGTTATTGTAAAATTGTTGTGGGAAAATGGTAAAGAATAATGCATGAACTAGTTGGCGATGAGAACACCAAATTGTATTTCAGGACTTCGGAAACTGCTTCTATAGGTTTTAAAAAGCTGTGGAAACTTAAACGAGGAACTCAACCTGGAAGAAAAATTAACAGAAAACAAAAAATAGATCAGAACTAATATAATTTTGACCCTAGACTAAATGTAGGTTATATTTATTCAACATTTGTGTAAAAGCTGAACATGCCATTTTTCCATGTATGCTTGCATTTTGGAAAAGATTTGGATATATTAAATCAATACCTTTACTTATCTGTTATTGTAGTGTAATGAGCCTCGAATGGATGATGCACCATCGGGAGATATAGCTTTGTCAAATTCGATGCCATTAGGAAAGAAAGGATTTGATTCAGGTTGGTTTAAGTTCTTACTTACACCTGTCTGATATATTGTCTATGTCATATAATTTATCAAGTTCTTTGCAATCAGGCCCTACACATGTTCTGGTTGTTCGTGGATTGGATGAAAATGCTGACGAGGAGATTCTTCGCTATGAATTTTCCAAGCATGCTCCTATCAAGGTGAGAAAATTTTACTTTCATTATTTGAGTTTACTGATTATTTACATCTTATATATCTGTGGGGAAAACCTCTTGTCCATAACTTTTGCAGGATTTGCGTCTTGTTCGAGACAAGTTTACTCATGTTTCAAGGGGATTTGCATTTGTCCATTTTCACTCGGTATGCTATTTTCTGGTCACTTAATTTCTTAAACATTTTACCCTTTGTGTTTATTTCCATTTTGATTGGCAAAATTCCAAGTATTGTTCATTCTTAGTTTTCTAGAAGAACAAAAAGATATGAAGTATTGAAACTTTTGAAAACCTTTTAATAGAATGAGTGGTTAATGTCGTAGAACCATTAGATGGGTTTAATATGAATTTCTGCCACTGATTTGCTGTATAATGCCTTGTTATTCTTGGAAGGCCCAATTTCATCAAGTTTATTGTTGATTCCTTGTTTTAATCTTTGTAAATTAGGCAATATTTGTTTTTGTTCGTTTGCTGCCCATCGTGTACAAGCCCTGATATTTCACTCTACACTATTAGAATACGACGTTAATATAAGAAGAATTGCTGTGTCACATTTTTTGACAGCACACTGATCAAGTTATAGTTTGGATAAGAAAACTTCTTCATTCGTGCAGTACCTGTTACTATAACCTTCCAGGTATCAGCTCTTCTAAGGAAGAGTCAGCTTATTATGAAGCTGATATACTTAACTAGGCTATGGCCATGTCTTGCCAAATGTAATGTCTTCAAATGCAACTGACTGTTCCAGTCTCTAAATTCAAGGTTCTTGAACTTGACAACTTCTTTTCTCATTAAATTCAATGCAATATAATAAATGAGGATTATTACTGCAAGATGACTGGTGTTTTTGTATAGATTACGAAGCTTGCAAAATTTTGAGCCTACGCTCAAATTCACATATAAAAAGTAGCTTCACCATGGATGATGTTTTGAGGGGAAATGACAAATGGAAATCATTACCTACCATTTCATAGACCTTGATAATAGCTGGGGTAGGTGTGAAGTGTTTATTTCTGGTGGTTTATTATAAATGTAGTGGAGTAATCATTCATTTAATGGTTCTACGTACAAAATGTGGAATATATTGATTAAGAGTCAATTGGCATTGATATGTCCACCATGAGGATGGCCTGTGTACCAATATGATTTTTTCCTGATATTGTGCTTCCTTTCCTTGTAGAGAGATAGGAATTTTGGAGACAGAACATGGTAGAATAGGATCTATCAGAGTGGTTCCTCTGCAATGTAAACATATAAATCTTCTCTAGGAAACTTGAGGAGGTGCAATGATTAAATGGTGTGACTGGTTGGATTTCTTTGGATGTGTATATGCTATAGTTTGTCTTCTTTTTACCCTCTGCAATTTAGTGCTTTTCCAACCTGAGTGGGTTATGCTGGATGGTATTTGTTATTTGATGAGATATTTTGCTTCTATCATCTTATCATTTGATTGTTGGTTATTTCCATTTTTAAAGTATAGTGGCTAGCATTCGCAAACTAATTTGAATGTCTAAATTTAGGTGATGCAAGGAATAACAACCCTAATGAACCAACAAATAAAATTGAAATCTTACCAAGAAAGTTAAATCAAGCAATTGAGACTTACCTTTTTGACTATGGAAAACCAAGAATTGAATTCTAAAGGATTCTGAATGTATCCTAAGTTCTGGGTTGTTTCAATGAAGAATAAGGTTGAGAAGCGCTATCTCAATTGGAATAGACCAAGTAAAGACTCAAAATTCTATTATAATGATGAAAGAGAAATATAACATTCACAATATGGGTGTATGCATCCCAAAACAAATAAAACATTAAAATGATCTATGGAAATCGGTTCTAATGAAAAATAACACAAAACAGTTGTTTGGTCCACGTCCAGGTTCGATTGACCCGACAGAAGAGGAACTCACTGGCCAGTCTACTGGTTGTGGTCCAGTGATCTGGATGGTGAGCTATATCACTTGTAGCTCCCAATATCTGGCACTCCTAAATCATCTCCAACTTCAACTGTGAATATAGTCCTATGTTTTGATGCCCCTGCTCAATCTTTGTTTTAATCAGTGGATGCTGCAGATTCTTGTATATTTGATGTACAATTCTGCAATATGTTTGATCTCTTATAGGTTGAAGATGCTACTAAAGCTTTGGAAGTGACCAATGGAACAACACTTGAAAGGAATGGGCAGATCTTGAGAGTGGCCTATGCAAAGAGCATTCTTAGTCCGGGATCTGGAGCAACAGGATCTTCACAATCAAGCAGTCTAGCAGCTGCTGCTATTGAGGCTGCAGCATTTGCACAACAGGTATTTCTAAATTTGTTTTGACTTTTGGAGGCATTTTTCTTTAGTTGGATGGTAATTTGCGTGGTCTGAGATCTTATTGCTTTGGAAAACACTGGTATGTATAACATATATTTTTCCACAATCTGCAAATATAACAAACTCTATTAGATGGTAGAAATTCCGGGTGTCCAATTTTTTATTATTGTAAGATTACAGATGTTCATAGCATCGCTAATATTTTTTGGCTCATGTTATATTTTGATTGTGATAATCTAGATTGAAGTAATGGAAGAACTTAGTATTACCTTTGTGAATGTAAAGTAAGAGATATGTAGGGAATGAAATTGGTGGTGACAGTAGAAAAATTTTAAGCATGTCAATTCCTTGTGAGGAGATGGCAAATTTTGGCCACGCGAGAAGAATCTGGAAGAAAATAATGTTGGATAACAGGTCATTAATTCTATCAATTGTCAATGGAAAGAACTCTGGCTTCTGGAGTGACCATATAGGCTATGGGAGAACCATTGAACATCTTACCAGAGTGTTGAAGATCAAGCAAAGAAACAGCAATAGTTTGTTATGGGGAGCAGCCTGAGAAACTCTTGGATTTTCCATTCTAATTGAGAAAGATAAAAATTTCTAACAGAATGGATATGTAGCAAAAAGTCCTGGATAGCATGCAAGAATCTTATCAAAGCTATGGATGATGCTCATAGGTCTAATATTGGTGTGCAATTTGCCTTGATGTTTACTTTACAAATCTTAATCATCTTGTCTCTTGAAGACACTCACCTGCTGACATGTTATTATATATTTGTTACCACTATTACTCATGTTAGTTGTTCTGCCTTTTGAGGTTTTGGAATTATATTAATCATGCAACTATCATATTATTTTCAGTATGATGCTTATGGATGGGCACCAAAGGAGTATAACCCTGATGACAATCAATCTACTAATGGGCATGAGAAGACTGCTTCAGTTCATAATAATGGTTCTTGCAAGCAATCTGGGTTTGCTTGGGATGAGGCTTCTGGTTATTACTATGATGCTGCTTCAGGGTTTTACTACGATGGAAATACAGGTACCTGTCTAATTTTTGCTTATCTTATTTGCGCTACTAGCTTGTGCAACATTGATGTTTTTGTTACGAAGGGCCTACCTTTATCTCAAGGGGAAGTCTCCACTGAATGCAAAAGTAATATAGGAACTGTCACTTGCTTTCTCTTTGCTTTCTAGGAAGGTGATTGTCAAGTGCGAGATTCATAACAAAACCAAAGGAAGCACATAAAACCTTATAAAAACTCCAACAGTTTAAACTGGTTCGAATGGGGAATTGTCTAAAAAGAATCCTTGCCTTAATAATAACCTTATAATAACCACTGAGAATTTGTCTAAATAAAAAATTGCAGTCAAATTTGTGCTAATTAATTTACAAATGGAGATTCAATTACTAAAAATTGCAAAACGCAGATATTCATATTTTATTTTACAATTTAATGTTAATATAACGAATTCTTGCTTTGTTTGATATAGCCAATAAATTGAAAAGTAACCTGCTTATAAAACAGCTTTGACTGCTAGGAATGCAATCTTATGAATTCATATCTAGAGTTTCTTGCGAATTTATGAATGGACTTACCTTTTTCTCTGTCCTCGTGATACAAACTTGAGCTTGCAATGTGCATGGAAGTTTGTAACCAAGGATAGCTAGTGATGGAACAGCACCATGAGCTAAGAATCACTCTTAGCGAAAGAAAGTTTCACACTTTTAGAAATATCATAATTTTTAGTAATTGACAACCTCCATAAAATTTAACCTATAACATGTGTGATAGGCCTCAGACAGACTATTACAATGGAAACGCATCCCTTAAACTACTAATTGAAACTAAGCTCAAATTCTAATAGAAATTATTTATAGTAACATAACTGTGATATTATGAAGATTGTGAATATCTGTTGGTTGACCACTTGATACATGTGTTTAATCACGTGAGCTGTCCATTTCTAGAAGAGTAAAGTCATACATATCTCTTTATCGAATTTGCAGACATGGAATATATTTGTAATATCTTAATCTTAGGGAATGTTGTATACAAACTCTTCAATATATTTGCATTAGACCTGTATATAAGTTCCTGTTATCACTAAATAAGATGATTTTAAGTTATTTACCAACAAACGTGCACTAACCTATTAGTGCTAACTGATGAATATAAGCAAAAGAAAGCTAAAGAAATAAATATGGCAAGGAAAGTAGATGTTTGTTGCTGAATCTCCATAGATAATATCGGACTAAATTACTAACAATCTGCCAAAAGTTGAACATATAACTAGTGTATATAGGCATTGACTACTTGACTACTCTTTAGTTGAAACTGAACTCTTATCTCTAAAGATAATAGAGATTAACTTTACTAATTAAATTGAACTAATCTATAGATGATAATGATAAGGAAAAATTAGCAAAATAAATATTGCATGGGAAGTATATGTCTATTGCCTAATCTAATCAGCACCCATTGCATCCCTAGGTGCTGCGGCTAGGAAGTCTCTTCAGGGACTATATCTTTCTTTGTAACAATGCTTAATCTGGATTTGGATAATGCTTATTAACAAAAAGCTGTAGGCTGTAGCCTGTAGCCCAAGGTGCTGCCCATATGGTCACTCTGATACTGTTTGAGCCATTTCTCTATTATAAACATTGCATAGTATGTGTATAATATGTCTATGAAGATGTAAAATTGTCTTGAGAGCTGACGGTTGTGTACATGAGGCTTTCTGAAGAGATAAGGGTTGACATTCACAAATGCTTTGAGGTGTAGATGCATGTGGGCTGGATTTCATGATCTGCAATTTGTAAAAATGGTGGATGCCCCACTTTGAACATTTCTTGGTTTAGAACTTCTGAATGCTGTCATTATTGTTATTTGTAGTATCGGGCAAATTGGAAACTGCAATTCTTACATGTACAAAACATGATCCTGTCCTGAGTGTATTATAGTGCCTCTGATTCTAATTTTAATGTGGTGTTTTAATGTGTAGGCCTTTACTATGACAGCAACAGTGGCATATGGTATACATTTGATAACCAGACTCAGCAGTACATCCCTTGCACAGATCAGAATGAAGATAAAGCATCTGGTAAACAGCCTGAGCAATCCAAGCTATCAGATGGTTCTAATGGCCGAAAGGTAGTAATATCTGCACCAGCTACTACTGTTACTTCAGTTGAAAAGGTTGCATCATTACCTGATGCAATTCAGGCTGCTGCAACAGCAGCATTAGCAGCGGAGAAGAAAGGGAAGGAGAAGGCAAAAGAGATCAAACTTGCCAACAAGAAGAAGATGAACAATGTGTTGACTATATGGAAACAGAGGAGTCATGAAGGGAAAGCAACTCGTGTGGCCCTTGATGACAATCAACTATCTGGTTCAGTTGATGACAGACCTTTTCCAGTTGGACATTTGGTGACAAACAAGTCGAAATCTGATGCAGTGACAACAAATGATGGTGCTTTATCCAGTTTTGGAAATGGCATGACATCCTCTATTTCCCAGACTGTTGGCTTGAAGTCTCCCATAAAGTCAATTCCTGTGAGCAACAGCTCTGGCAGAGCTCTAATGGGTGTTATAAGGGGTTCCAGCCAAGGTGTTGTGAAATCAGAGACTGCATATTTGACATCATCTGGTGGAGTTCCCACTTCTGTTGCAAGTGTCATAGGTTCATCAAAACATGCAGATGTACCAAGTAGTTTGACTACCTTCAGGACAGATGCATCTGCACTGGGTTCTTACACCCCAACCATGTCTAGTGTGACTGGAAAAAGGAGGTTCTCTGAAGTGCCACAACCTTCAGCTTCTGCTCACAAGGAACAAACTCAGAATACCTACAGGGATCGTGCAGCTGAAAGGAGGAGCTTGTATGGTTCATCATCATCTGCTGGAGATGATTTGCTTGATTGTGGATATGGAGATTCAGGTAAGTTCATCAGCTATCTGTGTATTAGTAGCAGGTTTACCTTTCTTTTATAGGTTCCTATAATCTGGTTCATTAGCAATGATGCATTTCAAGTTGGCATTTTGATTATGGTGTGAATGCTCATCTGATCATGGATTGACAACATTTTCAGTTATCCAAGTTGATGGTTTTATATTAACTTTTGAGAAATCATCTGCATTTAAAAATTGTGAACTATGAAGATCGGGATTCTGCATTCAAAAAGTGTTCTTTGGATTCGATGCCTTTCCCTCCTGGCGTTGGTGGAGGTCGTGGTGTTGGAGATGCTAGCGCAAATGTCCAGAGTTATGAGGTGATCACAGCAGACAAGGTCATCGATGAGAGTAACTTGGGCAATCGAATGCTTCGTAGTATGGGCTGGCATGAAGGCTTGGTATCCTTTCCTTCTTATGCACTCATCCTAATCTCTTGAGTTACTAATTGGTTGCTCTTATTATGCTTTCTGTGCTTGAAATTAGTAGAGAAACCTTGATGCTTTCTGTCCTTGAAATTAGTAGAGAAACCTTGATCGTTTTGGTGCCTCCATTATGTTCATGTGTTTAATTTGGTCAGTTTTCGGTCTGCAATGAATATCACTTTCTAACTTGTTTCTTCTTGTTGTCATATTAATGAGGCTAAGTATTTCTATATTTATGAAAAGTGCTGCAATAGTTTAATGGTTTGCCGGTGGGATGGTCCTCCAACAAGCAATGATCAGTCTAGATTCTAACATGTAAATTTTCGTATTGGCTTTTCTGTTTCTTTGTACTTGAAACAATATGCAGGGATTGGGGAAGGATGGAAGTGGAATGATAGAACCTGTCCAAGCACAAGGCACGGAAAGTAGAGCCGGACTTGGGAGTCAGCAGAAGAAGGTGAACCCTAGCCTTGAGGTGCAGTCTGGGGACGGTTACAAAACGCTTGTTCACAAGAAGGCCCTTGCTAGGTTCTGGGAAATGTCTGAGAATTCATAGACACGCAGTGGATGGAGATAAGGTGCATGGTCTTTGGTGGAGTAAATGTAGAAACCATTTGGATTTTTGGTGAGGATTGAAGTTGCCTTCTTGCTTGAAGACATGCATTGAGGCAAGTAATGACAGCTTTATCTTTTGTGTTTAAATTCATTGCAAGAACCTTCTTAAAAGCATATGGACTAGAGCTTTAATAATTTCGTGAGTTACAGGGTCTAATTCTCTCCCTTGTTTTTCAGTTTTTTAGAAATTCATAAGATACTCTAGAAGGGTTTGGTTTTTCAGAAAGCATTAAGGACTTTCACCAGGGTTTCAACCCGAGTGGAAGAATAAGTCACATGGTCCATCCTTGGGATCAATTTCTTTTTGATATAGCATATGAAGGACCTGAGTTTTGATGGTAAAAGGTAAGAATGTTCTTGTGACTCAAACAGCAATAATGAGAGTTGGAATTTTTGTGCGAACATTGTGTGCATAAGACTCTTATCATTAAAAGCTACATGACATATTTATTTAAGAAGGCCATCTTTATATTTATCGCATACATCCTAATTTAGTTATGGCTCATCACAGATTGAACTTTGAAGCTTGAACATCCCTTTCTTTGAGTTAGTTGTTACAATAAATAATTCACTAAAATAAGCCAGCCAAGCCACGGAGAACAAATGCAAGTTTACTAATTCATTAATAGATCTAAACATTAAAATAAGAATTTCATTTTCAAAATCTCTAATTTCAACACCAAATCTCTTATAATTTGAAGTTTTGTTCTATGGTTTTACATTCCACTGTTAATTTGAGGTGGTTAAGTGATTTTGGAATTCTTTGGTGAAAAAAGGGTGTTAAGAAGGCCAAAGTGATTGTTTCATATTAATATAATGCCCACTTAATTTAAATTTAGGTGTATTTATGTTTAATTTAATTATAGGAGTATTTCTAAACATGTTATATTATTTATTGTATAAATGAATATTGTGTAATTTAAAATTTTGTAATAAAATTATAAATATTTAAATTTTGAAATGTATATAACGAAAGAATTAATAAGGTTAAATTTTGTTATATTAAAAATATATAAGTTAGAATATTAGAAATGAATAAGTAAAATTAGCTAGTAAAATTTGGAATGAAGAAATAAAAAATTTAGGAAATCTATAATATGATGTATTTGTTATAAATGGATAAAATATACATAGTAAATAAAAATATTATAGTAACAGAGTAAAAAGTAAAAAATATATATTATCCGAAAAAAGTTAAAAAAATTTATAATGAATTAAATATTTTAGTTAATTAAAATAATGAAATTAAAAAATTCACTGGAAAACATGTTATATTATTTAAATTTTGAAACGTATATTAAGAAAGGAATTAACAAGGTTAAAATTTGTCATATTAAAAATATTTAAGTTAGAATATTAGAAATGAATTTGTTATTATTAAATTTAATAATTAATTTTATTTCTATTATTATTTTTATTTTTCTTATCATTATTATTAAATATGTTTTCTAATTAATTTATTATTATTATTATTATTATTATTATTATTATTATTATTATTATTATTATTATTATTATTATTATTATT
>JAOTAY010000007.1:950706-988732 GCA_025629805.1 Erythroxylum baracoense | reverse complement strand
AAAAATTATACCGAGTTTTTAAATGTTAAGTGATGTGACACGCCACCCTCGAGGGGCACGGATTCGGATATCACCATTGGTATCGGGTTCGAGTCTAGCGGGAGTGGGGTGTTACAATGACAGTGATGACAGTACTTCAGATAATAAAAAGGAAGATATTTATAAAGCCTATGAGTTAATGTATGTTAAATGGGTCCAAACATGTAAGAAAAATGAGGATATGGAGTCACAAGCTAAGATTAGTAATGCCGTGAATGATTTAGAAGATGAATCCGATGAGAATGAGGATATGGAGTCATTAACAAGAAATTTTGACAAGTGGTTAAAGAAAGTGAAAAAGGATAGATCCGAATTTAGACAAAACGATGGGAGTTCATTGAACAATAACTTTAAACAAGCTAAAACTCAAAAGTGTGAAAGAAAAGTGAAGAGAATTTAATGTCATGAACATCAAAGCTTCGGACATGTGCAAGCAGAATGTGTTAACACCTTGAGGAAGATAAAAAGGAAGTTTTATATAAGCACTTGGATTGAGAATGAATCTAGAAGTGACTATGGTAGTGAAGAAGAAGTTGTGAATAGTATTGTGTTAGTTACTTTATATAGCAAAAGTCCAATTTCTTGCTTAACAACAACCAACAAAGAAATAACAAATGACAAAAATGTGAGTAAATCCAAAAATTCCAGGAAAAACATAAACGAATCAGCTCAAAGCTGAATCTCAGATTATGACAGTGATGACAGTACTTCAGATTAATTATAAAAGGAAGGTATTTATGAAGCCTATGAGTTAATATATGCTAAATGGGTCCAAACATGTAAGAAAAATGAGAAGTTGAAGAAGGAAAACTCTACCATGAAAAACACCATTCAAGACCTTAAGAAGAAGTTGTTATCTAAAATAGATGAGCCTAATGAAACAAATTTAAAGCTGGTCAGTACAAAAAAGGGAATAAGAATGTTAAATGGAGGTACTAAAAAGATAGAAAAGTTGTTGGAAATTGGTAAGACTAAAGGAGATCTTCAAGACATTGGTTATAAAGGTGAATGTTCTAAGTCTAAAGATGAGAAAGTGGTGCAACCAGATCTGTCCAAGGAGAAATCTCAAAGAAAATTCGGAGGTTCGTACCTACATGTCACTTTTGTGTGGGGTAATCAGGCATATAAGGCCGAATTGATACAAGTTGTTACAGATGATGCTTCAGAGACTCAAAATCGAAAGTCTAGACATTCTACGATGAATTTCTAGCAACAACCTATGTTACCAAAACATACTTGGGTTAGAAAAGGTCAATTATAAGCAAAAAGACATAATAAAAGGAAAACAAGAAATTGCCCAGATTCACAATTAATTACTGCTTTTGAAGAAACTGTTCAGACTGAGAATAAGTTAGTTGCTTTAGACAAAGAAATCAACTAGACAGTTGATGACTAAGATAATGTGACAAGAAATAAATCTAGGTTTGAATTTTTTTAAGGGGCATAGGAACTATGTGCTTTACATTTTAAAGTCTAGTTTGATATTGTTTATTAAAAAAAAGAGGGCTCGAAGGAGTTTTTGAGTTTTTAATTTATGGGTTTTCTAAGGTTCAGTTGATTGGTGTGTGCTTGGATTTTTCCTTAATTGCTAAATAGCATATTTGATGTGAGAATGAGATTCTGCTTGAAGATTTGAGAATTTTGCTTTTGGATTTTGATTTATAGAGTTATGTCAAGAAAAAGTTGATACTTGGTTGGACAACTGTACGAAGATTCGAGTTTCTATGATTCAAGTTTTTCAATTTTTATCTTGATTTCTCTATATCGTGGGTTGTATGAATTTGGGCAATATGCATTCATATGATTTATGTGAAAAGAAGATTGATTAAGTTTTATTATGATTCGTTGAATGCATTTTTTGGATTTATGAATTTAATCAGCCGTATGAAGATGGCTTTGATGTGAGTACTGATATATTAGCTAGTGTTTTGACTGGTAGTAAATTGTTATTTTGGCAAGCTTATGATTCTTCCGCTGTACCTATTGTTGATTTTTATACTTCTTTATTCTCTGAGATTGATCACATTGAAGGCATTCTTCGTTTTAGCATTGTTTTGTCCCAAGGGGGAGATATTGGATTTTTTTTATGACTGTTCCATTCAAGGGGAGATTTCAAGGTATATACATGAGTACTAGTCTTGCTTTTTGGCATCTTTTTGTCCCAATGGGGAGAATAAATCTTAATGACTAATTAAGGGGGAGTTCTTTTATGAGTTCTCTTATGATTTATGAATTTGATGTTATATGTCTAATTATCTCCTTTAGGAGGAGATATATGTGACAAATAATGCCAAAAAAGGGGAGATTGTTAAGATATATGTTATATATCTTATTATTAATTTTGACATTATTTGATAATTGGACTTTCAAGATAATGTTGATTTGGTCCAAAATCTAATCTTGATAGGATAGAATATTCCTTGGATAAGATTGGTAGCTAATTGGATGTAGGAAGAACTCTATCTAATGAAGACTCCTTGGTGAATCATGTCACATTTGTTTAATGGGTGAAGAACTTCATCTTATGAAGACTTCTTAAAGTATGACGTGACCATTCAGCTGAAAAATATTATGCAGTAATTCCCTTTAGGTGTGAGTGTCATTGAGGTACTTCAGAGTTATGTGTTGTTCATGTGTCTTCAGCTATGACTCTTCTTTTGGGTTGCATGATCGATGATTTTCTTTTTGTAGTTATGATTATGTCTTTTGGCAATTGCATGAATCAGTTGTGTATTTTATTATACTCTTCAACGTCATTTGAGGGAGGATCTTTGGAGTTGTATTTTCAATAATCCAAGCTATCTTTGGCAGCTATAGTTTTGGTGATTTTGAGCAATCTTTGTTGCTGTGTTTCATATGCATAACGTGGACTTTTAGACAGCTATATAATCTTATTTTAGAGGAAAAATGTGCTGAAGTTTTAGTGTATATGCAGCTAGGTTTTTGGGGATTTTGAGTGATCTTGGTAGCTGATTTTTTGGTGATTATGTCCAAATTTGCAGTTGTGTCTCTGCTAGGTTTAATGTGATTTTATGAACTGAATGTGTACTGTTTTTTTAAGAAAAACGTGCAGAAAAATTATTCCATTGTGTAGCTGCATTTCTTTGTATTTTCGATGAGCAATTGGGTGCTCTACTGATCTATAGTTACAGCTACGTTTTTCTTAACTAGGCGTGAATTGTCTTTACTGTTGAGTTATTATTTTGATGTGCTTATTGCACAAAGATATCACCCAATCTGGCAGCTGCATCTTCTGGGGTAACCATTATAGGCAATCGTTGTTGCTCATTTTTGTGTGAAAATTCCAGAAGTTTTCGTGTGGTTATAGCTCCATTGTGTGCAATGTTTCGGTGAAGAAAAGTTTGTTTTTTGTTGGTGATTTTTCTGTTGCTATGCGTGGGATGCTCCAGTGACGATATTGGAAGTTTACAGTAGATTTCTTGGTGGACAACTTCCTAATCTTTTGTTAACGAAGCTACATTGTTAAGGAAGTTGTTTTCTTTCTCGAGTGTTTTCGTTTATGCTGAATTTTATTTAATCACTTGAGTTGTTTATGTTGTTTCATTATCATTATACATTATTTGAGAAAATCTTCTGTTAAGGTTTGTACGAGGCATTCATATTATTGGATGTAAAATTCTTTCATGAGTTATGAGGATGAGGGATAGTGTTAAGGGTTGAGTGGTGTCAGCTCAGTAAAATTTTGTATAAAACTATTGTTGTTGGTGAAAGAATTAAGCTGGGTAATGGCCTCGTAAATATAGGCAAGGTGTATTAAATTGCGTTAACAAATATCGGTGTTGATTTGTTTAATTTCATATTTATTTTTCTGTTTTTGTTTGTGTTGAAAAAAAAACAATTACTGATATAGTTACTTTATATCAAGTAACCGACAGATAGAGTTACAAGCAACTGTTATTAAATCAGAGATTTTTGCGAAACTATTACAACCTACAATTTTTCACTTTCTAATTTTGTAATCATCCCATACTTCTAATCTTTGTTTAGGACTTTATAGTTTTTTTTCTTTAGGATTTTCTCTATATTTTACTTAATAAGATAGGTTCAGTTCATCTTTTTATTTAGGGTGTGCTCTATACGTTATCGATAATGATAAATCTACAAAATAATAAGAATTTATAATTTTATTTATTAGTAATAAAAGTCAATTGATTTAGTTATTAATTATATATAAATTATGAGTTATAAATAGAATATGAATAATTGAACATGTTATTTATTATTATATAATAATAAAAAATAAAATTTTGATGAAATCTCGATTTGTTATCATACTAATTTAAGATATATAAATTAATGTATTATTAGTAATTAATAACATAATTTATCATTACATCTTAAATGTTAAACATAATATGAATGTAAATATATTAAATTAATCTATTTGACATATACTAACCTTGTAGTTTGTTAAATTTTCAATCACCCCTTGTTTGATACTTCCAATGGAGAAAAATCCTCATATAAGCATTTTAGGTGAACATTGTGAGTTTTTGAAGCATTTTAAATCATAATGACCTACTTCAACCAGTATGCTTTCCTACTTTCTCCCCTTGGGTTGAAGTTCCTACTCATGTAAAAAGAAGAGACCAAGTTTGAGTAAATTGTAAAAATGTTCAAACCTCTCAGGTCTCGTATATTACAATAAACAATCAGGAAATTTATTTCTGGGACAGCATTGCTAGAATAGAAACACAAAATATATGCAAGTGAAATCACTAAATGCATAACAAGAATGCATCTCACTCAGAGAAAGGGATACTAAGAACCTAAGAAAGCATCCACTCTTGCATTTGTTTTCCTGGACAGAAATTTCATGCAGATTGGTGGCTTCACTCCAGCTAAGGCAAGAATCGAACTTGGCAAAGTCCAAATCCCATCCCCACATATCAAACCAGAAGCTACTGCAGGTCCAAATGCATCAGCTTTTGCCTTGTCTACCTTACCCCATACAAAAAGTATCAAGCTTCCAATGCACATATCAATGGCAAAATATGCTCCAAGATAGAAAGGTATTGCCATAGCCATAGGAATTGGGATGAACCTAGCCCATTTCTCTCCCACTGCATCCCTGATTCCATTGATAACGATGGCTGCAATGAAGAATGCATAGCAGAGTGTGAGACAATGCTTCGGTAAGGATGAAAACCCATCAACCCCCAAAATTGCCATGTTTCGATATACAAGAGCGTAAGGGGCTGGATACTGCGAACTAGGAAGACCGAGATCTGGGAAAGCTTTGATGAAGAGCCAGAATACACATGGGGAGATAATACAACCCATTGCAGTTCCAATGACTTGGCTCACAAACATGGACCTTGGCGATGCCAATGTCATGTAACCAGTTTTAAAGTCCTGCATAAGGTCAGAGGCCGTCGACACGATGTTCATCATGACCCCACATGCTGCTAAACCTGCAAGAACCCCTCCATGAGCAGCTCCTGCCCAAGCTCCAATTGTGAATATTGCAAGCTTTCCGTATGTTGATGCCAAGGACCAGTCTGTTAGTCCACAACCATAAGCATTACAGAAGGCTAACACTGGTGCAATGATGTAAATGACTATGATATAGTACCACTTAAGGGGATGGAAGATGTGAGGAACTGAAATTATGGAGATAATTGCTACGATAACATAGCCAGCAATAGCCAACCATGATGGAATCTGGTCCTTCAGAAACAATTCTGTGCGCCTTTGATCATCATAAGATAAAGGGGGAGGGTTGCCAGGAGAATTTTTAGCAACTGGGAGAACCGCCCCTGATTCTTTACTGGAAAATTGGCTGTACAAACCAATTAGAGTGTGACCAAGGACTTTGATGAAGTTATAGAGCCCATCACCAAGTATCATAGCTATGGCAATGAAGACCTGTCAGATGATTACTGCTAAGTTATTGAACCATATTTTATAACAGTTCTTCAGTTTTTGAGGTAGAAGAAACTACCTTGTAACCTTGCAGACCATGAAGACTTGTAGACTTAAGACCTGCATCATACCAATGACCTTTCTGGTTGTCTATAAGGGGCCACATGATACCCCATGATAGAATAGCTCCAACGAGCAAAGATATGTTGATAATATATGGGCAGATCATCCCCACACCAACATAGGTGGCAGAGAAATCAAAATAAAACCTGTCAGGAAAAGTTTTCAACACGCAAAGAAAAGTGAACAGAAAGAATAAGAAAGAGAGAAATCAGTGTTTCTACAAGAAGCCAAAAGCTGTGGATATGGACTCAAGACTTCATAATAATGCAGCAGTCTCCTTTTTTACCAATCCTAAGACCATCATTATCTATGTTTTTGGAATCACGGTTAATTATCTTCTGTTCTCCATACCATACAAGAGTTCATAACAACAAATTAGGGCAAAAAATGATATGTACTTCTGTTCATAAGCCTGCAGGCCGAAGCTAGGAAAGTTCACAAATCCACAGTCATCTCCTGCAGTAAAAAACCATTGGAAGAAGCCCCACAAGAAACTGAAGGAGAAAAATTTGCCCAATGTCTCCACTTGTTTCCTACAGCAGAATTTTGCAGAATGAGCTATTTATGCTTGAATTGATGAAATGGAAAATTTTATCAAGAAAATGAGTCAAGACCTCACTTGGCTAGCTTAGCACCTTGAGGAGTGTGGAAACTGTTGATAAGATGGGCAGTTGCAGTGCCGCTTGGGTAGGTCAGTTTGAAATCTATTACCATAATCTGGATAATTTGTCATTTTGATAACTCAAATGTTAGTGACACAGAGTCTTATCATGTTGTTTTTATATTGACAAAAACTAAGACATAACAAAGCACTTCTTAATAATACAACCTAAATCTGGTGATGCATTATACATTTATAACACCTGCACTTCCTGCGAGTCTTTCAAACTCTCTCTACTTGTCAGTCTTTAAAACTCTATTAGTTGTTACGTTCTATATATTAATCCAGAAAATGAAATGAAAAGTACTACAAGACATACTTCCATATTCAACTTGAGCAGTTCATACGAAAGGTCTATGCGCGCTTTTTTGAGATTTTATACATAAGCATGGCAATGTTTTTAAGAGTAGTAGCAGCAGCAATACTGTATGTATATTTATGATTCAACTAATATTCAGAGTATGTGTATGAACGTACGGTAATAAGAAAACAAACCTTCCGAAGTGGCAGCACAGAAAACAGGCCGAGAAAGCTAACAACAAAAAGAAACCCAATCATCCAATGCAATGATGGGTCCTTTATGTTCTGTGCTGGGTTGCCTTCTGTTGACTGTTTTGCAATAGTGTTGCTCATTCCAAAGAGGTAACTTCCAAAACCACCTGAACATTTTCATCAAACAAAAAGGAGGATTTACGCCCAATTTCGAGCTCTCATTTATATTTAATAGATATCTAAACATCAAACGTAAAACCATGATTTGCCGATGAAAATTTAGAAACATCAAAACATAACACGACTTGGTAGCAGAAAAGAATGTAAATATATGTATATACCGCTGAAGGCAATGCCTGAGGTGGCAACAACACAGGTCTGAATAACGGTGTTCTCTTGGCGGGTAAAGGGTTGCTTCAGGAAACGAGCTTTTTGGAGCAACTTGGTCCAAGTCTTGACAAAGAAGAAGCCTAAGAGGCCCGCAGAGACATTGAGAGATGGGATGATACCAGTTGTTAGATTGAGTTTCATCACTATAAAGCTGAACAGAACACCCAATACAAAGCTCACTGACAATGCCCTTACGGTCAACTGATTTTGCCATGCCGGTACTACCTTCTCCTCAAACAATTTCTCTATTGATTCTATCTTCTCTTCTTTTTCTCCTGCTGCTGCTATATTATTATCATTGTTATTACGACCATGATCTTCATCAACTACGAGTTGATCATCCTCTTGATGATGCCCATTATTACGACGACTACCATTATCTTCTCCTTCGTCTGTGTAAGTATTCATGTTGTCCCTGTAACCGATGTCGTCTCTGCCACGAGTAGCTAAGCCAAACCCAACACTGTTTCTTTACGTGCTTTCTTTAAACACTATGTTTTTTATAAACACTACATAAACGTATTTGTTGTTCTCCTAATCTTGGGTGGGGTTCATGAAAGGGTTGCTCTGAATCTGATAAGGACGAGGATTGATCCAAATGGTAATGAGAATTAGTAGTATATTGGGAAATGTGGATTGTGATAAGACTGCAAAGTGAGTGATAGTGATGTACAGTCATGGAGAAAACTGTGGTAATGTTGTCTAAAAATATAAAGCTGTGTCTACATACATGCCGCACTAGACGGCTTAGATTGTGTCTGCATTTAGTTTTTGATTTGACCCCAATCCTTAGATCTCTTTGATCGGTTTGATGATCTATCGGCGACGATATTTATTTAAGGGAAAAACTTTGATTAAGTACGAGTTTTAACACTGAAATTAGTATTATTTGCCGGTGGAACACTTCCAAATGTTGGAAGCTCACCAGGGACAACTCACTTGGAGCAAAATTTATTAATATTCTACAATTCCTTTAAAAATTTATTAATGTGATTGATTGTGAGTAGAAATATTTTTTATTCACAAGGGACGAGTCATTTGAAACAAAATTTGTCAATATCCTAAAACTCATTTAATTTTTTTTAATGTGATTAATTGTGAGTAGAGAAACTTTTTATTCACGGCCAAAAGTTTGAATTGGGGCTTAACTTTTTTGAGTTTGATCATTTTGGAACTAAAACTTGTAACATGCTCATAGAAGGTCTAAAATTTCACGAGTCTGCTCAATTTAAGATTTTTTGGACAGAAATTAGGACGTATTTACACGTGTCGTTACATGTAACAACGTAGCACCGTTACCCTTTTTTTTAAATGCCACGTATAAAAGAGTAAAAGGTTTTAAGTTTCAGCCCTAAAATTTTGTAAATTTTCTAAATTCTGTAAATTTCGTAAAGTAAAAAAAGAGAAATTTTAAAAGCTACAAAAAATCCTAAAATCTCATCGTCGCTCCCTTCTCTAACGCATCTTCACTATCAGTTATTCCGCTCCAGTCTTTGTGTCTTGCTTGGTTTGCGAATCAAAACCATCACCAAATCTACGCTTTATCCTTCGTTAAAGGGGTTGTGTTCCTTGGTTGATGCATTTTCACCGTCCCCCGATCCGCGCTCTAGTCTTCATTGAAGGGGTTGACTTGCCTAGTTTACGCATTATCTCTTGAAACTAAAGTAAGTCCTAAATTTAAGTATCAGCCATTAGACTTAAGAGCGGTAACACATTTGATTCTGAGAGGTCTGAGGTTAGAGCAGTCTGAGGCTAGAGCGGTAAAAAGAAGAAAGTGCAAAGGTTAGAGTAGTCTGAGGAAGATAGTATGAATAAGATGGGCATAAGCAAATTAGTATTAGTTTCATCTTCTACGAAAAATGGTCAATTGTAGAATGGGTAGCTGCTAGGACCAACTGCTTTTCTGTTGTACTCTGATTGGTAGGAAAAATGCTACCAATCAGAGCACAAAAGAAAAGTAGTTGGTCCTACAAAATCTTAATTTAATGCTTTTAATTCCATTGCCCTCCTACATCCTTTTTGCTTTACTAATGGGAGTATTTGTCGTATGAGTGTGTATTTTTTAATTGCAACTGATGCATCGTTTTTATGTTGTTGTTTGCAATACTCTGACTATCATTGATGATAATATAAAGTTCTGATTTTGTTATTCTAGTAGTAACTTAAATTTGAAAGACTTTAATTACTAGTAACTTAAAGTTGATGTAACCATTGAATTGACTAAGGATTGCATTTAATACGGATATTTTTGAAACATTGAGGCATAATAAACCATTAGGGAGGTATATAGGCTAGAAACAAGTGATACAGCTCCCATGAGGCTTCTAGATGAAAAATTTCACGAGCCTAAGAGTCATAGCAAGAACATTTTTCTCGATTTACAGGTGTAAACAACGCCATGTATCTTAATTAATAGAACTTAGTAAGTTGGTTGATGGAACTGTTATGAATTTGTTAAGCATCATGTGCTGTGCTAGGCTTGAATTTTTCACTTTCACTTCAGTATTTCCTTTCAGCATTCTGATTGAGTCTCTTCGTTTTCTTGGAGTTGGTTTTTTTGGTTTGGCATAATGACATTTGATGAAGTAACTCTGAGGTTTCACCATGCGGGATGTTTTGTTAATGTGGGTGATAATGTTATACATGAGGGTGGTTTTGTAGATGAAATTGAATTTGATCCTGACTTATTGAGCTATTTTGAACTGGTTGATGTATGTAAGAGAAGTGGGTATAACAATGTGAAAAGGATATTTTATCTTATGCTTGGTTGTGAACTATGTAATGGTTTGAGAGTTGTCCATGTGATGCTAGTGTGTTAGATATGGTTAGTCAGTAGATATGGTTAGTTAGATGATGGGTACGAGTGGTATTGATATTTATATTGAACATGGTGTGGATACCTCTGTTAAAGTGATTAAGGATGAATGTAATGAGGTTAATTAGGGTAATGTAGTTGATTATCTGGTGAGGATGCTAATAATGAAAGGTTTGGAGGTAATGTAGGTAATTTAGACAATGTGCCAAATGTGGAGGACGAAAATGATGTAGATATGGAGAGTGAAGATGATACAAATATGGAAGTTGAAGAGGATGAAGAGGATTTAGAGCAAGGAGATGAAGGTAATGGTCCGGATGAAGATGATGAAGATAATGGACCACATAAAGCTGATGTAGGTGATGTAGATGATGAAGATGAGGTAGTTTTGTCTGAATATTATGACAGTGATGAATATAGAGAACTTGTTAATGATGTAGATGATATGGTAGATGATGCTATTAGGAGGAAAAGGAAATACCCTATTTATGATGAAAATATAGCCGAGCCTTATATTGAATTAGGGATTATTTTTCTTAATCATTTGCAATTTAAGCTTGCAATGAGTTTATTGTCTATCAAAATAAAGAGGGCTGTCATGTTTACCAAAAATAAGCCTAACTTTTTCCAAGGAAAATGTAGGACAGAGAATGGTATATATATGGAGCATTTGATAGGAAGCTACAGTTATTTCAAGTTAGGAAATTTAGGAACAATCATAACTGTAATAAGGTATATACAAATCATAGGATGAACACCAACATCTTATCTGGATTGTTGAAGGATAAGCTTAAAAGAGAGCCATTTTTTAAGAATGATGATATCAAATTTTATGTTAAGGATCGTTTAAGTGTTGAAGTGTCCATGAGTATGGTGAGAAGAGCAAAGAAAAAAAATAGTAGGCAGTGTTGTGATCAATATTGAAGAGGAGTTTGAGAAGCTTTGATCTTATACTGAATTGATTAGGTAGACCAACCTAGGAAGCACTGTTACATTGACAGTGTCTCAACCAATTCCAACATCTCCACCTGTATTTGAAAGAATGTACATATGCTTAGAAGCTATTAAACATGAGTTTAGCTATGGATGCAAGCATTTTCTTGTCCTAGATGGATGTTGGTTGAAAACCAAAACTAAGGGTGAACTTCTATGTGCTATAGGAAGAGATAGAAAAAATCAAATGTTTCATGTTGCTTGTGTTGTGGTTGAATTTGAGTTGATAGTTACACGGAATTGGTTCATTGAAAGGCTGAAAGAAGATTTACCTCACTTGGGCTCCGGAATTAATTGGACTATAATGATTGACCAACAAAAGGTATAAGTTTCACATCAATCTTGTTTTTACTTTCATTAAGAGTGTAACTATTATGAAATATGTTGAGTTGCGTCTACATGCCTATTCAAATGGTTATGTTTTCCCTTGTAGGGACTTGATAGAGCCATTGCTGATTTGTGTCCAGATGCTGAGCACAGGTTTTATAATAGACATGTTTATGTGAATTGGCATGGAAGAGGATATAAAGGGAAGAGATGAAGGAGAACTTTTGGAAAATTGCAAAATTCTTCACAGTAAGGGAATATGAAGAAAACTTGGATAAGTTTAGAGCCAAGTAGCAAAGGGCAACATAAGATATTGAGAGTTATGCACCAGTTCAGCAATGGTGTCGGGCTTTTCAGAGGGAAGATTCTATGATTGAGTTGGTTGACAATAACTTATGTGAGGCATTTAATAAGACTCCAGTTGATGCAAGGAAAATGTCCATTTTAGGGTTATTTGAGCATATTAAAAGAGAACTGATGAAAAGAATTGTGAGAAAAAGGAAAGAGGCTACCAAGTGGAAGGGTAATTTAGAGCCAAGAATATGGGAAGCAATTGAGAAGAGTGTCATGATTGCTCAACATTGTTCAGTGCATCATAATGGAGAAGGAGGGTATGAGATTGATTATGGACAGAACAGATTTGCGGTAAGGTGTCAGATAAAATATGTTCTTATAGGAGATATACCCTTTATGGCATTCCTTGTGCACATGTTATATGTGCTATTAGAGATAGTAGGGTTCATATTGAAGAGTACAATTATAGTTGGTTATGGAAGACTGAATATGTCAAAGCATATGGGAAGGCAATTCAACCGATGCTTGGTATGAAGGATTGGCCCATTAGTAATGAAGAAACTATTAGGCCACCAGAATTCAAACAAGGGCCTGGTAGGCCCAAAATAGCTAGGAAAAAAGGCATTGATGAGCCTTAAAAGAATACAAAAGTAAACAAAAAGTAAATTGCTTACCACGTATCTAAAAGGGGCATAATCATTACATGTAGACACTACCATACAGAAGGACACAACAAAATAGGCTATCCTTGGAAAGGTCGAGAGGTAATTTCTAAATTGTTTTGTCTTTTTATAGTACAACTAAGATTCTTTTCTATAGTAGTGGTAATCTTCTAGTTTTGTTTTGTTTTGTTATCACTATTATCAATGGCAAGTTCCAGCCCAGTTTCAAAATCTAAACTCAAACTAGTCAATTGATTTCCATATGGAGTAAAATACAATGAACTCACAGTCAACCCTTGAAAACATATCCACAGTTGAAACCAACACTGACAACTCAGTAAGTGCCTCTAAATCTGCATCCAACACTGAAAGGGAAAGAAAGGTAAAAGAAGAGCAAAAGCCTTTGCTTCTGCCTCTGCCTTTGCCTCTGTTACTGTGTTTATATTTGCTTGTGCCATAACTGCTTCAGGTGCTGCCAACACCTTAAGTACTGCTCATGTATGTGGAAGTGCAAATGCAACAGCCTCAGTTGTTCTCCCAAAACCTGGAGGTGCTTCAGAAACAACAAATATCTGTACATCTTTAAAGGCCACCGTGAATAACCAAACTAAAGGGAGAAGAGGGCCTGGTTATGATGTCACAGATGATGGAAGCAGATTTAGGAAATTAGAAACTGGAAAATGTAGTCCAAATTTTTAAGTGAAAATTACAAGAAAAAGGCCTATCACATACTCTTCTCTTCAACAAGAAGCAAATGGGAAGATCAAGAAACAGATGGAAGGGATGTGGGTATACATAAATGAAACCATAAGGCTGCAGATACATAATATAAGTGTTAAATATTTGCATTCTTACTAAACATTAATTAATTCATACAGCTTAACAAAAATTTGCATTTTATCTATAGCCTGGAAGGAGAAGTCAAAGACTACTAAACCTTGGGTAGAAATCAATAAAGAGGAAGGATGTTGTTATTGCACATGTGAATCTAAGCCAACAAAGTCAAATTGCATCTTCAAAGGGAAAGGAGAAAATATAAACTTAACATTTAATTGTTAGTGAACTGAACAATTTTGTGATATTTGTGAACTAAACAACAATATATTGTAAGGATCTTGTTAGGATTAATGTTATTAAGCAATGAATGCAATGACTATCAATTTTAGTTTGAATTGCATTTCTTGTACATTTTTTCCTTTTTGTTGAAGTTCATGAATGGGTTAGTGAGGGCGATGGAAGCTTGGTTGGAATTGTCAAATTATCTATAATATTTTATATTTTTCAGGGAAAGCTTAAAGTCTATGGATGGAAAGAGATGATCAGCTTTTTGTAGTAAAGTGTTGGTTTCCTTTATTTTCTTATCAGTGTGAATTACATTTCTTTTAGGTTTTTTCATTTTCATTGAAGTTCATGAATGGTAGAAATGGTGAAGAAATCAGCATGGCAGGTGACTTTTCAAAAAGTAGTTCTGGGAACGGTAACTTTGAGTGAGGCATGAAAGTTATTCCCAATAGATAGGCAAAAATACCTTGCTAACTAGTTAAGTGATTCTTGCCTACAAAATAATAGTTGAGATATATATTAATTATTTGATGAATTATAAATTTAAAATTAAATAATAAATTTAATTTAATTAATATTAGTAAATATAAATATTTTTACTCACAATCAATCACATTAATACATTTTTTTAAATGAGTTATGGAATATTAACAAATTTTGTTTCAAATGAGTTGTTCCTTGTGAATAAAAGGCTAAAAGCCCAAATTGGGGCTTAATCTTTTTGAGTTTGATCATTTTGAGACTTAAAACTTGAAACCTGCTCAATGAAGGGTGAAAATTTCACGAGTATGCTCAATTTAAAACTTTTTTAGACGAAAATTAGGACATGTTTACACTCTTCGTTACACGTAGGTCAATTAGTATTTAGATGCCATGTTAATAGACCTAATTTATTGTTCAGTCCAGGTGGAATTTAAGAAAAAATTTATTAATTTCATTTAAATTTCAACTTAAATGAAATACTCTTCAACCCTAAATCAACAATTTTTATGAACATGTGTTTCACCCTCTTTTTCTTCTCTCAGTTGTGCCTTTACTCCAATCCCTGGATGTATCAATTAATGCCTGTGCCTTCACTCCAATCTCATTTGTGCCTTCTTGGTAGTGTGATTGTGAGATCTCTCTTTTAGGGTTGGAGGTGAATGGGCGGTAAGGTTTTTGGAGATCTGAAACATACATGTGTTGTGATTGAAGATCGAAGTAGGTAACGAGTCATGCTCCCTTCTAATTTTTGTATATAAATTTATGATGTTTTAATATTTACTTTATTCCTTTGCCCTAACAATGTTACATTTACATAAATTATTTTCTTTTCTTTAAATGGGTTTGATTATTGGGTTGAATAGTGTATAGATGATAATTTTTTTTTCATATATAGGATATGATCAAGTTTTCTCTTCCCCATATACTTGACATTGTACGTAGGATATGATTTGTGTCACTTGGTTTAGCTTCGTTGGTGGTTATCTATGTTTTGTTTTTCTCTATCCGCTGGGTTAAAGGTTAAGTATGACATTCGTGGAAGAGATACAAATTATTAGGAGCAAACAAATTCAGTTCTGTAGACATCATTTAGCTGTCAGTTGGTGCATAATCAACATTATAGCATTATGCTATAATACTTGAGAATGAGCTCAAGTAGTAGTTCTTCAAGGTAATGAGGTTAATTAGAGGATTCAATTTTTTTTCTTAGTTGTGATTTTGTGTTGGGCTGGAATTTTTGAAATTTCCAACTTTGACTGTAGAGGGACGCGTTCTAAGCTTGATATGAGGTCATACAAGCTGATTTCTTCAACTTACCCAGTTGAATAGGACTATGATGGAGAGGCTAAATATTGTTAGTGTAACTTGAAAGCACCTAGATGGACTTCATGGACTAATGAAAATCTAGGAAGAAGGTTTTATGATTATCGACTCTTTCTGATAATTTTGGTACATTTTATGTTATTTTAGCTAAATATGTTCATATATTTCATTAACAAATTGCTGCTTTTTCTTTAATGGTAGAGTGAAAATGTTTGTGGATTTCATGAATGGCATAATCAAAGATTTTGTCCAAGAGCAAGACAGATTATTTTAGAGCTGAAAAACAGAGAGAAGATGCTATATCGTCAAAATAATCTATTAAAGGCTGAAGTGACAGAGTTAAGAGAGAATGTAGTAGATGTTTTGCAAGCTAAAAGGATTGCAGAAAATTTGAAGTTGAAGAATGAGTTAGTTGCCATGAGGACCAGTTATGACACTCATTCAGTAAAGTGTTGGAAATGATTTGCTTGTTTAAGCTTGCGTTTAGTAGTTTTGCTTATGTTTGTTAGTCTAAATAATGAAGGCAAAAAAGGCAATAATTGCACCTTTAAAGCCTTACCTAGAAATGGTTTGATGTACTAGAACAATGTGTAAATTTTCTTCACCTAACCTGATGTTGGATAGTTCACAGTGTTAGATGTTTTAACATCTGCTATATTACGAATTTAATGTTCTAGCCTAAACAGGTTTGATGTTTTATGTACTAACCTAAACATGTTTGATGTACTAGCTTAAAGATTTTTTATATTTCAACATTTGGTAAGGAAGATTAGTGACAAAATAGGATCTTCAATCAATAGAGATAAAGTATTCGTTAGCAAGCAAAAGGAGTTAAAAGAAGCAACAATTGACTACTCTAAAAAATGTTATCCGTATTTTACCTCCAATCTAATGATTAACACAATCGTTAAGTTGTTTTATAAGTCATCAAATTATTGATGAGAAGACAAAGATGTTTAGTAGACCTATAATTCCAAATAAGCAAACCAAGTTTATAATGTCTCAAAACACACCATGTCAAAACAAGTGCACAAATCATAAGAACAATAAACTAAGCATAGTAATGTATAGAAACTATGTTTAATGTTTCTTATGCTTCTCATGCTCATACATAAACTTTATGTATTCAACTCTCTTTATATCATCTGGTAAGCCGAAAAACATGGACCTTATTTGTAGATCTTCAATCAACATGCAAGCAAAGTAAAATTTAGGAGTATCAATCTCTAAACTAAGCAAAGTACATAGTTTTCCCAAAGCATTTGTAACATCATGATGTGACGTACCAGCACCAGTACTCTATGATGCACCAATATTCATCATGTTCAATATTTTCATAATGGAAGTATTCATCTCCATTATTGCACTCTATCTCTCTTGAATGAATTGCATCATATTGTCAAACCTCTTATAAATTGCTGCAAATCTTTTTACCCTTTTATTGGAATTAACTCTTACATTTTTTGTTACTTTGTGAACTATCACTCTCAAAAACCCTTTTGCTTCTTTTTCTGTCACTCCTTTGATCATATGTAGCTTGAGGGGTGGCAACATGAGTAGATGTAGGGATTGGGGTAGGTTCTCCCCACACCTCTTCCCAATCACTAGTCATATGTGTTTAAATCACTAGTCTCATCCATATTCTCATGATTATGAGGTGAAGAAGGAACACACACTTCCTCAACTTCTTGTTGTCTTTTTAGAGGGTCAGCCATAGCACAAAATATACTCTTTCCTCAGGCCAAACATATAAAAGTTTATTAAACTTACATTCAAACTTAGGTTCAAGCCCTAAGTCCTCAAATGTTTTAAAATTGATGTTCTCTTAAAAAAATAAATTAAATATAAATTATTTAACTTACGATTTAGCATTAAAGTAAAGGAAAATAACTTAAAATGGGAGAAACAAGCTAAGCTTAATCTTTAAAGTCCACCACTCCTCACTAGCATCGATTGTTCCTCTGTTATAGTCTCATCCTAATCCCATTTCTTTCCCTTTCAACTATTTCCAAAGACCCCGTCTAACTCTTATGCAATCAAACTTATTTTTAAGTTTATTTTTATCCCATGGTAAGTTGGTCACTTTGTGAAACTCTTCCTCCACCTTTTTCCATCGTAACCTTTAACAAATAACTCCACCACGTTTTACCTTACTCCTTTGAATATATTGGTTACAAATGTCACAAAAGATAGGAAGGGTTTCTTTTAGTCAACGAACCCTGCCTATATCATTCTCCCTTGACTTTCTCCTTTATTTCCTTTATTTCCTTTTTGTGATGGTGCCATCTAATCATAAAAGATGAGAGAAGATTATATATACTAGTTATTCAATTTGCAATGTTGTCTATAGTCAAGTATATGTTTCTAATAAAATTACTTCTTTTATCATCATATATTTGAATAAATAATCAAATATTTCTATCTCTTTGTTTATAATTTTATTGAAAAAGGAACATTTTTCATGCTTCCATTGATAGTGGAGTACAACATTAGTTCTGTTCTCTAAGATCTTATGAACATGATCAATATCTTTTTATTCTAACCATGACTCTAGTTGGTGGAAATCTCTTTTGGAACTTTGGGATTTTTTCTTTTTTAACTTTCATTCAGATCCTTTTTAGCTTAATTTTAAAATTAGGCTTTACATGGAAAAAAAGATTCATATAAAGAACACAACATCCAATGTATCCCTCCTATACAAGTTCACTGAATGGGCTTACTGGAAAAATTGGACTGTCAAAATCTAAAGATTGCTTCTTTTATCATCATATTACTACTTCTTTAATTTAATTTTTATAAAATCTTTTGAACCCCTTAATATAGTAACGAGAAGAAACACAAAATTTTGGACCAAAAATTAAATATTTATTATTCTAATCAGCAGGTAAACATCTTATCCAAATGTCAATGCATGGTTACTATGCATAGTGCATAATGGTTATAATTAGAGTGCATAACAAGTTATAAAAATATAAACTCAGTATATAAGCGGTTTTTCCTTCTTTGATTTTTATTTCTTCTTTCGATCTCCTATAGCCACTATTAGAATCACAAACCTCTAGATTACATCAATTTGTCCCTCTTTATTCATTCTATTTCTACAACATACCAAGTGAGATAAGTTACACTACCTAATGAAAATTGCTAACAGGCGAAGAAAAAGGAGAACGACATGCGATAAAGAATGGAAACAACTAGCGATAGTGACTAACAGGTGACAGAGAAGGTGATGTGTTGTAATCTTTTTTATTCCTTTGAAAACAAAAAAAATACAAAAGTGAGAAGGGGGGAAGCGAGAGGATGAACTTACTAGAGAATATGGAAGATGTCACTGGTTGGAATCTGATCGAAACACCGCTGTAACTTTCTTCACTTTGCATGTCACTGAAGTTTAGGGAGAGTTTTGCTTATTAATGTGTTGTAATGTTTTACTCTAGCTTTTCCATTTTAAAGGTGAAAAATAGATGGCGGGGCGTTGTGAGTAATAAATGAAGTTAAATGCAATAAGCTTTTGAAAGTAACAATCAGTAAATACAAAGAGTAGATTTGAGTTCTAACTATAGTCTGTAGGAACACACCGATAAACAAAGAAATGAATGCAACTTTCTACAAGTAACAGATTGTGCTAAATAAGTAGAGTTCACAGTTCCTTAACATTAATGACACTTGCAATATACTTGGCTTGAAAATTTAGTCAAGATTGCATCAAATTTGAAAAACCCATATTTGTAGCTACAGAGAATCGATTCTTTGGTGGCTTCTTTACTGTCAAACGACCAAAAAGCATAGAACTTCACTCATTAACATTTAATTTATGATCCATTAACATCTTCATAACTCACCATATTTGTCTCTGCTTAATAACATAATATATATTATCTTAAGACATAACTATTAATGTCAAATCCCTTAACTAAATAATAGGTTGTTCACTCTCAAATACCAACTACCTAGTGAAGACTTGGACTCTCTTATCTCGATCACTACCGACGAGGACCTAGAAAATACGATTGACAAATACGATCGTACCAACACTAACGTCCTTAATTCCTCCTTCTCGAGACCATCGAGAATCCATCTTTTTCTTTCTCTTAAAGCCTGACTCAATGTGGTCCATTGGGCTAATTCTAGAGAGCGGTAACAAGTCCGAGGACTAATTCTTGAACGCTTTGAATGGGGATACTACTGGGTAAGAATGTCAATGTGCCAAGTCGGGCCTGACACATTAACCCTTGGCCAGGCCCAGCCTGATCCCGAGCTATGGTGACCTATCCCAGCCCGTTGCCATTTGTTTTTTAAGCAAAAACTTCCAAAACGACATCATTTTCGACAAAAGACGTCATTTTAGAAGTAACGGGCTTGACCCTTGGCCTGCCCATGGCCTGGTCAACCTAAGCCAAAAGCGGGCTAGGTCGGACTGGTTTTGCCATCCTTACTATTGGGTTATGAATAAAGGCTTCTCTGATTCAACTTCCATCAATTTCTTGTTGGGTCTTGATGATGATGCCATTAGCACTAATAATATTAACGATGATAGACATCATCTAGAGGGTTTAAATAAGAATGCGAAGCAAAGTGGTTACTCTCTATCGGACTCCTATGTTGGAGGCTCCGTCCTTGTTTGGTTCCACTTGGTCTTCCCTATAACTAGCATTCATTGAGTTAAGAATTTATTTCGTTGGCTTTATTTATCGATGGTTTTGTTGGCTTCGTTCATACATGACTTCCTTAGTTGCAGAGAAACGCATGGAATGGAGAGTTGAGCTTGAAGCTTTTCTAAGCTTGTTAAGCACATAAATTGAGAAGAATGACTGCTGCATAACCTCCCAAGAGACTCTGATGAATTAAGAATTTATTTTGAATTATGCTAAGTAACATGAACCATGTTATTATAGTATAATTCAAAATAAATTAAGCTACCATATTATTGTAGCATAATTCAAACTAAATTAAGCCACAATAACATGCTAGCATACTACATGCATAGATTTGCAGAATAAATTTAAAGGGCACAAGTAATAGCATGGCTTCATTTATGCATGGTTTTGTTGATGGCTTCTTTCATGTACATTGGCTTCATTCATACATGGCTTCCTTAGTTGCCGAGAAACACATGGAATGGAGAATTGAGCTTGGAGCTTTTCCAGGCTTGTTAAGCACATGAGTTGAGAAGAATGGCTACTGCATAACCTCCCGAGAGACTGATGAATTAAGAATTTATTTGAATTATGCTACAGTTATATAGTCCATGTTACTATGACATAATTAAAAATAAATTAAGCTACAGTAATATGCTAGCATACTTCATGCATGGCTTTGCAGAATAAATTTAAAGGGCACAAGTAATAGGATGGCTTCATTCATGCATGGTTTTGTTGATGGCTTTGTTCATGTATGTTGGTTTCGTTCATGCATGGCTTCCTTGGTTGCAGAGAAATGCAAGTAATAACAATAACTTAAAGGGTATAATCGACCGTTTGTATATTACATTTTCAGCAACAGAGCAAAATGCTCCTACACAAGAGCTTTTTTAAAATCAACTGATTGGGTTAATCCACTAACCCAATTAGCTAGTTACCAACATCTCCATTGACTGTTTAATATGGTCAAACAGTTAAAATATTTCAAACTGCCAATATTTGACTTAAAAGTTATTTACCAAACAGGGCTTATCTCTTCTAAGCTTGTTTATTCTCCCATTGCCATTGTTAATAGAATCCATATAAAGGTTACTTCTAGGCTACGCGATTTCTCCATAAAAATCTAGGTGATTCCTCTACATAAATTATAACTGTTGATGTAGGAGTTATTTTTTCGTTAGAAACTCCTCGTATAATGCATTTGATGCACTTGCTTAGCATTCATTTCTCACAAGTCCTCCCTCGTATATATCATAACACAATGCTTAAGCTAGTCTTATTGGTGTGTTCAAGCTATTAAGATTCTTAGTCAAAGTCTCCACAGGAGTTACCAATGTAGTGACAACTTTCATATTGAGTACACTTGCTTCCTTATCCATGAGCACCCTACTAGACTATCACTAATAGTTATTTATGTCTATTTCTTCGATGAGCTCAAGTGTCGCTTCCAAAGTTAATATCGTACCAATTATTGCGTCAGTCATTTATCACGTAAGCACCGATAACTGTGGGGCTAACAATTGACTATTTTTGCAAAAGAAGTAAAAGTTAAGAGTATTTTATCATTATTTTTGAAAGTTCATACTAATATTATAAAATTAAGCAAAGTTGGATATTTTATATAATGAGATAGCCAATACTAAAGTGCCCAATCTTTTAGGATTTTTAAATCAAGTGCCTAATCTTTTTAATTTTTTCAATCGAGTGATCAATCTTTCAAGACCTTAATAGTTTAGTTAGACATCTCCATGTGATAAACAAAAAAAAAAACAAAGATTTTGTTATCAAAATCAACAAATTATTAATATAACTAACATTTTCAACTCAACTGTTAAGATTTTAATAGGTTGATCACTCAGTTGAAAATTTTAAAAGATCAGATACAATATTGAAAAAATCTTAAAAGGTTGGATACTCTAAAATTAATTATCTCATATATAATTTACTATATTTCTAAATCTTTTATTTTACATGTCACCAACCTTCTACTTGTATGCAATATATTTAATTTTTTTTGATGTGACATGTTTCCTTAGCATTATTAAATTGAGGGTTGACATTGAGTTACTTTGATATAAATTAAAAGTTTGTGTATTTTATTATTATTTTTAGTAATTCTAACTAAAATTATAAAATTAAATAAAATTAAATTTTTTATAAGTTTTCTATCTACAAACCATAATTTGAGATTTTAGATATTTGTGAAAGAAATTAAAGTTTCATTAGTTAAACTATTTGATTCTTTAAATATTAACATTTTTATACACTTGAAAAAATTATAATAATTTAAGTGCAAATATTAACAAATTGAACTTTATGCAAGAGTTTAATAAGGTCCTTATTCTTATTATTTTATTAAGAGTTATAATATTCAATTTTACACTGAATAGTTTAAATTTGAGTTTATGTGAGACAACACCTAGAGTAGCGAGAAGGACGGGACGATGGTCTGGGCTCTGTCTCCCGCCGATCCTCTTTCAGGCATCCTCTCTTTGTTTAGTCTTTTGTCTGCTTCCTTTTCTCTGTTATTTGTTATTGTGATACAGTAGGCATTCAAGTTCTTACTATGATATTGGGTATTGAAGTTCAACTAGAAGTAGCAAAAAGCTGCTCTTTTTATTGAGTGCTGGATGATTTCTTACGACAGGTGAAGAAAGATATTACATTTTCACAAAGGGATCATATAAAGTTGGACGAAAAGGTACTTGCAGCACTTTTCTAGCATGGTTTTGGCCTCTTCTCATCTATTCAACTCTCTTATGTATATCAATGATTCCCATCTTCAGGTTGTGATGTAATTATTAACAAGGACAAAGGAGTTTCCCGCGTCCATGCTGAAATTCTTGTCGATGAAATGATTTCTTCATTGGGTTCCAGCATATCCACAAAGGTCCGCGTTCGGGATTGCTCCAAGTATGGAACATTCATCAATAGAAATCTTGGGTCAAAGGATAAGGTCCATGAGTTCCCCAACAAAGAAATCACTTTAAAGAATGGGGACTTGGTTTCCTTTGGAGCTGGTAATGCAACTTACAGGTAAGTTCACGATCTTCTGTTTTTAGCTTTTTGATTTATCACTGTTCAGTTTTCTTTTATTTTTTTAATATTCTCCAGTGAATATAATGATATGGTTTCAACTCAGGGACAGCCGTGGTTGTGATTTGATTCCTATTAGTTAGCTTAATCCTTTTGGTGTGAATTCGAACTTAAGCAACTGTGCTGCTATAGTTCCTGTGATATAACCATTTTGGTTGAAACTTTTTTTTTTGGCCAGGTTTTCTTTTGTTCCACTTGTATTTTTCCTCTACTGTGCCGAGTCCTTTCAAGTGAATGACCCCTTACAAGAAAAAATTTCATCCATCGGTTAGTAAGCCACACCATTTTAGCTCAAGATTACCTTAAATGTTCATATTCATATTTGAAGTGTAACCATTTACATGTGTGCAATTTTTATTTTCTTCACTATGATTTGTTGTCTGCTTGCTTCTATCTTTGTGCTCTAGAATGATATATGAATGGATATGTGCATAAGAAGAAAGGAAATGTATTACTAAAAACTAAAAACTTATATTGAATTGAGCAATTTGCTACCTTTAGATTAGTTGAACCTTGTTTTCCTCTCATGACTACTTTCTGTTATTCCTCTTCAACTTTTTCCTCTACTTCCTCGAGTCCCAAGAAGGTTTCATCAATAGGTTACTGCACAGCACCCTTTTTAAAGATTCTCTATAGGTTTCTGCTTCCTTTCATATTTCTTATTTGTGAAACATTTTTAAATTTTTTGTGTGTAACATTTACAGCTGTACTGATGTTAGCTATAGCTAAGGCACTTCTGTTCTTAGTCCAAGTTTTTAGCTATTGCTTAGAATCTCTTTAGCCTTGTTGTTCGCATATCATAATTGGTCACTTAAATCTTTCATGACAGGTGCTCAGATCGCTTCCCGATTCAGCGAAGACTGCACACATGTTCTTGTGGATGAGCTCATGCCAGTGAAAGAAGATCTACTTGAAGCTATTGTTGCTAAGAAACCTGTTGTCCTCAAGACTTGGGTTGAGGTACTTGAACTATTATCTGTCTTTTCTAGTGTATAGAAAACCAGAGCTGCTCATTAGTTCAACTGAAAAATTGGAACCAATGGTGACTTGGTCTGGAAAAGCACAAAAATTGTTCCAATTTCAATTTTAGCCAAAACATTTCTGAAATTTATTCTTTCACCATTGGACTTTGTATTGTTGACAACTGCCCGTAGGCCCCAGATTTTAATATAACATTATCTTGGTTCACTTTAATTAACTTCATCCTTAAATAAAGTTTTAGTAGTTGCCCATTTTTAAATTAACTTTCAGTTTTAATTTTTTAAATTTCTATTTACATGTACGGATTTATTTACTTGTAGAATGTTGTCTATATGGAACCAATTCAACTTTTCAACATCAAATTGAAATTGTATTTCTTCTTTGGGTTTATACATGTTTTGTAGTTGCAAAATTTAGGTTAATCCTGCTGAGAACTACTTTTTGAACTTTAATCTAAATGTTTCTGCAGTTGGTGCATTAACTTATAAAAATCTTGTGGAACTTTTCCTTTCCTATCATTTGTTTCCCTTCCTCCTTCACTAAATCTAAATTGAGGATCATTGTAAAGGGGAGTATAGGAAAAAGGCATTCTCAGAAATTTTAGGCCTTAGGTCACAATTTTATTGTACAGACATAATGTCCACATTTTCAATACTTGTTTGAAGGACTTTACACATCATATTCTAGATAACTTCCTCTTCTTCTCTTATTCTTCCATCTGGATGCATGCTTGATATTTGTCAGTAATTGCTCGTGACTCTCAGAATGAGATGCATCAGTGAAATTCAGCTAGGCCTAGTGCCTTATGCAATCTAGCCCATGTCCACAAAATTAGGATACTGAACAGACTTAGTCATTGAATCTTGAAGCTAGTCTTTTAAATGTACAACTTTTACTTCTTCTCAAGCGCTACAAGTCCTACACATTTTGAAATGGGTTAACTTGATTAATCGGTCAACAAAACTCGAACAGAGTCATGCCATTTGATCATTATAGGCAACATAGAGGCACACACTTTTACTTGATCAGAATTGGTTAAAATGGTTCACTATGGTGTATTGCTTTGACCTGCTAGAAAAACTGAAGTTCAAGACAAAAAGGAAGCAAATTTTCTTTTCATTTTATTCCAATGAGAAAACTTGTGAAATAGAAAAAACATTTTTCTTTTTCAATTCAATCGTTATAGAACTTGGTCTCCAATCAGATTTAAAATTAAAAAAAATTAGTGGAATAAACAAACTTCAACTCAAGCTCATGGTCTAGGTTAGGATCAATAATTTCACTAGTAATTTACTAAGGGTTGATTTTTGATGCCACTAGTAATGGCCCAAGCCTGGATTGACACAATAATTCCTCTAGATGTGGAAGCTTTGGACCAAAAAGCTAGATGGGATCACATCAATTACTTAGTACCTTGTAAAGTACTTCAAAAATTCATCCTTTACATGAACCTCAAAGACTTTACGCATACAGAAGTATTCTTAAACCTATATAGACTTTTTGGGGGTCGGTAATTAATCATTGTACAATGTATTTGATTGTTAAATATGAAAAGATGCATCAGTGCTACTTACTATGCTTACTTATCTTACCTGAGGCATCTGCTTCAGCTTGTACAATGTTACTAATTCTCACTTGCTGATGTTTAGTTCATGGCAGGAAAAGGCATAGTCCCAGAAATTCCGAACTGGACCTCGTAAGTATTATGTTGGTCTTACTTATAGGTGAGCTGCCAATTTGTACACTGTTCCCTACATATTTCCAATGAAATGACGCTTTGTGTTCAATATTTGTTTTCCACTGCAGTTATCTTCCAAAATTGACAGTGGATGGGGTATCTGTCAAAATTGCAGATTCAGGAACTCGTGCTGACTGTTTGAAAGGTTACACTTTTATACTGGAATCATCAAAAATGGTAATTTCTAGTCAAAAGTTTTAACTGTCTCTAACAATATCTGGCATGGAAAGTATTAGCGACTTTCTGTAGTTATATTGGTCCACAAGATCAACTTGGCACTCTCAAGTGCATGCAAATCCTTTATCTAGGGTGCGGTGGGAATGACTGGGAAGGTTTTTAGTTGTTATTTACCTGCTATGTTTCTGGCTTGGGTTAAGATATGCCAGTTTGATGGTAATTTACTGAACCAAGAGAATTAGCTTTTTTAATTTGCTTAAAGGAAGATGCTATGATTTTGGTAATAAGGCTACTAATTTTTTTTGGAGATGTTGAATGATCAGAGCCATAACCTTAACAATCTGCCTCCTAATGATGGTTTCGTTAACAAGAGACTGATATTCATGCTGCTAAGATTAACCAGAAAATATGTCTAGTTGAAGCTTGCTACTTTTCTATGACCATCAAGTAACTGATCTCTATCTCTATAGACACAGTTACGCCTTTTTTGTCCCCTTACAGTACAAGTCTCGGAACAGATTGCAGTCTTTATTGGAATCAGCTGGTTCAAATATTATGTTTATTGAAGAACTTTGTTCAAATAGTCAGGTGAGTACTTTATGAATTTTATTTGTTAATTTGTTTGAATAAAATTTGTTATCTCCATATGTTTAATTGATTTGTTCAAGGTAACGAAATTTTTTTTGGAATCTGAATATTGCAATGGATGAATCATGGTGTGTCCAAGTTGTTTTTTTGCATCACAATCAGATGAAATATTTGCAATGTTGTCAAGTCCTTTCTAATCTTTTCCTGGTTATCTTTAGGAAGAGAAACCGTGGGCTAACCATTGATATAGCAATGCCAGTTAAGCTTAGAGAGATTACAGAATGTGAAATTTAGCTATCTTAACTGAGTTATTGGCTAGGTTCTTACCACTCATCCAACCAACTAGGCCTTTCCCTGATCCTCCCAATAATTCCTCATTGTTTTTGTCCTATTATTAATTGGCTGGCTTGGCCCGCTCGTCCCAATAATTGCTCATCTGCTTTCTCCTATTATCTCCCAATCATGCTAATTGGCTCATTGACTTCACAATCATGCTAACAAGTGTTTGTGCTGTATGCATCTACTAAACAAGATTATGGAACAGGAATGAGGGTTGATTTCCAGTCCCTCTTGGGGATCCTATGGGGGTGGTTTTGTGGACTGTTGTCAACATAGTTTAAGATCATTCATGTCTACATGTCTTTTTAAGTTGCAGGTCTGCCATTTTCCTTTTTTCTTTTGGCGAGGTTAGCAGTTGGGAGCTCCTTTTTTAGCTATTACATATCAGTTTTGATAGTTTCATCTTTGCTGATTGATTAGAATTTCTGGCTAGTTATTGCATGGGTCACAAGGAGATATAGTGGAAAGGGGTTCTTAGATCAAAACTTTAAGAATGCTGAAAACTATAGAGCTTCTTTAGGCTCTAAAAAGCGTTGCTTGGGACATTGTAGAAATGAACATACAAATAGCTTCCCTTAGAAGGGTCTTAAAATTCCTAGAAAAGTTACCTTCTTTCAGTAGGAAAGCTTCGTTGCATTTTAACAATTGAGAAAACACATTTACTGTTGAAAAAAATGTTTTCTGCTCAAAGGTGACTGAGACATCTAAACTCTATTGCTTCCTCCACAGTCATTTTACTGGGTTTGGATCATGGCTGAATTTTGATAATTGAGAGCTTTAAGAAAGATCATTTTTGAGTAAAAGTTTCGAATAAAAGTGTCTTTGTCAAAGTCTGACTTGGAAAACTGGACTCTACTGCTTCTCTGCACTGATTTCACATAAATGGTGTTTAACATTTATATTATTGGTTAACAAAACATGTGTTTTGGAATGTGTTCTTGAGAAATTACTGGAGAGTTACTAAGATGTGAATATAGCTAAAAAGTTCATGGGAGTTTATATCTCTGGTTATTTTGTGGATTCCAAGAAAATGCAAGCCTTGATGTTAAAGAACTTCCATATTCAGGTGTTGACAATTTGTTTTCTGTCCCTTATTTGAAAACATAGATAGATGGGGTGTTAAATTATGCAAATTTTCTACTTTTGTCGAACTTAAAGGCATCTCACCGCTTTGTGTTTGCCACTGTACATTGGTGGGAAAACTTAAAGGCTTTTAAAGTGATCCTATGTAGCTTTGCTGGTAAGGCATTCAGAAAACTTAGAAAGATAAAAGAAAACAAGAAATTAAGCTGTGGATTGAATTTTTAATCTGCATATTTGATGACAACTTCTTGTTTGTAAGTAACGTCACCAATTTTAGGTTGGGCAGCAGCAAAAATATAGAAACGAGTGATTCAATTTTACTTGACTGATCCTCATTTTGCTTCTTTATTATTATTTGCTTTATTTGGTACTTGAAAAGGTTAGACAATCTAATTTTCTTTCATTTATTTTCTTTGTGAATGTAACCTTCATTTATTGTTTTATGAGACTTTGAACTCCGAATGCACTTCAGATTTTGATTGACAATGTCAAATGTTTTCATTCACTGTTTGTGGTGATGACAGATTACACGAAAAGGTTCCATCTCTTGCTAACAACAATATTTTGTCACCATTATGTAATTTCTTATTTCTTTTGGGGATGAGCTTAGTAAATTTTGTTGAAGTTTTTAAAAGAGCTCAGGTTGTTTTAGGCTTCATGATATTTCAAGTACTTGATTATATAATATGATTCATCAAGTTGCACACATACATCAGTATACTGTTAGGATGTGAAGTTGCTTTGTCTCTTTATTTGTTTCTGCACGTTTCTTTAACAGAAATTATGAATTCCATGTTTCTGTAACCGTAATGCCGTACACTTAATCGTGGTATAAGACTCGTAGTAACTCGTGGCAATTTTAGTAGATATGGTGTTTTTGTTTTAAGTTAAGAAATCTTGACTATAATTTTCCATGATGCGATATAAAGATATTTTCGGTATCCTCAACGTTGGATATGGGTAAGTTTGATTTGTTGTTTTATACTTCTTTAATCCATATGCAGTTTGATTTTGTTCCTTGGTTTGGGTTTCACACTTTTCTCCTGTTCTCTGCTGCTTCTGGTATGAAATATATCAAGGCATATGTCATGGACTGCAGAATTTGATTGGATATCTTAGGAATGGTGATGTCTGTATTTTGTGTACCATAGATTTTGATATCCTTTTAATTATTTCATCTAGGGTTTGGATTATGGAGGAAACGGCCAGATGGTGTGTGTTATACCTAGTGGATCAGTGAATAAGCTTAATCACTTCAGCAAATGGAGGTCATTATCTAGAGTTAATGAGGCAGATTTATTATGTGCTGTATTATCTGGATGTCTGGATTCATCTATATTGACATCTCCGTGTGGTAAGTACTTATTCTTTTCATGGTTGCTCTGTCAATTGATAGTGTTTTCAAAAACTTTACCGGACAGTTCTATTAGCAGGATACATATCTTGCTACTTTGGCTTCCTCTACCCAAGTCACCTTTGGCTTTTAATGTCTTGAATACTAAGGGATCTTATTTTGTGTTTAACATCCCTTTTTGTGTTTTTAATCTTTTCCTTGAAAAGAAAAACTGATTATGTTCTTAGTGCAACAATGGCCTTAGGATAGTTGCCCATGGTTTTAATTCTCTCTCAAAGTTGATTGGAATGTTTCTTCAACAACATTGGATTTATCATTCTCCGCTGAATTTGTAAATGAAATGGTAACTCTATGAAATATGATCATATTATATGTTTCTTGATCACATCAAGATGATGTAGCCTCTTATTTGTTATCTTCCAGTGGCTGTTTCATCATCATGCTCGACAGATGAGACAGTGGTAGCAGATTCTGATGCAGAGCTAGAAACAGCAACATCAACTCGTGCCCATACTGATATTGGCATAAAAGAAGCTCCCAGACGCACAAACAATGTAGGGGCATCCATGGACCTTTCTGTTAAATCAGAGGATAGGTGTCCTGTGAGAAATGTGGACAATGATGGTGGCATGAGAGCAAAATTGGAGAAGAATAACGAGTCTGAAAGTGGAAACTGTGATGTCATCTACAGCCAAGATCTAATCACTAAGGATTTGAGTTTACCTTTTCCAATTTGTTCTACTTCAAATATTGGAGTCATGAATTTTAAACGCTTCAGAAAGGTATTGGTATTTTTCTTCCCTGTTGCTGCTACCTTAAGCGTTTTCCTTCATAATGATCCATTTGGCTCTTTGTTTTGGACTATATGTAGTTATTTGCAGCAGGAGTTAAAAACTTTTTGTCATTCCTCCCTCTTAATTTATGTCTATCAACTCCTGTTCTATCAATTTTTTTTCGGTTGGGGTGATATAAATTTTAACAAAGGGTTGCACGCCATGTTGGGTTTGAATAACCTTACAGTAGTTGGACGATGCCATTAGTTGCAGGTTAATTTGTTGCCCTTTATTCAGTTAAAGTCGGATTTAGATTTTTCCTTTTGAAGTCTGAAAAGAAAAAATATGTTGCAGCTATTTCCTTTCTTTTTGCTTTATTTTAACAGTTGTCTGTGGAATTACCTTTTCTTTATCTGCCTCTTTGCTTTTACGAAAACTGTTTCTGATTTATGCCAAGCTCATGTGTTGTCCTTCTTTCACAGAGAGATACTCAGTCAGGGAATAGCTTCAACAATTTGGTTCCATTCTCCAAATATCCGTACAAGTCAGATCCTTTCTCCTTAACACAGAATGTTGTTTCATTGCTTTCTGAACATCTTGTTTGCTATAAGTTTGTGTTTTTTTTTTTGGTTAGAGAATCTGATTGCGAAAATGACAAGGTCCTTGAGTCTGTGACAGAAGAGAAGAAGCGAAAGCAAATGGAAGCAATTGCAGAGGACTTATTTAACAATGAGAAGGTAATGAACTTCCCTAATTTGACAAAACTTCACTGATGTGCAATGTAGTTGGTAGATAAAGTGGGAAAATTTTCGAGAAAAACTCACTGCATCTCGAATTTTGCAGGGAAGAAAGCGGGGGGTGGCTGGTTCCCTTCGAGGGCTCCTTATTCGTGGTTGATTAGCTTGTAGAGATGTTGTGGGAGACACTGGAGTTGCCATAACCATGGTGAGGGAAAAATGCTGCATTGTGTCTCTTGTGTAGCAGCAGTTGTTGATAAAGTGGCCAGTTTGGTTAAAGACCAACCGAGTGAAGATGTCAGTTATGCTCTTTAGTGGGAGTTATAGTTTGCCAGATTTACATGTTACTAAAATTCACGCCCCACAGGTGGATAACTGGGTTGGTTGAAAAGCTTTTGTATCCACGGTGTTTAAATTCTGCTGAAGGACCAAGCTTTTAATTCTACTCTGTGTAGATTCCTTCTATGAGTTCTTACGTAACACTACGAAAAACATAACACAACAATGCCACATTATCCCTTACTCCATCCCTCACCAACTTGGTCATTCTAAATAAACTTGATACTCTAGAAACCTTGTCTAACTGCATTTCTAAAAGTATATGTTAGAGATACAAAATATAAACTCCATAAGAAAACAAAGAGTAAGATGGGGGAGAAGCGGTCTGCTTGCCATGTCTACTTCTCAATTTCAAGGTGGGTATATTGCTACAACGTCTATCATGCTATATTGGCGTCTAAATGGCAATGGATTATAAGGATTAAGAGAGATGGGCTGTTTGGTTTGGATTCTATTCAGCACTAAGAAATGAAAGAAGAAGATGATAGATTCTACTAAGCAGGAGGAGTTATCTAAAACTTCTCAACGGAGCTTTTTATAATGAAAATTAATTTATTACTCATCCTAATGTGAACTATAATACTGGACATAGTTTGCATTTAAATATGTGAATTTGTTAATTATCTATAGTGAGTGGTAGTGTTTTTCAATATAATTACGCTTGATATGAGATTTATATAGTCCTAGTATAGTGTCCAATGATGCTAGGTATTGTTTGTATCCAGTTAAGATATTCTCATATTTAAGTGAAGGTGTTACTTATTTTTAATGTATGATGGTAATTTTGTACATAGGTGGTTTTTAATATATTAAGTCCTAGTATAATTTGTTTGAAAACAACTTCTCTACCAGGTAAAGATAAGACTATGCATTATTAGACCTCTCTAGACCTTGCATTTTAGCAGGACTTTCACTGGATGTTGTTTTAAAGTCCTAGTATAATTTTTATTAAAGGATGATATTCTTTATATTCAATCATGATATTCTCATTACAAAGTGTAGGTATTACTTATTTTTATTAAATGGTGATATTCTTTATACATAGATTTTTGTATTATGGCATGGTGTTTTTTGTACTTAGTTAAGAGTATTCCTATTGTAAACTGTAGGTGTTACTTATTTTTAATGACTGGTGATATTTTTTGTGCATAGGCCTGATATTACATATTGAATCCTAGTATAGTTTATATTAAAACATGATATTCTTTTTACTCATGGTATTTCCATATAAAAGTGAAGTTGATACTTATCCTTAATAAGTTATGGTGCTTTTAATACATATGTAATGGTATCAATTTTCCCTCTATCCAATTCAATGTAGGGTCTTTAGAATTGGATGAACAAGGGTTGTTCACCAACATGCCAAGGCTCTTGTTCTACAATGTCAGTCATACCACTGTCTTTGATAAACTTAAACAAAAATGTTCCATCTTCCCCGAGCATAACCCCTTTTAAACCTTAGCACCCCATCTTGCCTTGGCCCAAGTGTTAACCACTGGAAAAGTTGGCCGTTTGTTCCAGAAGAATCCAACAAGAGTTTATGACCATGCTTTGGCTCCTGCATTTAACAACTCAATGGGTGGAGAGATAACACCCTCCTGTAACCTTTTTTGAGATAGTGTAGAGCTTATTCTCCCAAGCTCCAAGATGGTTCGAGGAAACCCCTTGTTGAGGCAGGAAATTTTTCTTCAAGTCAGTCTCTTTTCGCTTGGACAGATCTGCAGCAGTGTGTTTCAGGTTGGCCCGAGAGAGCACAGGGAAGCCATCTTTCTCTCCCGATGGTTCACCCTACAATTGGAGTTGTTTAGCTCTAGTTATGAATTTTAAAAATTATTCATCCTAACACAAAAGTTCACTTTATTAAGCCCTAAAGGTAATCAAGTGAAGGTTCTAAATGACAAATTCAAGATAGAGATTTAAGATTAGTCTTGGAAATCAAGAGTTTAGAAAGAATTAAGCTTGAAATAATGGACTTAAGTAAAAGTAAAGAAGTTTTAAAGAAACATTTAAGGAAGTTGAAAGTATAAGGTAGCACTAGTGGTTGCCTTTGAATCTCTTCAAATATTTAGTATATATGATATTTTCCACTCCTTTGAGAGAGATTAAACAAATTTTATCTTGAGCTTACATGATTATTGATAGGTATAAAATTAAGTTAGTGTTTGAGAATGATTTTTAAAAAAGTGAGTTATTTGATATGATGGCAAGTTTTGATCAACTAAGTTGTGATATTTGAGACGTGTTAGACTATAAATAATAAGAATGAAGTGTCGGAGATTATAGAACTCTTATTGATCAACAATGGGAAAGAAATGTGTACTATTATATCTTATTTTATTCCTTTCATTCAAATTGAGTTTAGTTAAATACTTTTTGCATTACCTTAATAATTTGTTACATGTGCATAGTTTATTGGATCTTTGGTTGCTATTACTCTTTATTGCAAAAGGAAGAGATGCTCAGAGAGCTCCATTAAAATTACAACATGAAAGTTTTCTCTTTATACCTTGATTAATTAACTTGATAATTGATGGTAATAAAACACATATATGAGATGGGCAACGAGTCTAACTTATGAACTATGCCCAAAGTGATTGTGACAATTGTAAATTGATGTATACAAAATGCATGTCATGGGTGGTCTTATAATATGTTATCTTTCTATGTACAAAATGATGCTCACAATATTTTTCTTTTGTGATTTATAAAGTATACAAGCTATGATGTATATGTGTATGTACATATATAAATATATGTATATATAAAAATATATATGTTTATATCAATCAAAGAATGACTTGATTGTGTCTCTTAATAATTTAAATTTTGTTTTATTACGAATAGTTATATAGAAATTGAGCAAATGATAAATTCATTAATCGATGTGGTAGATTACAAAAAAAGTTTTCCAATATCTTTAGTCAAAATTTAGTTGTTGCGGTTGAAAATAAAAATTAAATTGTTATTTGACCATATAATACATATGTATAGCTTTGAAATTCAAATTCCAAGTTCATACTTGACTTTGGAATTTCATAATGCAAGTATATTTATATGTTGAGCATATGAATTGGATCTTTATGAAACATGTATATGAAATGTAGCTTTGAGATGTTATTAAAGACATAATAGAATTTTATTGCATGAATTAGAAACTTCTATATTATATTCGGTAATTTATGAAGTGAGAATTCTATCATCTAAAACTGTTATTAGTGTTAATTTATTATTTTTATTTTCATTAACTATTGGTTGAGGACATCAAATATTTTTAGTAATATTTGAGATTGACTTCTTTAGGTTTAACTTCCTTAACTAAGTTAAAGATTATAAATTATTTATAAACATTAATAATTTATATCTTTAAGATAAATTGTTTATAAACATTAATAATAAATTGTTAATAAAAGCTTGTAGTCTTAATCTTATACTAATCTTAAACCTTTAATTAAAAAGGGTGCGACATTAATATCTTTATCTATTTAAAAAGATTGTTTTTTATTGTCTAACAATTTATTTACACTCAAACCCACTAGTTTAATCATCATCATCACCCACTTTGAAATCTCACAATGAAGCGGATTTTGGAGAGGTCTGATAGTATGCAGCCTTACCCTTACATAATAGAGAGGTTGTTTTCAGTAGACCCACATGCAGATGTGACAATAAAAAGTGATGCAGATGAAAACTGATATGCTAAGAGTGTAGGAAAATAAAATTAAATAAGTACATAAATAAATAAAATAAAACAAAAGTAACTAACATGGCAGATATGGTGACCAAAATTGTCGTGAGTGGATACAAGTTTAAAAGAAAAGTTATTAAAAATATATATATATATATAATAAGAAAAAAATAATTAGAAACGCTGTAAAGTTCTATTCATACCTGTTATGCTACAAACGTTTGCTCACTATTCCTCGAATTGTGCATGTCAATATTAAGTAAGGGTCATGCTAATCTGCTCTTTATCTCACTAATTTTATCATATGTCCTTATGGGGACATATGATTAGGCAAATGATGTACTTAAACTTTGCTAATCATAATATTAGCATGCAAGTAGAAGCAAAGTAATAGTAAATGCTTATGCACAAAACGAACTAGTAAGGACAACACGAAATAAAATGCACAGTTGCATACAAGTAAAAGCGCAATTACTAACTAACAAAAGAACACGAAGAATAAGCAAAAATAAAAAGGAAATAATACATATAGAAAAATCATAGAAAGAAAGCACCAAGGTGAAGCATACCTAATCACATTTGTATTAGGATATAAGAACCACAACTAAAGGGATCTACTTGATCATAATCAATATAACTTGTAATCTTATTTAACCTATACGACATCACAAAGAATATGGAAACAGCCGATATCTTTCTGACTATGATATGAATCAGTAGTAGAGACAACCACTGAAAATAATAACACATTGAAAACAGCCGATATCAAACAATTTAAGCAGAGACGACCATTGAAAACAAATAATCATCAGAAGCAGATATGAACCGATAGTTGATAATCAGTAATAGATCTAATATCACAACCACACTCTAACACAGAAAATCCAATCCTCAGATTTAAAGCTAGCATCTTTCTCAAACAATAACACAAAAATCAATCCGAAATACGCAAAAACAGATGCAGGACATATAGAAAATAGATAGATGCATCAAATGGATCTAGATCCAGCAACGAGGAAAACCTTCAAAGGAGGAGCGCCGCCATGAGGGAGCAAATGAGGGAGATCGCCAAAGCAAAAGAAGACGACGAAAAACCCAAATCTTCATATAATGAATCAGAGATAGAAACCCAGACCAACAATTCCTACTTGTGCGCTAGTCAAAGCCTTCATTTGAATGTGACTAGAATCAGCAGTTACACTGGTAGGCAAAGCTTCGTAGGATCCCAACCTCCTTACCCCAACATTCTTGGCAACAACACCATATGTAACCATAACAATGACCACAAAAAAGATAATATGAATCACAAACAACAGATCTAGAATAGCCACAGCTCTCAATCTAGACTCTTCTAAATCACACTGAGTTGATCCTTCCACACCGTTCACAACATCCAACAACCGGTGACAGCCTTCCGGAATAAACGCTTCGACATAGAGTGAAGGTCCAGTCTGAAAGATCCAGAGACCCTGTAGGCAGAGGGACCCAGCCAAAGCCACGTGTAGCAGACGAGGATCAGGCAGAGGAGGGAGGAGAGGGCAGAGATGAGGGCGAAGACAGAGTCGCATTTGGCTTGGAGATCATAGGTCTGGACGGAGGCGGCATAGGGGACGGAGTACTATAGGAAAAAGGCCGCAAAGCTGAGAGCGAAGAAGAGATCGTGGGGGAGAGGGAGGAGGGAGGTAGAGTCAGAGATGAGAAGAGCGAGAGTGAGGATAAAGAAGAGGAAGAGGACGGCAGCGGACTAGAGGGAGGAGAAGCGGTGAACGGGAGTGTAGCCTTTAAGGAGAGAGTCAGCATGGACGAAGATTAGAGTTTGAAGAGCGAAGGCGACGAGAAGACACAGGATCAGTAAAATATCTTGTACGAGTTCCACCTTTAATATCCAAGAATAAACTTGATTAATTTAAGCAAAATTATTTTTTTTTCTCGCGTTCAGTGGTTGAAAAGTTTCTTTGCGGCTTCTGTTTCTTGTACCAGACTAAGCATGTATTTGGTACCATCACTTATATATTATATAGGCTATATAATATATGAAAATTGTTTATAATGCAGGTATAGACAATTTTCATATTTGAAGTAAATTTACATTAGACTGTGTATACAAAAGACATTACACATAAAATCTAACATATGCATGTTATAATATAGGTATAGACATTTTGTGTGTCATTACTATATTGGCGTATCCATGTCTTTGGTACTCACATTTATCATGCATAAAGTGTATGGGTGATAACATGCTTGCATTGTGGGTGGATAATACAATCCCCTATATAGGGATAATGCATCCTCTCTATATTCACAAGTGATAGTGTATAAGTGTATGTCATTAAATAGGGTAACAATATATTAAATAGTACATATCATGAACATGGTTATAAGTGTATGTCATTAAATATGGTAACAATATGGTTGTCTTAGTAACACCAATGGTCATATCATAGTACTCCACTTATTTTACCATGTTTATGCATTTGTTACATACACTTATTTGGTATACCTACATTATATAACAATATGTAACCATAGTGGTTATAAGTGTATACTATATCAAGAGTACAAATTATAGTTATAACTTAGGTATCTGAGTATTACATATAGGTATAACTAATAAATTCAACCCTATTAATGATTATTATATCATCCATAGGTATGATTAATGTGAGCAGGACCATGGACCATCGAGCAAGACCAGGCAGAGAGCTAGCCATGCTAGAAGGACCCATGACCAAAGCTAGGACCTGACTTAAAGATTTATACGTATGTGGGCTTTTATCTTGAGAGGATGGCGAGCTTCAAGCCTATTGGAGGAGAGTTTAATGGAATTGAGCCCAAATTAATCCATTTAACTCAAATCCTTGGACCAGATACACTTGGAGCTTAAAGACAAGAAGATTTGGGCTATTTTAATGCTTCATCACTTAAGCCCAAAAGCATATGGAT
>JAOTAY010000007.1:914800-926858 GCA_025629805.1 Erythroxylum baracoense | reverse complement strand
ATAGGAAGAGATAAGAATATTCCAAGATAAAGGGTGCAAAATATTTGAATTCTTGGTAACAAAGTAAGCATCAACAAGTAGGTTGAAGCGTGAGTAAAAAGTGACAAGTTTTGGAACCAAAATAGGATGTTGTTCAAATCCCATATAGATAGTGTGGGAATGGAGCTGCTTACCCTGCAGGAGTAATTTACTTTTGGCACAAGATAACAGAAGAGAGGAGATGGATTGCACAAAAATGTCATAATGAGTAGTAGAACAGGCATGAAATTGGATCAAAGAAAAGGTTTCAAACGCTTTTAATAAATGGCCCCGACGAGCAAATTCTGTAAGAGAATTAAAGAGAATATGTATCATAAATTCATTGTTAGTTTTACACGTTCCCAGTACAGGTAAATAGTTTCCCACATGAATGTCTACAAGGTTGGGATATTGTTTCCAGCTTTTTGGTAAGAATTTTTGTATTCTACTTGCAGTAAGGCTTCCTATCACATGGCAAGATGGGTTCAATGGCATACACTTCCTAGCATTATGCACGAATAGGGTGCATAGATTTGCCCAAATTTGCAGGGTACATCTTGGCAGACAACAAAAGATAGGCTAGGAATAATACCAAATTCCAGCGTTAGAGTCGGAAATAAAATGATGGTGATTCTCGACCACAGGCAGCTCAGAACACTGTCCCTGCAAACATGAAAATAGTACAAGTTTTATAACAAAGTAGAAGAAGCAGGCTGTAAGTCGAGATCAGTGACAGCATAACAAGTGTTTTTCCTTTCTAATGTAAATAAGGCTGAAGCTTTCAATATGTAGCCAAACCAATGTGCATTAGTAACTTAAGCTCTAGTTTCTGGATATGGCACTGGCCTGTCAGAAGACATATAACCAGACAAGTTTTCTATAGGAACCATCCAAATGAGTTACTGGCGCAAAACTAAAGAAAAACAAAAAGAAACGAAATATCCTTTAAAGTGCCCAAAATGAGGAAATTCGTAACTGTCAAAGCTAGATGTCGATTCTAGAAATTTCCAAAATGAGGGGATCAAATAATTCATTCAGACTACATTATTCTCATCCAGGAAGAAAAGACTTGAGCATTGAGTTCTCGGTTGCTGAAACATATCATCGACACCAACAAGCTGACTTGGGTACATTTCCTCTCATAGTAGTTTGCCGTATCAAATTTCGTTCCTCATTTTTAGTATTGAATAACAAGGAATTATGGTTAGGAAATCCAGTTTGACAAAATCCCCAATACTAGCAGCTCAATATAGTTTTTTCCTAGTTTACAGTAGTGGTGACCTAGTATTGTTGCAGAATCTAACACGGGATAACAACTATGATTTTCTCTCTTCACAGAATCGCATTCCAGCTTGATGGCTGATTGGAACAAAGAAGTTTTATCCTTTAGCGGCATAAATAACTCAAATCGCCCCACTCTTTTCCCATTGCATTCTAAACGTTATTTTATACTCCTCTAAATTGCTTGCCTCCAACAACTGCAATCTAATTAATTCCATCAACAGTCGTTTGCATTGCAGGCGTTCCTCTATTCTAAATTGTTGAAACTTTACTCAGAACAAATTTTGATGAAGTAGAAGTCAAGAGATTTGCAATAGAAGGATGCCCAAATGTATAGATTGCACATAGATTTATGACAAACAAAGATGATGAAATAGGGGAGATGGGGAGTGAAACCGTGATGAGCATAAAGGTAAGCCTGGCGCCAATAATAGATGTGATCTCCGGCCTTAAGATCTTCCCTTGAAATCTTATTGGACAGCACTCCCATCCTTGTCTCTCCGATTCTGCCTCCGTCTCTCTCTGCTCTTGAGTTTTGGTTTCAGAAGAAAATTAGGTCAAGCGAAGGAGAGAGACCAAGAGAGATAAGTATACGTCTTTCCTTTCCTCTCTCACTTTAATTAAAACAAAAACATTCTCCCTCCTTCTGATTGACCGTAATAAATAAAAATAAAACGCTCAATTAATCAGCTTAAATCTCTTTTTAATTCCTAAGTATACATCTTCAATGCCCGTGAGCCAAACAATCGTCTGAAACAGGGCATCAGATCCGCTGTTCCTATACTGTTTTCATACCAAAACGTCCACGTTTTAATAAAACCAAATCTTGCGTCTTTTTTTTTTACGTACTACGAAAATATAACAGACGATCAACTGTTACAAACGCCAACAAAAAGTGACGCTGTCACTTTTTGTATCCTGGAGAAATATCGCACTGCATTGTACTGAGATTTCTTGGAACTCATAAATGCTAGGGTCTAATAACGAAGCTCGATTCTTTTTTTTTTTTTGATTACATATGGTATCCCAACTTAGTCAGACTAATTCTAAGCCTCTAAGACCCCACCCTAAGAACCCTAGAGGATGTAAATCTAGAACTCCAAGACTCCTCAGGTTCCTACGTAGCCTGTACACTTCTACGCACAAGGAGTCGTCACATACTTGATTGGTCAACTGCTGATTGATCGCTGGCCCCCTACTCAGCATCAGGTTCCCAGCAGCCTCAGGTTCCCTAGTAGCTTCAACTCCCACACTGCCGCTGGAAGCGAGACGTCCGTAATTGATCCGATCAAGGAGCTGTGCCCAGGGGGCTAGAGGATCATCAATAGGACAAATTCCTATTTCTCCTCCTTTGGCGTGACTCGAACTCAAGACCTCCTTTTAAAGGAGAGCCTTAAATGAAGAGCTGAAGCCATTAGGAGCCTTAAGTGAGGAGCTCGATTCTCTTTCTTAAAGATATGCAGAATTTGAATGTCTCAATCTCGGTTTAGAAGAACTCGCAAACCCGTGACCAAGAAAGGGTCCTCCAAAACTTACAAAACAAACGAAGATAGTATATTAATAACCTCCAAAGAATCTACCTGAAATACTACTCGTCTGTAACCGAGGTTCAATGCAAAAAGAAGACCGGTGTATGCCATCCAAATTTCTGCTGTCAACGAAAAGCACACTCTAATATTCTGCAAAAAAACCGCCACACCAATAACACCAACTGTTCCTTATCAGACCACACCAATGACCACGCCAAGCCGATGCCCTTCTCTCTTTTGATTTTGCTTCCCGCCGTAAGGAACTAGCGCAGTCCTCTTTCTTTTGATTTTGCTTCCCGTCGATGTTGCTTTTGTCTTCATTGCTGTTTTTCAGGTATTATCTTTTACTGCATTCTTTCTGTGTAACCTTTCACTTATTTGAAACTGAAGAACTCTGTTTTTTTAAGAACAAAATCTTCTGAAATTAACGTCAACACAGAATGTGTTTGAGTTGTTGGTGGTAATACATTCATATTTCTTTTCTTTTTACCATTTCTGGTTCTTTGCCTGCATTTTTTTTATTCCCTCAGCTATAATTAGTTGTAAGAGAATTGGACATTCTTAGTATTTTTAATTTGTTCCTTCTTCATTCTTTTCTTATTATTATTGTATCTATTTATTTATCCTCTATCTCCAGCAATTACTTATAAAATTATAAAATATACAACAATTTATACTGTAAATTTTAATTTTTAAAAATTTAAAAACAATTCAGTCTCTCTCAAAATTAATTAAAGTAGAGATATGGAATGTTAGTCTAACTCAATTTAGAGTTGATTTTCAAAAGCATTTATAGTTGGAATTTTATATAAGTGCATACATAAAATTTTAATTGTTAATGCTCTAATTTTCAATGTGAATTATGATACATTTCGGTTTACTAATGTCATCAGACACATTTAGCCATTTATTTCAAGTTTGTCACTTTCTTTACAACAGGACAATTTAACAAAACTATGAATAAGAAGGGTGGTTCAAAAGGGAAGAGGCACGCCTTCTCGTCATCTCAATCACCATTCGATAAAAAGAGAGATCAAAAGGATAATTTATCTGACATCTCAACTCATTCGTCTGACAACCCACATGGGTTGAGATGTCAGACGAAATATCCTTTTGATCTCTCTTTTTATTAAATGATTGATTATATTAAATATTATGATTGATTTATCAAAATGAAAATTTTAAAATTTAAAAGTATGGAAACTGATTTCATACATTAAAATCCCTCATTTGAATAAGTACTACAAATATTTTTAATAATAAAGATTATATCATATAAATGTTTAATTACTTAGATATGTAACTGCAAGTTTGTATTTTTATTTGCTTTTAGCAGGAAGTGCAGGCAATGGAGGAAATAATGACCTCTGGTCGAGTTGTCGAAGTTTCAAAATAAATCTAATTCTCCAAATTTTTTGTAACCGTCGTAAAACTAGGTCGAATCCCTAGAGAACTAAACAATAGTTTCTTAATTTCAAGTAATAAAATCAAAATGAGGTTTATTAAGAAAATGATTAATTAAAATTAATAAGAAATTAAATTAAATCATAAGTTTGTCAAAGTCATATAAGCCTATTGCATTGTGTCTATTATTCATTTCTTTAAATTTTTTATAAATTTTATTTTAAAGGATGGATAATTCATATATGATTTTTTGTAAACATTAATTTATTAACTCATTCTTGTGTATTGATATATTGATTGTTTTTAATTTTTAATTTTGAGTTATTGTGAAATTTTAACTCAATAATTTATATTCCTTAATCTTTTTAACAAATATTTGTACGAATAAGAGTAATGTTATAGCTTACGGACTCCAAGTTGTCCCTGATTTGATGGATGGTACCAAAGAATACTTGAGAATATTAATTATATAAGCAAGCAAATGCAAAGAAAAGCTTTAGTACACATATAAAGGTGGGCAAGATTTTCACATGCTTGGATGTAGTCTTAACATCAAACCAATACGAACGAAAAAACCAGTTTACACACAATGTTTTTTCTCAAATTTGTAAGGGCATCATACTGGATGCAAAAGAGATAGAGATGCATTTCAAGTCTGTTATCAAGCACTCAACATCCCGTAAATTATTTGGTCTTTTCTTGGATAGTGGACGCCTCTGCCTCGTCCAAGATAGATGCGGAAACAAGCATTTCAACTGGGATTTTGGACACATCTCGACGTACTCCAACGTCGGAAGCATACCGATTGACACAATACATGCCAATACGAACAACTGTCACGGCAGTAGATCTTATTGTTAGACTTCTAAGTGCGGAGGGAACAACAATACTGGCAGCAGCTAAGAAGGATCCTGCCTGCCCACTACAACCAAAACTGATTTCAGGGGTCACAAGCAAACCGGTCTTGCAGTAGATAGCAAAATCCTCACAGTTGTTCTTGAAAATGTCGTATCCACCAAAACCTTTCTCAAGAAGGAATGAAGCTCGATGAACGACATCTTCTGGTGAGTCTGACTGGGCAAGGGTACAGGTTCCTCCTCGAACTTGGGCAAGAAAGAAAGCTAGTGTGACACCATACTCAAATTTGTAAAGTTCCCCACCCGACAGAAAACAGTCGATACAAGACAAGATGACGCCATCCACCCTTGATTGATGACCACAATTTGGGCATGGAATTTCTGATGATCGAGATGGAGAAGAACTCACGATAATACGTTCCAAAAATGTCCCAGGGCCAATTTCCTGTCCAGCTCCCCTGGTAAAATGGATCACGCTTCCCCCACCAATATATATACCTGGGTTCAAATTAGCACAGCCGAATCAAAAGTTATGAAATTAAATTAGCAAAAGACAACGTAAATGACAGAAATGAAATGGTTCAAATATTATGCTAAACAAACTATAGGGCAACTACCAACCTTAGATGGATGGGAAGAAAATAGTTAAATCATAAAAAACAAATTAGGCATAACTAGTTATATAAAATCAAAAGAACAATCTATCATCATTTTTATTCTCGTACCACCCAACATTTCCATTTTTTTATGTAAATAAGGCTGAAGCTTTCAATATGTAGCCAAGCCAATGTGCATTAGTAACTTAAGCTCTAGTTTCTGGATATGGCACAGGGCTGTCAGAAGACATATAATCAGACCAGTTTTCTAAAGGAACCATCCAAATGAGTTATTGGCGTAAAACTACAGAAAAACAAAAAGAAACGAAATATCCTTTAAAGTGCCCAAAATGAGGAAATTGGTAACTGTCAAAGCTAGATGTCAATTCTAGAAAATTCCAAAATGAGGGGATCAAATAATTCATTCAGACTACATTATTCTCATCCAGGAAGAAAAGACTTAGAGCATTGAGTTGTCGGTTGCTGAAACGTGTCATCGACACCAACACGCTGACTTGGGTACATTTCCTCTCATAGTAGTTTGCCATATCAAATTTCGTTCCTCATTTTTAGTATTGAATGACAAGGAATTATGGTTAGGGAATCCATTTTGACAAAATCTCCAATACTAGCAGCTCAACATACTTTTTTCTTAGTTTACAGTAGTGGTGACTTAGTATTGTTGCAGATCACGGGATAACAACTATGATTTCCTCTCTTCACAGAATCGCATTCCAGCTTGATGAAGTAGAAGTAAACAGATTTGCAATAGAAGGATGCCCAAATGTAAAGCATATAAATTCAGATTACACATAAATTTACGACAAACAAAGATGATGAAATAGGGAGAGAAACCGTGATGAGCATAAACGTAAGCCTGGCGCCAAGAATAGATGTGATCTCCAGTCTTAAGATCTTCCCTTGAAATCTTATTGGACAGCACTCCCATCCTTGTCTCTCCGATTCTGCGTCTTGAGTTTTGGTTTCAGAAGAAAATTATGCGAAGAGAAGGAGAGAGAGAGATAAGTGTTACTTCGTCCCTAAGGTCTTCCCACGCGACGTCTTTCCTTTCTCACCTTTATTAAAAGTTAAAACATTCAGATTCTCCCTCCTTCGGCTTCAATTAACGAGAATATTAAAAGTGTTTATGGTTATACATTGCTTACAAATTGCATTGGAAACCCAAAGGCGTTTAATGTATGTAGGTAGAACAAAGTTCTAATTGATGGAACCAAAAGCGTCGTGCGGTCATTTCCATTTTCAATTTTGTATTTTGTATCAACTGTGATTGAATATGGAGGAATGCAGAGGCACTTGCAATCGTTCAGATATGTTTCCAACGACACTTCAAAACTATCCATAAGCCTACAAATAAATTTCCATCTTAGCTCATTAACATACTCCTAAATCCCAGCCCGAATGAGTGATAAGCTGGCAAAAAATATGTAACCAAACGTAAAGCACCATCGATAATGATTTACGTGAAGAAACAATCATTAGCATTCCTCCATTATCTCACCGAATGTTTCGAATTATTAGGAATTCAGAATGAATCCTACATCAGTTCTAGTTAGCCAGAAAAGTTAAAAAAACCTGTTATATAACCCATTAAATACTTTAACAGAACAAATACGATTGAAAAGAAAGGAAAATTGGAAGCAAAATGGCTTCTGATACAGTAATCATTTGCACAACTGTGGAAGTGCGTTGAAATATATTCATTGATTTGAAAGTGCTTTACATGGGCCCGAAAATCTCTTTTCTATCTTTTTGGTGTCCGATGTTAACATCTTCTCTTACTAACACAACTTTGTCCCAAATTTATCATCGCCATCTTCACACTTACTTTTAGTATCGCATTAAAGCAGCGTTGGGAGAAGCCTGATAATATACAGCTTTACTTCTATACATAGTAGAGAGTCTGTTTTTGGTAGGCTTACATATAAATGTGGCAATAAAAAAGTGATACAAGTTAAAAGAGTAAATATGTAAAACTGATATATTAAAAGAGTAGGTAAATAAAATTAAAATAAATAAGTAAATAAATAAAATAAAATAAAACCAAAGAAGATACCTGATATGGTGCCCAGATCTGCTAATACCTGATAAGTTGCAAAGTACGGCTCTTCCTGTCTCTAAGTGTGCTAGGAGTCCTTGCTCAGAAGCCCTATGAGTATGACAATCCTACCGTATCAGATAGCTTCGCGGGACCTTTCCTCATACACCTAAGCTGAAAAGCCAAGTAGTATGACAAAAAGACTTGTCCACGACTCGTAACTAAAAAAGACAGATTAGACTTCCAAAGCGATAGATACGTTGTGCAAGCGTTATAGTAAATGACTCCTAATAACTTACTCAACTGTTTTTGTGCACTTTAAAGGATATCCTTTACCCTTATCCTAGCATGCCAAAATTTTCTATTTCTGGCCAATTCCTCAGTAAGGGTCAACTCTGTCATATCTTTCTTGATCACTTCCCTCCAGTTCTTGTATGACCTCCTTTTTCTCCTCTTATAGTCACATCAAGGTGCCTCCTGCTCACATGCCCAAACCACCTAAGTCTGATCTCTCTCAACTTATCGGCAATACTAGCCACTTGTAGTCTGTATCTCATCACACGATTCCGGACCTTATCTCTTCTGGTAATGTCAAACATCTACTCAAGCATACACATCTCTACTACTAACAACTGTCTTGTATGTCTACGTTTGGTGGGCTAATATTCTGCTCCATATAACATGGTTGGCCGAATCAGATTTCCCTTTGAGCTTTAAAGGAAATTAAATATAATGTAATAATCAAGCTTGATTATTACATTACAATTAAATGGATTTAGCCACTGAATTAACCATAGACAACTCAGAAATTAAATTTCTAAGCTAAATCGTCTGTAAAGCAGCCCTATAGTATGCATTATGCATGAATCGTTGAGGAAGTCACCCGTGTTTAATTGACACTCTTCCACAATATTGTACCATCTGCAACCTTAAAAACTGTAACTTTTAGTGAACTTTTGATTATCCGGACACATAGCTTAATTTGAATCTTGATTACCTACTAGGTTTAGTCTATGGACTTTTCTATATGTCAACATATAATCCTTGATTCCCTTTAATTATCTCAACACTTGCTTGGCTGCATTTCAATGGTCTATATATAAGTTAACCAAATATTGACCAAACAGTTAAACAATAAATGCAATGTCCTACCTAGAACATAATCGAGCATATATTAGACTATCAACCATACTAGAACACAGAACATTCCTCATAACCTTTCTTTTTACTTTATTCTTTAGTCACTGTGCCAAAGATTATCTCTCACTATGAGAGATAGGTGTTACGACAGGTTTACAGTTAACTGTATTAAACATTTGTAACATATACTCAATGTATGCACTCTTTGAGAGGTATGATGAGTGTTAAGATCTATCCTTGTGAATCTGAATATCAAGGATAAAAGATGCTACGTCAAGGTCCCTTACGTCAAAGTTCTTGACTAAAAGTTGCTTAACTTTATACGACATGGTCAAATAATTTAACTTGAACAATATATCATCCATATGCAATAATAGGAAGATAATTTTGCTCCCCCTGACCTAATAGTATAAGCATCCTTTTAACTTTATTTTCCATGAAGCTGAAAGAGACAATAACCTCATCAACTGAAGGTATCACTTTCGGGAGATTTGATGTAAATCGTATATTGATTTGCTCAATGTACAAACTATGTCAGTTCTATCTGGATCTTGAAATCTTTCAGGTTGTACCATATAGACTACTTTATAAAGGTCTTTATTTAGTAAAGCAGTTTTGACAATCATTTAATATAACTCTTTATCATCATGAGCTATAATTGTCATAATCACTCAAGATGTACCCGTCGAGAATACGAGAGAAAAGTAACATTAAAGTCAATATTTCTCCCTGAGTGAACCATCAAGCAACTGAGCGAATTCATAAACCGCTAAACTTTATCCTGAAATCCTTTAGGTCTTTAAAACTTCATTTACAACTGACAGTTTTGCAGGTCTGCTACAGAATCAACGAGCTCCCAAACCTTACTATGCTTCATGACTTGCATCTCATCAGTCATTGCAACTCACCACACTTTCGCATTGGGTTCAGAAACAACTTCTGTAAAGTAAATGGATTTAGAACATTTCTAATATCATAGTCCTGTTCACCTAATAGACTATGTAATTAGATGGGATAACAGGTCATCTCATTCTAGTGGATTTACGCAATTGTATTAGATCTTGTACCCTCAGGAACTTCTGCGTGTACAGGTATGGGTTTCTGTTCCTATACAGGCATGGTATAAAGACCTAGATCTATCAGATCTAACTATATGACTGGCGGGTACATAATAACTTATAGTATCCACCCTGTTATCATCCGAAGGGTCAAAGGGCCCACCATCATCATAGACATCATATTCTAGAAACTTAACTGTTTATGATTTTACTATTCTCATCCTTCTTTCTCTACAGAAAAATCTGTAGCCTTTAAAGTGATCAGGATATCTTACTAAATAGCAATGAGCATAATGAGTATGCAATTTTCTTTATAAGGATTATACTACCTCGATAGGGCAACCCCACACACGAATGTATGTAAGATTAGGTTTCCACACTTCTAGATAATTAGGTAGATTAGTCCTGTTCTGCATTGACTTTTACAAGTCCTTTACGGTGCGGTTATGTTTTTCAACAACACATTATTTTGCTCAAGAATACCCGGTATAGTAAATCAAGTCACTATGCCAACTAATTCCATATATCTGGCAAACAGACCTTTTCAAGTCCTAAAACACCATGTTTTCCATGATATTCTCCCCCACAGTCAGATTTGATATTCTAAACAGATTTTCCCAATTGGTTCTTAACCTTCAATCTTTAAGGAAGAATATATAATTATAATGGGAATAATCATGACAAATGTCATAATACTTTTGGAATTGCTCAATGCAACTGTATAAGGTCTACTGATATCCTTATGTATCTGACTCAACAAGTCAGAAGTATAAGTTGACCTCTATATCCTTATTAGTCAACTTACCCATACAATAGTCAACATATGTTCCCAGATCAACATAATCTATAATTGAGAGAATCCTTTCCTTAATCAATCTCTCAACCCTAGCTTTGGAAATGTGGCTTAAAACTTTTAAGCCACACCATGTATGACTTTTCATTCATCAGGGTCCTTCATTTCATGACTTGTTTAGCAAGATATGAAGAAACATATATCTAATTTGGGGTAAGACATATTCTATACAAACCATATGACAAGAAAGTTGTTTCATTAAATACAAATGTACAATAGAAGCATTAAATACAAAACATCAACCTTCTTTGTCCAAAATTGATCAAAAGATCAAATATAAAATGTGTAGTGTAAAAACCAAAATGAACCTTATAGCATAGTTCAATACATACATCTCCTATAGTTTGTGTCTGGAAGTCCACTAAGCAGATGGTTAGGAATGGATCTTTTAATGGTCATAAGATATAATCTGTTAGACCGATCTTGGGTTTCATAGGCTACTTTATGAGCTCTCGAGCTCATTAGATGTAGGTTATGATGACCTATCATGCTGTATGACCTTATCAACCTCAACTATCTTCATAGCATTCAACACATCCTCTGTCCACTTCTTTATATTGAAACCGGTCAAGATTTCAATAGTGAGATTGATTTTCTTAATTGAAAAGGTGACTTTAAAGTAATAATCTTTAAATTAGCACAAATGTAGATAACAGTGATACTTAAAGCCATTAAAAAAGTATCTTTACTGAAAATCCAATCACACATATTATGAAACACCTTTGGGCTGAATACATAATATATGCAATTAGATTTTCATATAAAAGTAATCGGAGTACAAACTATCAACTCTTATGACACTACCACCTTTGGGTGAATAGATCACTTGAGCAACAACTTCACTCCATCTTATACCTTTATGATCATCTTAAAATGTTATGTAAGGCCAACACCCTTGGGTAGAATAGCCAAACATAAAACTAGAGACATCCCTTTATATGCAAGCAGAACAATTCAAAATACTGACTTGAATGGCCACTTTGGTGACTACATCCTCATTAGCAGTCAAAAAGTACACTAACATAAGGGTTACATCTTTATGTTATCCTCACATTCTTTACAGGCATATGGTATGTGACGATGTAACTTCAATAAATATAAAACCCGAATGCATAGTCTCATTGTCACACACTCGTGCTGAAGACATTCTGCAACATCCCACTACCATAGGGTACATACCCAAACTTTTAGGAACATAACCTATGATAATGGTATGTTAGAGCAAAACAATTCCAACTTACACATGGCATCAACTAACATCATTTA
>JAOTAY010000007.1:902523-914700 GCA_025629805.1 Erythroxylum baracoense | reverse complement strand
ATTATAATTAACTAATAATATAATTAAAATATTCATAGGGAGGGGTTTTCTTGTAAATTTATGTGTGTGTTTTGTTTTTGTCTCCGTCTCTGCATTCTTGTCATCTGATTTTGGAAAGAACAAAAATTTTATGTCTCTGTCATCCGGAGTCGGGACAGAACTCGGTGGGGACAGCAAGTAAACAGGTTGGAGACAGAATTTTTCTGTCCCTGTTATCTGTCCACTCCCATAGGGACATCAACTAAACACTGGGTAATAGAACAAATTTGCCTCGAAAAGAATCACACCGTCAGCTTCTTGTTAGTTAGACGTGGCTCCTGTTTTAGTTTATTGAAAACCGCAAGAGTTAGTTTAACACTTGCAGTGACAGATGTTCCAATATTTCTAAATTTCTTCAGATCTCAGTGTATCAAGAGGACAAAATTAGTAAATATCATGTTTTAATCTGCAGCTACAGTATAATGTCTTAGATACTTATGATTGTGTCTAGTTAGCTGAGGTAATTGTAGGAGTGATAGAGTATTGAACCTTGATCAGATTACGAGCAAGAAGTGACGGAGTTCTCGGGTTCTTGTTGGAGCTTTTGTATAACAAAGGCCTTTGTTCCTTTAACCTCCACCTCATAGGTGAGAGGTAAAAAAGTCCGGAATTATTTGTAATCTTTCGTTGTACATAACTCTATATTTGTATAAAATCTACTGAATTAACAAAAAAAATAATTAAGGTGTTGATTAAGTTGGAGCAATACGTCATTTGCAAATGACAAGTTTAATATCTTTAGTTTTTTTTTTCATTTTTCGTGGAATGATAACTTTCCATCCCACTTAATATTGTGTTATATCAATATGGTAAACACCTTTATACAAAGTGAAAAAAGATATCAACTTGCTTTAACCTTTTAGCTCCTTAGATTAGTTTGGTGGGCTCATTTAATAAGAATATTATAAGTTATAAACTGGAATCAAAAGTTTATCTAGCTAAACTAAATATACTCAAAATTCTCTAATCCAACACTCCTATTCGTCTTTTATTGAAGCTTAACTTTACCTACAATCTATATGAAACCTTCTTTCTTTGTTATCTTCAATCTCATCGCACCCTGGCCTTCTAAATCATGTAAATCACTTTCTTAAAATTTCACTAAAACTTAATTAACCCCTAATCACAGATAACTTTTAAGTAATTGGGGTTGGGTGGTTTGAATAGGATGCGTAATCCCACCTTTTGGCTATTATTTTAGTTTTTCTTGTATTCTTTCCCAATAATAAATTGTAATGTATGTTTATAAAGTCTCCAAGTATTGTCTGTAAAGGTGGGAAACAATGGAGGAAGGTGGTCATCCTATGTTCCCTCTTGTTCCAACGACTTTCACCTTTCAAATATGAGTATACATTCTCTATTTTCTCCTAACCCTCAATACTTTATTCATTATTTTGATTGGGGGTTACCTCTAAACGCCTTTCCATCTTAGGTAGGTAGACATTAACTGATATTACTTTAGCTTCTGAAGCATTGGAAGCTTCCCCAGACCATAAGAAGTTTGTCAAGAGTTGTTTTATAACTAAGATAAGGTTCTTCGGAGGATGAGATGTGATGTGCAAATTCCTGAGCACGAAAATAATAAGTTGTATTATTTTAGCAAAGGAGAGTGTCATGTTAATCTAATGGCTAATTCTCTAGTGTATTATGTCAGAAAATGGTTGGCAGTTCGTAAATGTCAATCTCTTAGTAGTTATTAGGATGCCAAAGTATTTGAAAGGACGTTCCCTAATTCTCAACACTAAAATTGTAGAAAACCGTTATGTTAGACGTGTTGCTCCACTCTTCCTGATACAAATAATTGTCTCTTGTCTGTGTTGATTGACGACCTCTTAAGTTTGTTTAAGGCTCGTAATGAATTCATCAAGATCTTGATTGAGTTTGGGTCAACTCCAATTAGAAGCAATAAGTCAACTACAAATGACAGGCTTAATATCTTTAACTTCTTGCATTTTTTATGGACTAAGAACTTGTCATCACACTTAATATTGTGTTATGTCAATATGGTAAGCACCTCAATACAAAGCGTAAAAAGGTAAGGAATAAAATATCACCTTGCCTAAACCCTTTAGCTCCTTAGATCAGTTCAGTTGGGTAACCATTAATGAGAATATTACAAGTTGTTATGATTATACATTGCTTAATCCACATTGCAAATTGCATTGAAAATCCAAAGGCTTTTAATGTATGGAGAACAAAGTTTTAATTGGTGGAACCAAAAGCGTCGTGCTTTCATATGCCTTTTTCTTGATTATTATTTTAACTCCAAAATTGATAGTAAAAGGTGCAATGGAGGGTTAAACTAGAGTAATCAGAGATAAGTATAAGATGAAAAGGATAACGAATTATGTAAATAAAAGAAATTAATAAGGTGAAGAGAAACAAAATTAAGGAAGACTCAAGTTTGGGAATAAACATCTTTGTTATAGAGAAAAAGAAAAGAGGAGATCTTGAGAAGATGAGAGCTCTTTCTTTTCTCTTAGATGAAGCCAAGAATGTTTAAGGTAATTAGGGCTTACAAAAGCAAGTGAGATCTTCTGTACTAGGTACTTTGTGCCAACTCTATATTAGAAGATCTCATTCGTTATTATAGATCATATGAATGAGATTAGATCTCATTCAAATGAGATACAAACTATTTGCATAACCTTGGATCAACTACTTTGACTCAACAATCTATTTCTTATCATACTTTGAACATTAAAACAATGTTGAAATCAAATTCAGTATCAAATACTCATAAGCATGACATATGATCATTATTATATTTCTTATAGGTAAAAAAAGTTATGCAATCATTTATCTAAGTTACTACAAAAAGATATTCCATTTGACTTTGGGAAGGACTGCGAGGAAGCTTTTGACAAAATCAAGAAATTATTAGTAAATATGCCTATTATTCAACCATCAAATTGGGAACTTTTGTTTGAGATTGTGTGCGATGCTAGTAATTATGCAGTGGGAGCTGTTTTAGGCCAAAGGATTGAGAAACGAAGCCATGTTATCTTTTATGCTTCGAGAACATTAGATTCCACACAGTACAATTATTCTACAATCGAAAAAGAGCTTTTAACAATTTTTTTCTTTAAATAAATTTAGATCTTATCTATTTGGCTCTAAAGTTATTACATATTATGACCATCCACTATTGAAATATCTTTTGGCAAAGAAAAAGTCTAAACCAAGGTTGATACGATAGATTTTGCTACTTTAAGAGAGTTTAATTTGACAATAAAAGATTAAAAAGGTGCGAAAATGTTAGTAGCAAACCATTTGACTAAGTTGGTAAGAGATGAAGATATTTCACCTATTTTTGAAACTTTTCTTGACGAGCAATTGCTCCAAATGAAAGGTGTAGTTCCATGGTACACTGACCTTGTTAATTATTTAGTTGCTAGAAGTTTACCTTATTACATTAGTAAGTCTAGGCAAAATGTTATGTGTGCGATGAGCTATACTTATGAAATTTCTACTCTAATCAAATTATAACGCATTATGTGCTAGAAAATGAACAACATTTTATCTTAGCTTTTTGTCACAAATATGCACGTGGGAGTCACTTTGGATCCAATAGAACTGTTAAAAAAATTTAGATTGTGGATTGTATTAGGAGACTTTATTTAAAGACGCTTCTATGTTCTGTAAAATTTGTGACAAATGTCAAAAGACAATTACTTTATCTCATCGAAATGAAATGCCTCAAACTGTAGTTCTTACAGTTGATTTATTTGATGTACGAGGTATTAATTTTATGGGACCTTTTCCTTCATCTTGTGATTTTTCTTATATATTTTTAGTTGTTGATTACGTTTCTAAATGGGTGGTAATAAAAGCCACCAGAACTGATGATTCTACAACTATTGTAGGATTTATCAAGACTAACATTTTCAATACATTTGGAATCCCACGTGCCATTATTAATGATCAAGGATGTCATTTTTGCAATACAGTCATGGCAGCATTGTTTAAAATGTACGGAGTGCACCATCGAGTAGCTACCGCATATCATCCACAAACAAATGGACAAGTAAAAGTGTCAAATAGAGATGTGAAGTCCATTTTGGAAAAGATTGTGAATCCTAGTCGAAAGGATTGGAGTTTACATTTAAATGATGACTTTTAGGTAGAGATGGCAATGGGCCGAGCTGGGTCAGTCAGTATGCACTTTTCTTTGAAAAATTTAACAAAATGATATTGTTTTGCACCTTTCCTTAGGGCCATGGGCCACGGGCTTGGCCGATCTGAACATTCCCAACCTGTCATCCCTATCTTTGGGTGTATCGTACATCTTATAAGACACTGATAGGAATGTATCCAATCGATTAATTGGGTCGATTAATGTTCAATCTTAATTGGGTCGGGCCAAGACTGTCATCCCTATCTTTGGGCGTATCGTACATTTTACAAGACACTGATAGGAATGTATCCAATTAATTAGTTTTCGACAAAGCTTGTCATTTATCTGTAGAAATTGAACATAAAGCTTATTGGGCACTGCAACGTTGCAACATGAATTTGGCAAAAGCTGGAGAGGAAAGGAAGTTGCAATTACAAGAGTTAGAGGAAATAAGATTGGATGCTTACGAGAATTTGAAAATCTAAAAAGAGAAAATCAAATTGTTATATGATAATATGATCTTGAGAAAGCAATTCGAGATGGGACAGAAAGTGATATTGTATAATTCTCGATTAAAGCTTATGTCAAACCAGTTAAGTTCTAGATGACTTGGCCTATTTGTTGTTTCTAATATATTTTCTCATGGTGCAGTGGAACTAAAAAGTTTAGAGACCGGAAAGATTGTCAAGGTCAATGGACATAGACTGAAACCATTTTACGAGGAGATGATGGTTTCCAGTTTGGTGAATATTGATTTGGAACTTTCATCATATGAAGAAGTTTGAAGAGAAAATGCTACGTCAAGCATAACGTCGTTAAACAATTGCACTTTTTGAGAGGCAACCCAAAATATGATAGTTTTATTTTATTTTATTTTGTTTTAGTTATACATAACTTGCATGTGATTACTTTAGAAAAATAAATTTATTGACTTAAAAATTCTAGAATACTGAATCTCACGAAGGTGGCGATATATTAGTCTTGAATAAGATATTCTCTTTTACTATGTTTAAAACTTTAGGTGCATCAATAAACAATTAAGTTAATATATATTTAAATAACTATTTAAAGTACTAATCAATTATCTTTATTTTTATAGTATTTAAAATATTTATTATTTTTTTTAATTTTTTTGATGATTTTGAATAAGCTTATAATTCAATGTGTGTGTGTGTGTGTGTGTGTGTGTATACATATATAACTATAGTAATACAATTTACCTTTTTAATTATTTAAATTATAAGCTTATTGTTTTGAATGATCATAATACTCCCTCTTAAAGTTGAAATATAAATGTTAATTATACTCAATTTGAATATAACTATTGTTGAATCATTTAAAAAAATAAGAGATGTTTCCTAACCATTCTTTATTTTAACATTTCTAACAACAATATCTTGGCTAAATTTTTATCATGTATAAAGTGACATATTATTTTAATTTGCTTAAATATTTCATAAAATTATTATTTAATCCAAAAACAATGAATTGTTTAATTATTGAGCACAGTCTCACTTCAGAGTTAGTGCATTCCCATAAGTTTTTATGTTAATTTTGTCACGAAAAACAATAACAATAACAACATCCTAATAGAAGTCGCACTAAGACAATGTGTCTGAAAAGTTTCAAAAGTTCACAACCTTAGTTTTATCATAGCTTTATATTTTAATTTACTTAATAGATAAAATATTATTATATGTTATTTTTTAGTTTTCCGGATTTAATTGATAAAAATTGTTAGACTCAGCTACAAAAGCAAACTTTCTAATACATCTACTATCTTGACCAACTCTGTATATAACTCAAACTACATAAAATTCATTCATCCCGATCTTAAGCCTAATCTTGTTATTAGGACAATAGAATATCTCACAAAACTTCAAGGCCACAACCTCTACCAATGGATTTGGGCCAATTATTTCTTAATTTCTATGTTTTCACCTTGATGTCTCTATTAAAAGTAGCCCTACCTTTCGATATTACTCTAGATATAATAGAAGCATTCAATCAAGAATTGTGTAATCAAAGTTAATTTTTAAAAAACTTTTGATTCACTTGATTGGAGTTTTATACAAAACATAATGCAAGCATTTGGATTCCTTATAGTTTTCGTATATCGCATTATAAAATGCGATACCATTGTTTCCTTTACATATTAATCAATGGGTTGCTTACTAATCTCATTAAAGGAGCTAGGGGATTGAGATGAGATGACCCCCTATTTCTTTGCCTTTTAAATTTGAGTATGAAGGTAGGGAGGGAGGATTCAAATGGTCAATGCTATGTTAATCGAGTGACTTTTAAATAAATGAATGTTTTACGATTTATAACACTAGTTTTAGCTAGTATATCAACGCAAAATGGGTGAAGCATGATGTCATATTTTGAGATATAAGATTGAAAAGACTCATAGAAGTATTGTTTTTAGGGTATCATCACTAAGTAAATTGGCACAAATGTTTGAAGTTGTATTTGTACCTTAGTAGAAAAAGAAAAAATATAGATATTTATGATGATTGATTTTTCATTAATAATTACATAGTACTAGAATAATTATTTATCAAAATGAAAATTTTAAAATTTAAAATATAGAGACTAGTTTTGAACTCTAAAAATGTAAACTAAAATGTCTCGGTTGAATAAGTACCACAGATATTTTAATAATAAAGAAGGATTCCCTAAGATTATATCATATAATATAAATGTTTAATTACTTAGGTATGTAATTTCAAGATTTATTTTTATTTACTTAAATTAATTTGTATAGCATAATTATTATATTACACATAATATTTTAAGTAATTATATTTTATTTAAAAATTTTACGAATATTATTTTTATTGAAAAATAATTAAATTTATTTTATGTTTTGTGTAATTATTAAAAGATTTTAATATATATATATATATATATATATATAATTGTTTTTACAATAAATTTCTTTTTGAGTTATAAATTGTAGATAAGGTGGAATGCAAGCTTAAGAATTCTAAAGAGTTTCACGACAAATTTATATGAAATTGGACCCATCCAAGCTTAAATTATATACAAGTCCACTCATGAGACATCAAGTAGGCTCTCTTGCACTATGCAGAAGGGTATTAAGAGAATGATTTTATATTTCTTGATGATTTTGAAGGGTACGTCCCTACATAATACTTAAAAGTTCTCTATATCTATGGTAATACAATCATGGCTGTCAATGCCGTAATCATAGTGGTGATTTCCGAGGACAGATCTTTTGTCCCCTTTATTCTGTACCTACTCAGTACCCATTTGATCTCAACCATTCAATGCAATAAATTGAATGGCTGAGATCAGAAAGGGACAGAGGGTACAGAATAAGGGGTACAGATGATCTGTACCCGTGATTTCCATGCTCAATCCTGAAACTGATTTGATATCTTTAATACGAATAAGAGGAATGTTATAGTTTACGGATTCCAAGTTGTCCTTGATTTTATGGAATGGTACCAATCTTCATACATCATTGCATTATCAATTTTTCTTTCAGATCATCTAGATATCTGTTTGTTACTCCTAGTGAAGAAGCAACCCTTAAGCTGCAAATCTATTATTCCCAGTTTATTGAGACATTCAACAAAGTCTAAAGAGTGATTCCTCAAGCATACACTGCCTTCAACTTCATACTAGCATAATATGCTATTAAAATCTCCCAAAAGAACCCATAGAAGTTGAAAAGAGGATTTTATAAAATTACATTTATATATTTCTATAACTTCAATTATTTAATATTTGAAGTTATAGACATATATAAATGCAATTTTAAAGTTTTTATCCTCACTCAAAAACTTGATTTTGGTATGTAGGCGTTGGTCACTTACATTTCTAAAACCTTTCTCAGCTTGACCTTTAAACACTTTAGTTTTATCATTCTCCTCCTAATCCAAACCTAATAGTTCTCTATAATCTCCTCTATTAAATCTTTTGCCAATCTTAATCCACTGTATCCTTTGGAGGCCTTGTTTTGGTCTCTATTGATAGGATACATAAATGGCATGTTCATATAAAGTGTCATGGCCCCTAAGTCTAACTATTAGAATTGAATATGAAAGGGATATGTCTTTCTCCAGATTAACACACAATATGGCATACCCAAACCCCCCTTTTTTTGGGCAGCCATTTCATCCATACAAATAGGATGACTAATGTAGCTAGCTATTGACAGATATATACTTATTAACCATGCAAATATAATAGTATAGTCTTTGGATGTTTTTTATTGAACAATTATTGAATTGTATTCAATTAGAGATTTGCATAATATGAATACGTGTTAATACATTTTGCATGTATCTAGCTGGACCAAATTGAGCATGGTTGTTTTATACTGACTATTAAAACATATTCTTGAGGACACTAGAAATAAGATTTATGTTGTTATTTCTAATGTCCTTTTAAGTGCCCAAAATGAGGAAATTCATAACTATCAATGCTAGATATCAATCCTAGAAAATTCCAAAATCAGGGGATCAAATAATTCATTCATAGACTACATTATTCTAATCCAGGAATAAAAGACTTGATCATTGAGTTCTTGGTTGCTGAAACACATCATCGACAGCAACACATTTTAAATCTCTTTTTAATTCCTAAGTATACATGTTCAATGCCCATAAGCCAAACACAATATGTATGAATAACTGATACACCTAACGAAAAATGAAGCACCCAAACATTTAAATTTTGAGTTTGTAATAATTATAATTATTTGTATAAATAATTGTCCTTTTCTTGAGTTTGTAATAATTATAATTTAATAAAATTCAATAAGGTGTAAATTAGTATTAAATACTAAAAAGTGTAAATTTTGGTTATTACATGGGTAACACTTAAAGGAAAAATGGTAAAAGTCTAATTTATCCAAAATATTTAAATTAGCACATGTCGTTATTTATGATACCGATTACTTTGCCCCGAAAAGAGTCACTCCATCAGCTTCATCAACAGTGGATGAAGGTGGTTCCTTCCTAACGATATGAATACCGTACCGTACCGGCCGGTACAGTACTCATAGCTATCAATACCGGTGGCAGATACCGGTCGGTACCGGTAGTACCGGACAATACTGGCCGGTACCGAAAATTTTTAAAAAGTCAGGGACCTGTGTGCAATTTTTAAAAAAATTTAAAATTTAACGTTTTAACCCTACCCCCGACTCTTCTTCAGTCGTCTCTGCCTCCCCGCGTCGCCGCCTCCTCCTGCCTTCACCGTCATCGCCTGCGTCACTGTCATTGTCACCGTCACCGCCACCGCCACCGCCACCGCCACCGCCAGTGCTCTCCCTCGCCTTTGCCTCCTTCGCTCTCGTCGTTTCTCCTATCATCGTCGTTCCTCCACGTAGATCCGAAGAGGCCACATGCAAATCGGCCCGAAGCCGCCACACCGAAGCCATCGGAGACGCGTCTGAAGCCACCGGAGAAGGGATCGACACTGACCTGGGCGAAAAACTTGAAGACCCACCCACCCAGAGGTCCAATCGTCCAAGACTCGAAGTTGGTTTTTGTTTATGGTTTTAATTTTATGCTTAATTAAAAATTTTTTGTGTTGGATACTTGGATTGGAATTTTGGAATTGGTTGGAACGTTGGATGATGCACAGTGTTGTGAGTTTGTGATGGAATTGGTTGGATGATGCACGGTGTTAGAGTTGGACTATTGTGAGTTTGTGTTGATGTGTGATATGGGATTTTGGAATTTAGAATTTAGAATTTGGATAGTGGATGTCGAATTGTGGATATACTGAATCGGTTGGGTTCGGTTGTGTTTGTGTGTGAAATTATTTGGTTGGAGCTGAAATGTGATCTGAAATTTTGACTATTGAATTGAATTGATTGCATTATGATGATTGTCTTTTTTCATATTAATTGTGGTTATTATTTATATTGAAATATTTAAAAATTATTGTCATTTTTTATTAAATTATTAATTGTGATTATTATTTATTATTATGATTTTTGAAAATAGGGTTGATGTAAACTTGTAAACAATAAACTGTACAGTATATAACTGTACAATATATCAGTGGACTATTTTTCAAATTTTAAAAATTTCAGAGACTATTTTATAAATATAAAAAATTGCCCGGTACGGTACTCGTTATTGACCGATACCGGTACAATACCGTACCAGAACTCAATTCGGTACCAAATTCGGTTCGGTATTCGCAATATTAAATTCCCCAGTGATCTCTCGTGTATAAGAGATTTTCATATTTCATATATGAGTATGGATCCATTTAACCTAGCTTCTTTATATGTGAAAAGTCTCTATATTATTTTAACCGAATAACATATCTCACTTTAGCTTCTGAAAAATTGGAAGCTGCACTAGACCATAAGTAGTTTTTCAAGAGTTATTTTGTAAGGGGTCCAATTCTTGTCTTACTAGTTTGGCTGGCTCATTTAATAAGAATATTATAAGTTATAAATTGGAATCAAAAGCTTATGAATTGCATTGGATATCCAAAAGTAAGCTTGTCGCCAAGAATATATGTGATATCTAGGCTTTAGATCTTTCCTTAAAATTTTATAGGACAACACTCCCATCCTTGTCTCTCTCTTTCTACGTTTCTTTCTGCTTTGAGTTTTGGTCTCAAAAGAAATCTATGTTAAGAGAGATTAATTTAACATGCAAGACACCTTTCGATTAAATTGTATTATTATCTGTCTGTCACTTTAACTAAAAGTTAGAGAATACCTTGTGCTTGGGTTGACAGTAATAAAAAAAAAAAAATAACACTCAATTAATAAGTATTTTATATAATCTTTGAATTTTTATTACAAAAACTATGTAACCAAACGAAAAGCACCATCGATAATGATTTACAAGAAGAAACAATCACTAGCATTCCTCCATTATCTCACCAAACGTTTTGAATTATTAGAAATTCAGAATGAATCCTACATCAGTTCTAGTTAGCCAGAAACGTCAAAAAAACCTGTTATATAACCCTCTTAATATACTGAAATACTTTAACAGAGCAAATACGATTGAAAAGAAAGGAAAATTGGAAGCAAAATGGCTTCTGATACAGTAACCATTTGCACAACTGTGCAAGTGCGTTGAAATATTCATTGATTTGAAAGTGCTTTACCTCCTGAAATAAATGTTGCTTACCCATGCTTTGCAGGGACATAAGCATGATAAGGATATGTTTCCTGAAACCTTAATGTTTTTATAAGTTTTGCAGGATTCGTTGATGCAGGCTTCTCCCAAACAACATCCCACATGACGCTGGCATTTTATCACCTTGTAAAAGTCAATTAGGTTACAGAGATGAGCATCTTACCATGGTGACGAAGCCTTTTTTAGGTGTCATTCCAATCGCAACAACTCCTTGCAATGTGGCAAACTCATTTCTGAAAGCTAAAAAGGATTGCTCATCTAGTTAGATTAAAGGAACAGTTGATGTTTATAAAGAAAACAGATCAATAAATATGGAACAAAAGTAGGCAGAGTGACATAAGGGCTACTAATTGAAGTAGAATGGAACATCCAAATGAGAAACAGATTTAAATACCTAAATCTTTTAAAATGGCGTAATCTGAAGAATGAGAGTTAACCGTAACCTTTGGCAACCAAAGGAGGATGTATCATATACTAATTAATAAACAAAATTTTAACATATCAAAAGCGTAGAAAGTCCTCACCCTTGCTTCAGACATGCTCAACGTTTACATACTACAACTGACAATGAATGACAAATCTGGTATTTGCAAATGAAAATTTGAAAAAAATGAATCATTTAGATAGATTTTCCTCCAAGTATTGGGCCCCAAACCAATTAGCTTACAACAACTGCAGTATCAATGGTAAAAAAAATGAAGGGGTAATAAGACTGTTATATCTAGTATCCGCATCCACCAGTTCCGGCAAAGTAACTTTTCATATGCACTTGAACCAAGTCAGATATGCAGTGAAATACTAAATGTCATTCCATTTCCTGTAATTGTTGATAATCCAAAACCAAATTTTCACGATCAACATCACCATCGTCTT
>JAOTAY010000007.1:870101-886750 GCA_025629805.1 Erythroxylum baracoense | reverse complement strand
AAACTGCCATGATACAAATCCAAGGCATAGCATGATCATACTCACAATTCAATCATATCAAAATGTCATACATCTTTTTATGCATAACATAGAATACATTATAATGCATTTTCCACATCAACGTAATTCACAATTTGTCAATTCAAGTATATCAACACACATAGGCACATTGCCCATTTACACAATAACCATAAATATTTTACCCACATTCACAATGAGTCAGGACAAACGTTTATACATTTTTCCCACATTCATAATGAATAAAAACAAACATTTATAGCATTCATACACACAAATATTTCACAAAACTATAAACATATTACCCACCTAATTGGGTTGAAAATCCAAACTCAATTATGCCTTTCCTCTTGCTCTTGGATAGGGTTTTCTTGGTTTCTTAAAACAAACCAAACCAATTTCTCATTCAATTCACATTCAAATGGGAATTCATAAAACTTCAATAATCAAGAATAAACAAAATCGAGCCTAGACTTAACTTACCCATAGTCGATCTAGGCTAGACAACCAAAACCTAATTTAGAAATCCATGAACAATCAAATGGGTTTCTCTTCTTCTCTTCTTTCTTCAAACACCATCCAAACAAGAAGAAAAGATGGAGAGGATTACCTTAGCTTAGCCAAATCCTCTTTCTTCTTCTTCTTTCCACGTTTTTCTCTTCTCTTCCTTAGCTTCCCCGCACTCTTCTTCTTTTCTTCTTCTTTCCCACGTTTTTTCTCTCTTCTTTCTCTCTTCTTACGATTTTCTTCTTCTTTCTCCCATTCAAGACTACATTTTTGTCTTGTCTTCCCATTTTGCCCTTCATTTAACTTATCCTTCCTATTTTGCCCTTCTTTTAATGTAATGTCCCTTTTTCCCCTTCTTTTGTCTCTTATGACCATTCCATTAATTTAATCCCAACATCTCTAATTAATAACCCCAATTTCTATTCATGCTTGCTAAATTAATGACTAAATTTTAAGAAAATAAATAAAATAAATCAATGAATAAATCAACAAATAAATAAAATAAAATAAAAATTAAAAAATTGGGGTCCAACATATACACCAACTTCATTCTGCCTCAAACAATTAATGAAGTTGCTAGTGCAGGTTTATTGATCTTTAATACCTTCAACTAGACTTATGCTTAAATATATATTTATATATTCTAATATTTTCTTATCATTATTAATTTGTTGTCAACTTCCAATGCTGTTATTAGAAGAAGAGGTAGAGATAAAATTAAAGGTTGTGAATGGCAAAGAATAAATATTGCAAGGAATTAAAAGTTATCAATAAAGATTGATACTTAGTAAGTTTGTCCTATAAACAAGGTCCAATCTGTAAAGATGTCAAGTGAGTAGGGAATTATTACAAGAATAGAATTACCTTGTCTGAAACATGTTAAGGACTTGAAGGAAGATAACTTGCCTGAAAATGCTTTAGATGTAATAATTATGCAAAATCTTTAACTTTATTCAATATTGTTTTAATGATTTTAAGATTAATTAAACTTTTACTTATTTTTCACAATTGCAATTGAATATTGTGGATATTGAGAACATAGATGTTTCAAACTATGTTACTTTATTATTGAAACAAAAGACCAAGGATCGTCAATTTAAGTTGCATAAGTATTATAAAGCATAAGTATTGTAAATCTTTTCCTTCTAATGTGGAGGCACAAAGCCATGTTCCCGAAAGAATGTCTAAAGAAAATTTGAATAGTTTGCATTATTATTAGGCTAACCTGAAAGTTCAGGCTTATTTTCTTTGCCTTCAAGTTTGCTTGCATTAATCTTGTTGGATGATTTAATGACTAAGTTATGTTTTTTTTCTTGATTTAGGAAAATAATGAAAAGGAAAAGGTTAGTAGATCAAAAATGAAAACACCTCATAATCAAGTGTCAAATTCATTTGTAATTATCTAAAATGAATATGTAAGATTTATGTTCACAAGTTATACTTAAATCAATAAACACTATATTATTTATTGTGCCTTGTATTTTTGTTTCATAAAATATAGTGGGAAGGAGCTACATGAAAAAGAGTGTGATAGGATCACACTATATAAAGTCACTCACTATAAGGATGGTAAAGGATAGGTGTCAGAAGAAGCAGAAAATAACTAAATAAGTATAAAATTTTGTTAAGTATTTTTGTTTATTTACTAATGTAATAGTAAGTAGTAATGTGTGGATTGAATATTGAGTTTCTTTATTTTTAATTTCATAATAAGATTCAAGAGTTATTAAAGAAGTCTATGTCTAAGGGAAATGAGCTTAGTGCAGAAGATATTAACGATAAAATACTTAATACTCGTTCTGACTATGTGAAAGGTCTTGGCTATAGCCCTAAGACAAATGTTTCAACTTCATCATATAAAACAATCATTAAACACCTTCAAGAGGAAAACAATAAACTTAAGACTGCATTATAAGCTTAAGTATTTAGGGAACAAGAAAGTTGAGCAAAATTAGCAAAACATAATATGTTATTCAAAAGATAACTTGGCTCTGGTCCCATTTTCTACACTCCGTAAAGTATCAATACAAGGCTTTAAGTGGTTGCAAAGACCAACAAAAAATACAATAAAATAGGAACTGAAACCACGGTTTCAAACCATGATTTGAAGACAGTAATACTAACCCACTAATTGAGAAAACATTAAAAAAAAAACATGTTCTTAAAGCTCAGCCACAAAGATTTTCAATCATATTTTCAACATGGTTTGGACTAGAAAAATTTGGAATGTATGAAAGCATGAAGATGCTGGAATTGCCATTAGCTTGTTGAAAAATTCAGTTCATTTAGGAAGGACAAAACATATCGAAACAAAGCACCATTTGAGAGGGAGTTATTGGGTTGCAATACATCAACGCCGCCGACAGTAAATGTTTTCACGAAAGTTGTTAATGATGTTCACAAGATTGAATTATTAACGTCCTTCTTCCAATTAAGAGAGGAGTTGTTGTGAAGAATAACTCAAAAAAGAAAAATTATCTGTTTGTTTTTATCAGTTCTTTTGGTGAGCTCTACAAGAAGAACATCTAATGTAATATTATTACTTCTATTTGAAGTAACAAAATGGGAGTGCTTCAAGACGAAAATCCCAGAGCAAGCTCCCACCTGGCATTTCGATCAGCAACACGAAAGAGTTAACTAATTTTGGCTTACCCAAAAAACAGAAAAGAAATAGGAAGTTGAGAAAAGGGGCATCGGACTTTCTATCTTGGGCATCGATTCGAAACTTATAAGTGGTGTATGGGTTATATCGTGGGTGCATGCCTACGTACGTAGAGAATTAGTGAAGAAGAAGAAGAAGACAGCAAATACATATAAATATTATATTATTAATGCATGTGTAAAAGGCTATAGAAGAGACAATAGTTTGATTGGATGAGTTGAATGAAATCCGCCGAAATTCGTATTGTTGTTGGGACAGTTTGTCGTTAAGGAAGATACCTGATCTAACGTGAAAAGGCCGGTAATGTATCGAATCATTTGTATCCACCTGACTGAAACTGAAACTCATCAGATTCCAAGGAAGATCAGAGAAGGAAGCATGGGATAATTGGAGATACGTACCTTATACTATGGTGTATTTGTATGTGAATGTGTGAGAAAGAGAGTTGATATTAAGGCTTGAAAGGAACGATAACAAGAATATCTTTTGTTGGGAAAAAACGTATGAAAAGGTAAAGGGAAGTTTAGGGTTGGCACAGGGTAGCATAAGCCTCTTTCACCATCTTTCGCTTTTTCTTTCTTTTTGTACTCTTACAAAACCCTCGCCTTCACTCTTGTCTTAACCGCTTCTCTCTCCTCTCTTCTTCTCTTTGTTCTCATTTTTCTTCCACTTTGCCTGCTAGGTCTCTCTCTCTCTCTCATTCAACCACATAGTACTCACAGCTTCTTATCTATATATGTTTATGTTATTCCATGCATGTTATGTTTATCTTTCTTAAAGTATGATTATGAATTGCTTATTAGATGTTGATTTATCCTCATATTCAGGCTTTAGGAGATTCATCAGATCATCCAATCCTTCTCGAATACAGATTTTTGATCTCCAGCCAGTTTTATTTTAAAGGAAAACTGAGCAGATGGCTCCTGTTTCATTGCCTCCTGGATTTCGCTTTCACCCCACAGATGAGGAACTTGTAGCTTACTATCTTAAAAGAAAGATCAACGGACGCCAGATTGAACTTGAAATCATCCCTGAAGTTGATCTTTACAAGTGTGAGCCCTGGGATTTACCAGGTAAATTACATACTATATTCTTTAGTTTTCGTTTCTACCTCAGGATTAAATGATGCAAGGTTCCAACAAGCCAACTTAAGATAGAGTGCAAAACAGACCAAGGAATATTGAGAGTTTCTTGTTTGTGAAACTTTTTGACCGATTGATTTTGTGAGTGAAGAGAATCTTTAGGCTATGGGATGTATATTTTATCTTTTTCTCCTCTCTTTTTGTTTATGGAGAAATAAAATAAAAGAAAAGAAAAGAACTTGTAAGAAGTGGATTATATCCTTCAGGCCCTTCTAATGCATTAGAAAAAGAAACAGAAAAGCTCCAGAGAAAGTAATAATTGAGCGATTTGGCCTCATCATTTTTAGGGTTCCTTCGTATTTGTTGTGAACAGCAAGATTTTAAGATTTCTTTGTCAAAAAGCTAGACAGAAAGGGAATGAAACGCTTACTAATCTCTGGAAAAGCTTGAATTTTTTAGGTAAGATTGATTATATAGTGATGTTGCTTCATTGAAAAGATAACGATGATGACTTCACTTTCCAGTTCTTCAACAATCCAAGACCGATACTGTCTTTACGAAAGCTATTCCGAATTAAAAGATTGGCCATTAATTGAATGTGAGCTGAGCATGCATTGAGTAGAAATGAATAATCAATCTCTTGTGGCGTATAATTACAGGAAAGTCATTGCTACCTAGCAAAGACCTTGAGTGGTATTTCTTTAGCCCTCGAGACCGCAAGTATCCCAACGGGTCAAGGACTAATCGAGCAACGAAAGCTGGATACTGGAAGGCCACTGGTAAGGACAGAAAAGTGAACTCTCAAACGCGTGCTGTTGGTATGAAGAAAACCCTTGTTTACTACAGAGGTAGAGCCCCTCATGGTGCCAGAACAGATTGGGTTATGCATGAGTATCGTCTCGACGAACGTGAATGCGAAACTGCTTCTGGCTTGCAGGTGCGTAACCACGAAACCGAACAACACAATGTTTCCCTGTCCCATGCATTGGATTGTATGAGTTTTTGACAAATTTACAAATGCAGGATGCATATGCACTCTGCCGCATCTTCAAAAAGAGCATTATTACCGGCCCTAAGATCCAAGAGCATAACGCCTATACCACCAATCGGATTGCTGGTTATCATCAACATGGTTCCGATGTTGAACTATATTCCGACTTTGGCACTTCTCACTCTCCACTGGATTTATGTACACCAAGTAATATTGGTAGTAGGTTATCCAATCCTTTTGATGCTGGCGAAACAGGAGATCATGGGAACTGGACGGAGTTTCTATCTGAAGATGCATTTAAATTATCAACAGGTCCTTCCTTTTCAGGTTATGGGACTACTCCTTACCCTCCGTCAAAGGTATGCTACTTACTCTCTATTATAGGTCGTTTTCATCTCAGAATATCCTCCTTTCTTACGAGGGTTACATGTTGTTTGCAGGTTGATATAGCAGTAGAATGCGCAAGGCTTCAGAATAGATTCTCCTTGCCTCCATTGGAAGTGGAGGAGTTGCCTCAATTAGGACCAACTGACTTGAAAGTGAAACATTCAACTTCATCAAGAGGAAGCATAAGTCAAACTGACATTTTGCAGGAAGTCATGATCGCATCTTATACATCTCAGGAACTGATGATAGATCAGTCTAATTTCCAGGATACATGGGCCGGAAATTACGGTGCAATTTTAGAAGATGATTTCACCTTCTTAGCTGGAAATGACTCTCATGTTAATCAAGTTGATGAGATGAACTCCATGGCATTTCCCGGCAAATCATGGATGGATCCGGATTCAAGGTTTCTGGAGATTGGAGTTCTGGATGAAGATTTCAAGCCTGCAGGGAGGATGCTGGAAAACTTGAGATGGATCGGAGTGTCGAATGAAGAAGGTGACAAGGTATGTGCAATTCTTTGATTTAGATGAACGCTCCTTAATTATTCTCTCTCTTCATTACTTAACGAGTCATGACGGAATACTTGCTTGTTTAACAGACTTACATGGAGGAAAACAAGATTGTCCCGTTAGACAATATTTCAACTTTCCGGAGGAGCGACGTCCAAGGTACGTGTAACTCAGGTTTAAGTATATATGCATTGTTTTACTTACAATGTCTAAATAAATACGTATAATGTATATATGCGTACTATTTGTTGGTATGCCATCTTGTATTAACCGAATTCATATGCAGGTGCTGGCATTGGATTTGATGAAACGAATGACTATTCACTGGAATTCATCAACGATGATCCTGTAGCAAACTCCACAGACGATGTTAATGGAAACGAGAATGATTTAGCTAGTTCACCAAGCTTTGAGTTCGTGGAGGAGATCAAAGTGAATCATGGATTGTTTGTTTCGACTCGCCAAGTAGCAAACACGTTCTTTCATCAATTAGTCCCTTCGCAGACTGTTAGGATTCACCTTAGCCCGGAGATGGCGCAAAACTTGCCGGTAGAGAATTCACGCATACAAAGAAGTGAGACAAACACCAGTACATTGACAAGAGAAAAGTTGGTCGGAATCAGCAAGCTGATTATGTGTCCTTGGAGAAAGCTAGCGAATGCTGTTTTTTGTTTGGTTGTGATTATGCATTGCTTGTGTCTGGAGGAAAACACTGAAATTGATATGTTGAGAGATGGTCTCAGCGCAACTAGTACTGGTGTTACAGACAATGGCACACTTTGGAATATGAATGCAAAGAAAAAGGCAGGAGGAACAGCAATTAAATGGGATGACAAGCATGAAAAGGAGTTGTTCGTAACCATAAGAGGTGGCAGTCGAGCTAGTGTGATTCTGAAGAAGTTGGGCCTTTTCCTAACCATTTCTTTGGCTATCTGCACCATGTGGATGAACCATGTTGTACTTAATTAGACCTTGACTTCTTAGGTCCTAACCCATTTCCTCGCAATCTCGTTTTGCATGTCTTAACATAAGTTATCCAGTTGGAAGGGCAAAATTGCCCCATTTCCAATTTTAGGGACACAATTATTTTAATATACTTGTCTTTGATCCATAGCAGAACATGTGACGCTACATTTATAAGTTAGCTGATATTTATGACACTTTCTATTTTTGATTCCTACTTGGTCCATAAACCATTTGCAGGAGACCATATATTCAAGTATCTACATAATAAGTAGGTATGTAACAAGAAACATATTAACAACTAAAACATTAAATTGGCCGTGGTAACTAGCTAAGTACGGAAGATATGAAAAAAAAATAATGAAGGTGATCGTGAACTTCCTAGATATTAAAATATCAAATATGTAATATTTATAGGGAGACAATAACACAACTTTCTTAAAGATCAACCAAATATCAGTGACAAGAAAGAACTCTTCAACCTGCACCAGCAAAATAATATACGAATAAGAAATTAAATGATGAATCACACACTAAGATTTAATTGGAAAATTCTCCGGTGTAGAGCAAAAATCACGGGACAAACTAACAAGCAAATCCATTATACTCAATAAGAATCTACAAAGAAAAGTTGATCTCTCACCCTATAACAACAAGTTATCTTACAAAATTTCAGGATTGAAATCAAAGTTGATATCACAATCAACAATCACTCAAATCAATCCCAAAACTATTCAAACAAGGATGAGAATACAATACTATTTGCCTTCTATATGTTTTTCCTCACTTTTGGACATTATGGTCACACTCGATATTAAAATCTATATTTTTTTCTTTTATATCATGAAATAGGTTTTTATTCATCGTACACAGTCATTTACACGACTTCAGCACTACCTCACTTGTAATTGTACAAGGTTATAGAGAGTTATGCAGTCTCCACACACAATCTTGTATCTATGTAAGTGATTTATATCTTCAACATTACCTCACTCGCAATTGTACATAGTTACAAAGAGTTAGATGGCCTCCACACACTAACATGTACATGACCATGTATGTCTTCACTCTTCAAATGTTTCTAGAGACTTATACGGTTAATCCACATAGCTGTGTAAGTCAAGACACAAGGTTGTAGCACTCTACAAGGTCATGTATCTCCCCAGAAAAGCTTCATCCATCTTGTATTCACTTGTTCATCATTCCCATAAACCATAAAGGCATCTACAATCACCAAAAGTGTCAAAAATAGGGTTAGACACTCAATAATCTCCCCTTCTAGCCCAAATATGGGAAAGACACGTTATTCTTCATTATATACTTGAGATACATCTGAATAAGCTTACTACAAAGCTCATGTTTGTTTATGGGAACCACTCAAATATGTGTGAACCTTCTTCAACATTAATTATTGCTTTTCTATCACAAACCATAACTAATGATATCTAACATATATGTGCTTTGTATGAAAATGATACATAATATTTTGCTCAAGTTAATAACACTTAATTGACTATCACAAAATACTAAATAGTGTTCTTGCTTCACTTCTAACTCTTGAAGGAACTTTTTCAGCTAGAGGATCTCCTTACAGGCTTGCATTACAGCTACATATTTGTCTTCAAATGTAGATAAATTCACACACTTTTGTAGCTTGGATTGCCAAAAGTGGCTCTCCCTGCAAAATTGAACAGAAAACTTGAAGTGAATTTTCTTCCATCAAGATCTCCAACTATATTTGCATCTATAAAACCTTACATATTTGGCTCACTATCACCAAAGCACAAACTCTACTTGATGTGTATCTTAAGTAGACATGGCAATGGGCCGGGCCGGGCCTTAGCCGCCCTCAGCCCGGCCAGGCCCAGCCCGGCCTCATTCAAGGGGGGCCGTGGGCCAGCCCGCTGCCCGGCCCACGGACAGGCCGGACAGCCTGTGGTCGACGGGCCATGGGCGGGCTAGGCCAAACCCGGTCCGTTCATATTTTTTAAATTTTAAAAAATATAAAACGGCGTCATTTTGGACAAAACGATGCAGTTTTGTAGGGGTGCGGGCCTGGCCAGGGGGCCCGTGACCCATGCGGGCCGACCATGGTAGGCCCGTGGCCCGCCCACGGCTCTCCAAACTCAGGCCAAAAATGGGCCGGGCTGGGCCAGAATTGCCATCCCTAATCTTAAGTATCTCAAAATCTATTTCACTGCTTCCCAGTGAACCTTCTTTAAATGACAAGAATTTGCTTACCATCCTAATAGTTGCGCAATATATGGCCTTGTGCACACCATTGCATACATCAAAGACCCTACTATATATAGATGAGTATGGAATAGAAGACATACCATATTTCTCCTTTTCTGTTGAGGGATATGCACACTTACAAAACTTGAAGTGAGATGTCAGTGGTGTACTAACTAGCTTGGCATGCTTCATATTGAAACTTTCTAGCACTCGTTCAATATATCTCTCCTCTGACAAGCACAATCACCTATTCTTCCTGTCTTAAGTCATCTTCATGCCTAAAATCTACTTTGTTAGTCCCAAATCTTTCATATCAAAAGATTTGGACAAATCCTTCATCAACTTTTGGATTTTACCAATGTCTTGACCCACAATAAGCTTATCATCAACATAAAGAAGAAGAATGATGAAGTTCTCACATAAGAACTTCTTAAAATACACACAAGCATCAACATAAGTTCGTTTGTAACCATGATCTGTTATAAAGGAATCGAAATTCCAATACCATTACCTTGGAGCTTGTTTTAAGCCATATAGGCTCTTTTTCAACTTGAAGATAAGATTTTCCTTACCTTTAACTTTAAAACCTTCTTTCTGCTCCATGTATATCTCATCTTCTAAATCTTCATGTAAGAAGGTCGTTTAGACATCCAGTTGTTTGAGTTCAAGATCTGAATAGATAGTTAAACCTAAAATTTAACTACTAGTGAAAAGATTTCATCAAAGACTATATCCTTCATTTTGACTACTAGTGAAAAGATTTCATCAAAGACTATACCCTTCTTTTAACTAATCATTTCACTACTAGCCTTGCCTTGTGCTTTACTAGCTTGTTACCATCTCTCTTTATCTTAAACACACACTTATCTTCAATGCCTTTTTGCTTTTTGGAAGCTTTACAAGCTTATATGTATTATTCTTCTTCAAAGAATCCATCTCTTGCTTCATAGCTACAAGTTAAAGAACTTTAACTTTTCAAAATGCAATCTCTTACATATTCTCAGGCTCCCCCTCAATAAGAAGTAATAGGCATTCAAAACTTGGATATCTTGTATAAGGCTTTTCCTTCCTTGACAACCTTTGAAGTTATGTTTCATCAGGCTATTGGATCCAATTACTTCCCCTACTCATTATCCTCGATGAATTCATTTTAAGCATTTTCTGTATATGGTTCATATAACCCATCATTATCATATCGTATCTAATCACCACCAATGTGTGTTTAGTCACACACTTCATCTTCTTCACCGATAGACTGCTCAATCGTCTAAGAAATTGGCAAAGAGCTAATAATACCATATGATGACCTAAAGTGTGATGACTTATCTCCTCTTAGAATATCAAAACCTCTCTTGTTCTCTTAGAACATCACATCCCTATTCCTGACCAACTTTTGCTTATCTAGGTCATAAAATTTGAATCTATATTGATCACCATCATAACCAACAATGATGCAAGGTATTGAATTTGAGTCAAGCTTCTTTCTTTGATATTTAGGTACGCATCTGAATATCTTGCAGCTAAAAAACTCTCAAATGATAATATGCGTGATCTTTGTCAGTCCACATTCTCTTGAGAATCTCAAAATCTAACAGAACGGAGGGAGCTTAAAAATCAGGTAGACTATAGTTCGAACTATTTCTCCCTAAAACATCTTATAAATATAAATATTCTAAGCATGCAACGAACCTTTTCCACAATATTTCTATTTATTCTTTTAGTAATCTCATTATATTGTGGAGTCCCTGGTTCAATTTTCGTATGTATAATACCATGCGACGTACAGTATTCTTTTAACATCTTGGAAGTGTACTCCCTTCTATTGTCTATTCGCAGGCACTTTAGCTTACCTTTCTATCATAACATGAAACTTCTAAAAAGTTTCAAATACTTAACTGATAGAGTTCAACATGTACACTCAATTCTTCCTTAAAGCATCATCAATAAATGTAACAAAATATTTGTTACCTTCTAGTGACTCCTCTTTAATAGGGCCACAGATATTTAAATGCACCAACTTTAATATCTCTGACTTCCATGTAGATCTTCTCGTGAAAGAGACTCCATGATACTTTCTAGTGAAGCAATGATTGTAAGGATTAAGTGGTAGCGAGATCTTAACTGGCATAAAGGATTTACTAACCAATAAATTTAACCCCTTCTTAATCATGTTTCCAAATCATTAATGCCTCAGATTTGGTGAATTTTTTGGCTGTGTATTCTTCTTCATCACCACACAACTTTAAGTGTATCTTGTACAGTGAGCAATATAACTCTCCTTGGGGCAACTGCCATTGTGCATTTGGACAGTTTCCACTTCCTATCCCCTAAAGTGTGCTGAAATCATTCTTAATCTAGCTGATAACAGATTTAGCATTAGGTCGGGAATGTGTCATACATCTCTCAAGGTCATTAAGCATCCAACGTTTGTCTGAACTTTGATATCACCCATATTAACTATCTTGGCAAAACTCTGATTTCTCATCTTTACACTCCTAAAATCTTCGTTCTTTTAGTTTAAGAAGTACTCCACCTTTAGAACACAATGATAATATGCTCCCATATCAATCAGCCATTTGGAAAAAACAATTATTGATATAGAAGCATTCACTAGTTGCACAAACTAGGGACACCTCATCATCTGTGGTAAAAGATGTTGTTGTTGTATTTTTATCATCACCATCATTTTGATGATCTTACTTTTTCTAATCTCTCTTCCATTTATAGCAAAACCTCTTAATATGTCATGGTTTATCACAATAGTGGCATATCTTTACATCTTTGTCACCTTTAGAATTTGAACAGTTCTTAAACTTGCAATGACCTTTAGGACCCCTACTATTGTTCCTTCCCCTACTTTATATCACGAAGGCGTGCACGTTGTCAACTCTAATCTCCTTTCTTTTGATTTCTTCGTTAAATATACTCTCTTTGATTACATCCAATGAGAGTACACTTTCAAGAGATGAGTTGCTAATTGTCATCATTAGCGTCTCCCAACTATCTGATAATAAACTCAACAAGAACAAAGCTTGAAGATCATCATCAAGAATGATCTTCATTATAGTAAGCTTATTGATTATGTCCTAGAAATTACTTAAATGTTTCGACACTGAATTTTTCGCTTTCAACTTCAAGTTCACAAACCTTTTAATCAGAGAGGCTTTGTGATGAGCAATCTTCCTTTCATACAGGCCTTCTAGCTTCTTCCATAGCTTAAAAGGATCTATTTCTTAAGACATATGATTGAATATTTTGATATCAATCCATTGTATAATAGTGCCTAAAGTTTTCTGCTTCATCTTTTCTCATTCTTTGTTTGACATCTTTTTAGGTTTTAAAGGAACATCATTCTTTACACCTTTGTCCCGTTCAACAGGATTAAAGAGATGTATGCAATAAAGAAGGTCCTCCATCATAGCCTCCAAATCGAGTAATTTGATGACATTAACTTGACCATAGAGTTGTTTCAACCTTCCATTACGACGGCTCGGATACCATTTGCAGAGAGACAATAACATAACTCTCTTAAAGATCAACCAAATATCAATGACAAGAAAGAAATCTTCAACTTGCACTAGTAAAACAACATTATAATAAGAAACTAAAAGATGAAACAAATACCAAGATTTATTTAAAAACCATCCAGTGTAGAGGGAAAACTCATGGGACAAATCGATAAGCAAATCCACTATACCCAATAAAGATTTATAAAGAAAAGTTGATCTCTAACCCCATAACAACAAATTGTCTCTCAAAGTTTCAAGATTGAAACTAAAGTTGATATCACAATCATCAATCACTCAAAAAACCAATCCCAAAACCGATCAAACAAGGATGAGAATATAATAATATTTGCCTTCTCTCTGTTTTTCCCCACTTTTAGATGTTATGGTCACATATAACACAAAAACTTACATATTTTTTATCTTTTATATCATGAAATAAGTTTTTATGCACTATACATGGTCACTTACACTACCTCACTTACAGTTGTACATGGTTAGAAAGAGTTGTATGGTCTTTACACGTGGGAATATATCTTCACATAGGCGTATACACGACCGTATATGTCTTCACTCTCCACACGTTCCTTCACATATTTTCAGAGACTTACTCGGTTGATCCACATGGCTATATAATTCAAGACACGGGTATGTAGCACTCTACATGGCGGTATATCTCCTTAAAAGAGTTTCGTCCATCTTTTCTACATTTGTTAGTCATTCCCACAAACTATAACGGCATCTACGATCATCGAAAGCCTCAAACATAGGATTGGACACTCAACAATATTAAATACAAGCAATACATCGACATCGTATCAAAAACATCACTAGATTTTTTTCTTAAAGTATAAGTGTTGCCATCATAATTAATTAATTTTATAATTTTTATGTATTTAATATTAAATTAATTTAATTAATAAAATAAAAATATCTCAAAATGTTAAATTTCATTAAATCATAAAAATTATAATTTTGAAAATTTTGAGGTCTCACACCCTTTCTCTTTAAAATGAATTTTGTCTTCAAAAATAATTGTTTCATGATACTCAAAATATAAGTCACTTGTCTTATCCTCTTCGAAGTCCATAAGATAATAAAACATAAGAAAACATGAGTCTAAAATTAGATTTTACTAGTAAATAAAAATAATAACTCACTCGTTCTAATTTCACTCATTTTATAGCATTCTAAGATTATAGCTTACCTTAAACTTAAGTTCTAATATCACTTTGTGACATCTTAACCCTGACTCAACTTGACTACTTATATGGTGGACCACTATCTAATGGTAAGGCCCAACTATTTAATTTCCACCATTGAATTAAGAATTATAACATATTAAACTTACAAATTTAATGAAAATAACTCATGAACAAAGTCCTCTCTTTATCTAGAAATTTTAGTAAATCTAACTTTTACAAAATTATGCTTAAAACTGTTAGATTTTGATCTTGCATCACATGCATCAAAAATAGAAAACAACAGTGGAAATATAAAATAAAACCCAAAAAGCCAAGCACTTTCAAGTGCTATTAGATGTAACTTTAACAAAACATGAACTTAAAAATGTGTACTTTACAATCTCCTTCGTTCTTCATTGTCTTCACCTCTTTAGGTTGTTGTAAACTACAACGACCAAAGGAAGACGTCTCTAATGATATCCACACAAAGAGCGAAGCCTGAAACCTCTTAGGAAGAATGGCTAGAACACAAACAAAGTGTTGGCTTTGTGATGTATTCTTTGAGAGAGTGTTTATAAAAAATGAGAGAAAATGATGAACACTTCACCAACTCTTGTTTTTCACACAACACTTGCAAGAAAATTGATGTTTCTTACACCCTTTGGCCTTCCTCTAACCCCTAATATCAATGAATTTAGTGGGAAGCTTTTAATCCTACTTAATTTAGTATGAAACTTCCACCCCTTCTTTAAAGGGTAATTTTGTCATCTTGCTTATTAAAAGGTAATTTTATCATCTTACCTAATCAGCAAGATTCACATGTATTATATGATTCACAATCAAACGATCCTAAACTACCACACTTGTGTAACTTAGTCAAGCATCTCTCATATCTTGGATCCCCATCTAAAACCATTTTACTCATTCTTCGAATCTTCAATGCGTATGACCCATTAGGTTCCTAGTTATGTTGGTCACTTGAATTAACACTTAATTCAAGCAAGTCATAAGCGATATCTAGCAACACATTATAACCACCAATTGACTGAAAAGTTAGTGGTTTGACTACAAACACTTTCATAGTCAATGTTCCCATGCAATTCATCCTTTCACCATCTATGCCCTACCTGGTTCAGAGTATGGTTAAAGTGTCAACTCCCACTAAACAGACTACATCACATCTAGCCCAAATGATGTTAGTTCTTGTCCTCGAGGCTCATTACTCAATTGGATATGTCACTGAAGACTATCATCATGACATTTCCACTCTGACCAAAGATTCCTGAATGATGACCCCAATAAGAGGTCATGGGTATCATCTCCTTCTATCAGGAGTAGCGAATTCTTTATTGACTACGCAATTACCTTCGAATACCTCAAATTGTACCCAATTACCACCCTATGAGCAATCTCTAAAAGGCAACTAAGAATGGAGTCAAAGTACAGGATTAGTATCCATGATATCTTTGAGCACCTCAAGTCTAAAGATATTTACTATATTGCTATGATGAGACTATCATTGACACTAGAATAAATTATCCATATGGTTGTCTCATGGCAGGTGATCCAATGTACTTACTACTCTTAGCAAGCATCCATATGTTAACTCTAAACAACTCATGCTTACAATTTATAAGATCTACTGCTTGATCTAATCAAGAGTATAACATGTGCTAGTCTATCCGGATTAATAATGTCCTGTCTCATTAATCCTATAACTAGGGATAATTTAGATACTAACATAATTACATATGATAGGAACCTCATTATCATGATCTCATCACGATTTCCTTCAAATTATGTAATGTATCAAGGACTTCATTAATTTGATTTAAGAACATGAACATAAAATTAACAAACATGAAGATCAAATTAACAAAAATGCTTTTTTATTAATCAAAAAGATTTGTACAATAAGTGCTAAAGGTGACTGCTTTTAGAGCACTTCTCTAACAAAAACTCTTATAGATCTCTACTCTTTCACTGCAAACTTTGATTCTTAAAAAACACATAATGTCAAGTGCCACATATCAACTAGGTAAAAATTATAATAAAATAAATATAAAGTTACTCCCCTTAAACTATATATACGAAAGAATATCCACAATTATTCATATATGATACAACTAAATTCTCCATAAACTTGTTAAGAAGAGTCGTGATATAAGTACCTCAAGAAACTTTTCAAGATAATTATATTAAATGTTCATACTATGGTGCCAAAATAGTGCGAACTTGGCCTGGTTCAGTCTAAAGTTAATAAACTTAAACCAAGTTAACTTGGCTTTTAGGTGCAAGCTCTTGCTCTATAGCCTAGCTCGGTCTAAGCCCAACTATATATATATAATATTCTTATTCTTCACTGCCACTTGTCACGCCTGCTTTCTTTTTGTTACCCCTTCTCCTTTGTTTGTAATTGTTTCTCTCAGACATAATTGCTATTTTTGCACTATAATTACTTATGGGGTGTTTGGTTGAGGGTAATAGAAATTCTATTACCCTTCTATTCCCACCTATTACTTATACCCTTGTTTGGTTTATTTTATGACCCAAGGAATAGCATTCTTAAAGATTAGCTATTCCTTAAATTAAGGAATAGCTA
>JAOTAY010000007.1:851591-864116 GCA_025629805.1 Erythroxylum baracoense | reverse complement strand
AATTCGTCACTATTTCATTAGTGACGGAGGTATTTGTGACGGGAGGTGACGACTTCAAATATTGGACACTATTAATATCAGTGACAAATATTACTACTTTTAGTGACAACTTTTACTTTCACTGTAAATACAATTTCTTGTAGTGTTAACAAATCAAATCCTACTCATATGTCTCAAAATGCATTTTTTATTGATTCTTGGAAAAAAATGATCACAAGTGAGTGACTATGACAAAACAATGATGATATATAAAGGAGAAAAGATACATGCAAAACTAAATGGTGGTCATGTTAAAGATCTTTAGTACTTTTCTTAGGTTGACTACATTAGTAGCTTTTTAAAAAGAGTAATTTAGGTGTTACATTTTATGAAATAAATACAAAAGTTTAAATGTAAAAAGTGTATCATTGATTGCAAAATTACATAAGAAGTTATAAACCAGGACTTGCACAATCTTATTTAAGAATAACTCTTTACAACTTCCTAATATTGTTATTATTAATTAGGCCCTTTACTTTTACTCTATGTGTCATTACAGTGGAGAAATTGATCGATAGCGTGTAGGTAATAGAGAGTTTGTAAGAATCAAATACTTGGTGTTTACTCGAAAGGATATTAGGTAATATAACCTATACAACATTATTTACTCATACATAGGAATTTTATTTTTATTATATAAAACTAATTAGTTATTATTAATGTAAGAATTATAAAAACAATGAAAATTTATGGTCTACCATCTAATGATTCTCATAAAAAAAGATTAGTTACTCTAAAACAAAGATGTTACAATTTATTTCATATAACTTTATAACAAGATAGAATAGAAGAAAATAAAAAGCTCAATGCAATTACTATAGGAAAGGTTTTTATGATCAAGTTAAAAGTGATACTTCTCACTTACTTCATTATTTAGAAAAATACCCAATAGAAAACCATAATAATATAAGATAATATGTGTTTGGAACTAAATCGGATTCTAATGGTACTATATGAACTGTAAAAAAATGAAATATGGTCATTTTGAATTATATATGACAACTAATATCATAATTACGAGTAAGCTTCCTTTCACATTTGTTAAATTGTTTATATTTATATAAATGATGAGCCTTGTTTCTGCTTAATATGTTAAATAATTAGTAAGGTTACCTACAAATGTGAAATAATGTTTTATATTGATCAAGAAAGAGAATCAATATAAAAAAATTGTTTGAATCTCCTAATTGTATTTTCTTGACTTTTGATAATTAGAAGAATGAAGTATCAAATGATGAATATGCATGCATTACTACTCATTTTATTAATAATAAGTAGAAGTTGCAAGAAAAGATAATTCTTTTTATTACAACAATACTTCATTTTAATGAATTATCATTTGTCGATGAATTAGCTCTCTACTTCGCCCAATGGAAGGTTAATAAAAAGAGAATAATTGATAATTCTATTCCTAAAATTTGAAGTAGATTTAAGTATTTGAATAAGTCTATTCCAAACTTAAGAATTTTTTGAGATGGCTTCTAAAAGTTTTTATATGAATGTGATGAAGAAACAAAGGATTGATGGATGCACAAGATGGAATCTACCTATATTATGATTGATCATAATTTATATTACAAGCATATTTAATTCATTGGATGCAACTAGACAAAGAAAATCTTGATTTTTCTATAACTAATGAGGAGTGACAAAAGGTGGAAATTCTTCACAAATTGTTGAAAGTAATCCATAGTATGACATTATTCTTTTCTAGTTCAAAATATCTAATAAAAAATTCAAAACAATTTGAAAGATGCTACAGAAAATCCTTCTGCATTTATGGCTAGTATGATCAATGAAATGCAGAAGAAATTTGATAAGTATTAGTCGGAGTACTTTTATTATTATAATTTGTTACTATTTTGAACCCTTGCTACAAATTAGTTTATCTTTGCTTTTGCTAATCTATGCTTTATGATAATTCTAGTACAACTAATTTTATTGCATAAGTGAAATAGATCATACTCATGATGCTTGTATGCTACAAAAGGAACATAAAACATAATGTCATTCAAAATATTGAATCTTCTTATAATTCAAATAGCATTAAAAAAAGTACATTTCTCAAGAATCTTACTGCAAAAAGTATTTGAAATCCATATCTTGTCCTAAATTTGAACTAGATATTTATTTGAAAGAATATGCTATACATCTAGTAGTGACAATGATATATTATAATACTAAAATGTGACTTCTAAAAGATTTATTACTTTGATATGTTGACTAGATTTTAAAATGAGCTTATGGTTATTTTTATTTGACAAATGACTAAATATTCAAATTTAATGTGATTTCATATGTTAAGACATAAATCAATGTGTGTTATAATATATTGTATATAATTATTTAAATTTTTAAAAGATGTGGACTTAAATATTAGGATAAAATTTTAATTTTTCATAATAGGTCAATTTTAGATTTGAAATTAAACCTATTTTAAGGGCTGAATTGGGTATGGAACAAGCATTTAAAATGTTTTGGATTGGACTTCACTTAAACATAATCCAACTCATCTGATATACAGGTACAATTATGAGTAATGACTAGATTCATTAGTGTGTTCTCAATTTGATTACTCATTAGCATATCTAATAAATTTGATATCGTATTGCCTCTAGTGCTGCAATTCTTGCCACTCGAAGACCCGACCCTTCTGTAGTTTGCACTGCTTGGAGTTGAATAAAAGACTTAACTCACTTCGGAAAACACGAGGAAGAAGCAGTCGAGGCAAGAAGCAACATCGCATCCTTTGAATTTTTATAGTTGACTTTGTCGTGTTACATGCGCACGCTGCACGAGAACGAACGCGTTCTTCATTCTTTAGTTTTTGTTGGGTCAGTGTAATAACTGCTCAGGTTCTCTTGCATAGACACGCAAAGACGTCCTACCACGAAGTCCATGCATGGAAGGAACGCAACTGTTGAATTCAATGTTTTTATGAATTTTCTGAGGAGGTGCTATCGACGTCCACTAGTACAAACACATACATATATATATAGCAAAGACTTCCTACCACGAAGTCCATCCATGGAAGGAACGCAACTGTTGAATTCAATGTTTTTATGAATTTTCTGAGGAAGAGAGCTTCTGCTCAATAGTTCTGACTTCCACTGTAGATTATGGTAGTCAACTAAAGAATCTTATAAACCAATTGCTTCATTCGATGCAATGTATGTCTTGATACAACAAATAGGTTATGCAAATAATAAACAAAATGTAAATACCTTTAAACACATTATTAACACATGTGGACCCTCTAAGTTTTACGCGTTTATGTGGAAATTTGGCATGTGAATGCATTCAATAGTAGTTAATGTTTATGAATCTGATAAATGTTTCTTGAACGTCTCAGGTAGTTGTTTAAATTTATTCTTAAACATGATTACGACTTCTGTCTTCGTTTTTGGTCCTTTGCTTAATGCATAACAACACAAGTATTGTTAATGAATTAGATTACAATAGAAAGGTGACAATGACAGTTTTCTACAAATGAGGCTGCAACTATATCTGAATAGAACATTGAAATTCAATGGAGATGACATATGTCAATATCTCAATTTGTTGTTTATCACTGGGCTTACTGTCCCAACGAACTTGACATTTTTCTTTCGAAGTCCTTATACACTCTTTTGTTGGCACATATTGAACAGCACTTTGAGACGTAAATTTAAGGCTTCACGAAAACACTTTCTTTTCTTTTTAATAACATACCAAAAAGAATTCGAGGGTGAACCTTGGAACAAATTTAAGTCACAAAATCAAAATTACAAAGAAAAAATTGCATACATTATGACCCTCTTTAAACTTCTACAAAACAGAGTCTTATGCATTGAATACATACGTTAGAAAGAAAATATCAAAAAGAATTTGTGGTTGCATTTATAATTTACAATAAAGTATAATACCCCTTCTCTAAATCTCTGCATAAAATAATAAGTTTCTAATATTTATTAAATTGACAAGAATAGCATCTCTTAAATTGATAAGAATTGAAGGAGAAACAATTTTAAAATTGAGTTAAAGATTTCCTTTTAACAAATGAAGTTAGCAAATACATATAAGATATCATTCTTAAACGTAGCTGAATTTTATGCTTACAAATGAACTTCAGGACTGAGCATAAGATATTATCTTATATAGCTGAGAATATTTATACTTGTCAGAACCATTAACTAAAAGTAAAAATCGTAATTTGCAAAGTTTATGTTGTATTTATAATTTTTTTAATATACCAGAACCTAGTCTTCAATTCTTAAATTATCATGGACTATTAAACCAAAAATTCAAATTAATAATGTAGTATCGATATTATGCTTAAATGTAATATAGTACATGCTCTCTAGAGGGTGGTCGAGTTGGTAGAGTAGAGAGGCATGGGGCCAAAAGGTCCTGTGGAATTCCCCTACTTATACTCTCTCGATCGAGCCTGTCGTACAAGGCTTCCCTAGTAAGGAGTACCCGATTGGCGTGATTTGCAAGCTATTGTGTCAATTCGAAGGTTTACCCAGTACGCATCCAAAGGATAGCGACTGTGGGTTTCTCCGTTCCAAAAAAAAAAATAGTACATAATAATCTAGCTACTTGATATTATAAATTCCATTTTATATAAATTCATTTGTAAGTGTTAAAAAGTCTATCACTTAGGATTCACTACCTCTTATATCTATTATGTTCATACATACATACATCTGATTTTCAAATGGATTAAATAAATTGAAAGAAATTCAAAGTCCGAAATTTTGATAAACAAAATGAAAATTAAGTGATATTAAATATGTTGTAAATTTAAGATAGAAATTATATAGTTTTGTGAGTTTTTATTTACTACATGCTAAGAATATATGGCAATAAGCCTTAACTAACAAGTGAGATACAAAAATAACGAAAATAAACTTCTCAAGTTATGAGGCCTTTCACATAGGAGTAGAAATATGTGGAGTCAAGCTTAGGCATCTTCAAGCTTAAGAAATTTGGGTCCAAGTTTAAGCTTAAACCTAATCGAACTCAAATATTTGATCTTGAAATCAATTAAACGTGTGTTGATATGTTGATTTCAGTTAGCGTGATCCAATTTTTTATAAATGGCTAGCCTAAAAATATATATTAAGTCTAAGTACAATAAAGCTTAAATATTCAAGACTGAGCCTAAAACTTTTTTGTCATATCTACTTCTACATGATACATACCAAAATGTATGGGAATAGATGACAACTAATGGGTGGTTCAAAAAGAGTATACATACGATCTAAAAGATTGAGTGGCATGAGCCTCCCTAGTAAGACTAGTGAGATTTGATATTAGTATCACAGCACCAAGGACTATTCTTTAAAAAAAATCTAATATAAGAAATCAATCACAAAGTGTACAAAAAGAAGAATATGAATCACTACAATCCAGAATAGAAAGCATTGGGAGTGATAAGATTCTAGGATAGATCATCACTGGTAAGTTAGATAAGATCGATAATTAATAGAGAACCTAACCTAAGAGTTTCTTTAAGAATAAGAATGAAGAAAACTTTTGAAAGGATTTTTAATCAGTAATAATAATAACAAAACTCTAAATTATATCTATCACCTTGCCTTATATAGTCATAAAACCTAAAAAAACTATAAATCATAAAATTGAAGTTCTAAAAAGAAATACTATCTTGAAATAATAAAATATTAACCAATTAAAAATTTTGGAATATTTAATGCATAAAAAAAGATGAGTCTGATGATAGTTAGATGTTTAACTCTAGTGTTGATTTTCTTTTGTTTCTCTAAATCGCAAAACCTAGAGAAGGATCAATACTAGTTTACTTTTGAGTTCACGGTTGGTTACACTTTATAACACCTTTCCCAAATCTTGCTCTTTCTTTTTAGCACTTGACTTGAAACTTTTGCAAGTCATCCAAACTCCTCTTTATGCCTTCCCTATATAGAAGTCACGTAGCTTAAGTCGATGCTTGATTCATATTTTGTCCCTCTTCTCAAAATAATTTGTCCTTAAATCTACACCTTCATCTTAAAAATAAGATAGTACTTGATGCATAACTAAGTATGCATCTCTCATTTTTACTTTTCCTAAAAGACTTGAATTACCATTAAGTTTTCACCTCATTTCTTTCCCCTTAATCTCTCCTGCTCATTCTCATAAAGTTACAGTTGATTTTTATAAACTTACTCTATAGACAATGGAGAAATGGTAAATAATTTGTCATTCATGAAAAATAACCTATTCTTATACTTGTCATATTGGCTCTCATATCAAATTGTCAAGAACACCTTAAAAGAATGTATCTCTCTTGCATGGAACTATATCACATAACAATTTATCCTTATACCTCTTAATCAAGAAAGAAACCAACACTTGATTTATTATTCTAACATTCTTACTCTCATTCCACCATTGTATGTTGTGTGGTTTGGGTGTTACATAGTTGGCAATCCCAGCTTCTCCCACTATAGGAAAAATGGAGTTTAGCAACGGACATTACCAACGAAACACCTACAGATTCTGTCGGTAAGCTAAGTTAGCGACGGAATTTACCAACGGATTAAGGCGTCAAAGAAACGATTGTGGGTAATAATTTGCGACGGATCACACATTTTCTGTCGCTAATTTAATGATGAATATTTTGTGTTGTCGGTAAATTTAGCGATGGAAAGATTGCTTCAGTTGGAAAAATTATTGACGCACTTATCCTATCTGTCAGTAAGTTAACGACTAACATTACCGATGAAAATTAGTTACCCATCGATAAATTTAATAGATTTTACTGACGAACATTGTTTTTCGATTGATAAATTTACTAAAACTTTTTTAATTTTTCCCTGCATTTAATCTTATTTGAAAATTTCATTATTGATGCATAATTTATACAGTTATCTGTTGATAATATTTTGAATTATTTCTACATTTAATTTTTAAAACAAAACATTGATTGATGAAATAAAATAAAAATTATCTTAATTGATAATAAAAAATTATTTTGTATATAATAAGTATTTAATTAATACAAAATGACTACAAGTATGCTATTTATTTGGTGAATGTAGATGCTCTAACTGATGATATGAGGTGCTGCTGCCCCTCCCCTTCAAGTCATCCATCGCATTATGGAGCTAGGTTATATACTCCATCGACTGTTGCAACTGAGTTGCTAACGTCCATTCTATGCTCCGAAGCTCATGAACTTCATTTCATGCGAACCTCCTACTAGATGTTGTTGTACTAGACGTGGAGGATTGCAAATAACATGTGTTCACAAATGAATCTAAGCCGAAGATCCTTCCACAACGGTCTCTATTACCCACTGCATAAAGATAGGTTTGACTCTCATCAATATTTTTAGACTGTTGAGACTATCGTTGAATGCTTTCTTGTATTTGGTTATATCATAAGATAATGTTTAAGTTAATAAGTGATAATTATTAATCATTAATATTAAAGCATAAATTTCATATACATTTAATTCTCTACATCGGGTGTTGACGAAGGTCACACCATCATGCTTCTTAATGTGCATATGCAAAAAGGGCTGATGAGGTGTAAGCTTCATGCCCATAAATTTTTCCTGCATTAGAATAAAATGTTAAAGTGAACTACAATTTTTAAAAATCGCAGCTAAGTTTCATCATTTTTTATGATATTTACCCCCTTTTGAATAAAGAAAATAACTCAACAATATAGCCATATATGGTACCAGACATTTATAACGTTGTCATTCTCTATAATACACATATTTTTATTCCAAAATTCACACATCAAATTAAATTGAAATACATCAAAGTAAAAAAAATCAAAAGGTGTAAATTGTAGATAATTACAAGTCTCTCTGCATGCTCGTAGTGGGTAATAGATCCTCTAGTATATATAGGTAGACTCTCTCCCCTCGATCCTCCATATCTGTTGATAGAATTACGCTGAAAAATGGACATTGTCTCGGGCGATGTACAATACTGCTGTCAATGACTCTGTATTTCTTCAAAAATATAAGGAGGTCGTAAACCAGTTTTGAGTATCACACAAACAAAGTTTCTATAATGTGTATGAGCTTATCTATCCCATACTTTAAAAATAACCCGTCAAATTTAGAATTTCAAAAAAATTCTTTATGAAGAAACAGGAAAAACATATGATAAGTACTTATAACTTACAATATTTATGTAATGAATATATAAAATTAATTAAAAAATACAAAAGATACATTTTGTCGTGCCTCAAACTCCTGATAATAAAAATCTTTTATTGCTTGAGAGATATTCTTCCACATATAACCCTCAAGATCAATCTCCTCTTTGAATTTGGATGTCATATTTCTTGATTACGGTCCAGACGGAACCAAACTAATATAAAAAATAATAATTTAATATCATTTTTAAATTTAAACCTATAAGTTAATTATAAATATATGGTATTTCATGTATTTTCACTTACAAATTGTTGACAATTATGATGTAAGTTTTTCCATTAACTCCCTCAGTTTCAGGCTGGAGGTCACCTCCTTCATCTGCATCATTTACCCCTCATATCTCTGTCGTATAGGAGTGATGGATAGTGTAGCAATAGTTACAAAAGGTGATATCTCATCTGCAAGTGTAGTAGCTGGAGGTACAATATCTAATTCGGTTGTAATTGCAGAATGTGATGCTTCACTTGGATAGTAACGAGCTCCAAATTGTTATCTAAACCTTGGTTGCATCATATCTTATTTTCTTTTTGATGGCGTATTTTTACCTAAAATTCATATTTAATTGAACATTCCGAAAAATAACAATTTCAATTCAATATATAACAATATATTGAAAATTTAATAATTGATTTGTTGAATATAATATTCTATTACAAACACAACTTGAAACTAATATTGCACTTGATTTGGGGCTTTGGTCATTATATCCAGAAGTTGTAAATGTAAAGGGATGTAGGAAGTGTATAAAAAACCTTCTTGTACCTTATATCAAGTTATTTTATTCATTCATGATAACAAGAATTTGGGGCATTTATTGTGCAGCTTTGTTATCCTATAAGCTACATAAGAATATATAGATCTTGAAGAAAGTAGTTGAGCCATAGAAGTTCACAAGTTATGGTTGCTATGCTTATGTACTAAGCCTCTATGGAGGACTATGAAATTGTATTTTATTTCTTTGTTTTCTTAGAAATAAGAGAATGATTCATAGAGATATAATAGCTAGAAAAAGATCTTTATATCATCAAAGGTGAAGCCAATCAACATCAGAGAAACCAATTAATGTAAGATATTATTTTACTGGGTAGAATAAACCTCCTGAGATAGTGCCTTTGAGATATCATAGCACATGAAAGGCATTTTGCATATGAGGCTCCTTAAAAGTAAAAAGAAACTATTTGAGGTGCTAGATAATATAAGACATGTATGGCCTGGTCATTGTCAAATAAAGTGGTCTATCAATAAGCCTTCTATAACCTTCACGATACTAGTAAAGTTATTGACCCTTATCCAAAGAAAGCTTAAGGTTATGTGGAGAAGGGAATGATGTTGGTTTGGTAGTAGTAAGGTCAGATATTGTTCTAATATTTTTTAAGAAAATAAGATAAATTACATTAGTTAAAAATACTACAGTCGGCCCAAATTCTAATTCAACTGATATGCCCCTAAGAGATATTTCATCAAACAATTCTTAGGCAACCTGAATTATTTCTAAATAATAACAAAACATCTACGTTTTTTTATTATTTACTAATAACAACACATTCAAACCACAAATAAAGCAACAATTCAACGTAAAAATGCATAAACCAACAATCCAAACAAAACACATCCACCCACCCATGATCATATATATAAGCATTTAACACCTTTGTTTTTTGGAGACAAAATAAACCTAATAATTTTATTACCTAAAAATGAGGCATGATGGAACAAAAACGAAACAAAAATCGACAGTGGAAGCTTAGGAGGAAAAGGACCGACGACGTTAATGGTGGAAAGAAGAGAGGAAATAACAGAGGGAAAGGAGAAGGGGGCTTCAGGTTTGTTAAGTCTGTGAATAAAATGACATCGTTTGGATTAAAACCAAATGACATTGTTTTATTTTATGAACACTTCGACAATTTCTGACGAAATTATGGTTTCATCAGTATCTAAGATGCTTATTTTTTCTACAAGTCGTTGCCGCCTACTTTTACAACGAACTTTATTGGTCCGTCGCTATATTTTGTTGGGAAACTCGCGATGATATTTTCCCTCTACGTTTATTGACGAATGTTTTGGCCATCGTAAAAAAAAATAATTTTTCTATCTAATTTACCAACGGATAATCCATTTCTGTTGCTAATTTACTACGAAATATTTTCGGTAGGTAATTTGTTATTTTCTTGTAATGTCCACTAACTCCATATTAGTTGTATTAGATATAAGTTTCCCTATCTATGATCATGTTACATTCTCGATGCTTGATGGCATATCTAGCAAGGAAAAGATTTTTCTGTTATTCTATAGCTTCATCTTCTACCATATGCGTATTTCAATAGACTCCTAATGACTAAAAACCTTCCCTCTTTGGTTTTCACAATGTGCCCATCATCTCTTCCACCTCCTCTTCACTCATAAACATATACTCTCTATCCTCCTTTATTAATATTACTATCTTGTTGTGACATTATAAAGCTATATTTTCTCTCTTCAAATAATTGAAGCACTAGAAATCTCAATTTATAGTTATTGAAGAGGAATCAATTTTAGTTTTCATTTAACTTAACATGTACGTTTTTAGTTCAATTAATTCATATTTTGGTTTTGAAGCTTAGTTTTCCTCTTTACTCCCTAATTTTCTCTATGATGAAGAATTGATACTATAAAAACCAAAACAATTATCATTTCTTTTTTTAAATTAACTCTCCACCTTCATAGTCATATGCACTGCACCCTCCAACTCTACATTATGGTGTAGCTCCATAATATTGGCAATTTTAGTGTTTATTCCATAAATAAATCAAGTCATCTGTGATGAGAATCAAGTGTACTCCATCAACCAACATTCAGAAACATCAAACAATAGAAAAAGATGAAGAACAGAGTGTACGTGTGTGAGAAGTGAAGAAGAGGTTCTGGAGACTTCGATAAAAAAAGAGAATAGAAATGCTATCTGTTGAATGGATAAAATGCGAGGGACATGACGCTAAGGAGTAAAACGCACAGTATAAAGAAGACTTAACGAAAACGCTGCATATAAGGGACTTAAGTGACTCACGTGAGAGTCACATGATGCCACCTCTTAGTGAGAGTCACATGATGCCACCTCTTAGATCATGTGCACGCATCTGCTATGAAGGCTGAAGAAACAACTTCTGCGTTGAAGCCTATAAAAAGACAGAAGCTCCTCATCAATTAAAGATACAACTCACACACAAGTTGACTTCATTATTCTCATTGTAATAAATCATTTGAGAGTGTAAGAATTAAAGTGAAATATTTCAGAGTATGCTATGGTACCTATCTGTGGGTACCAGGAGAGTTCATAGACTCTTGACAAGTGTTTGAGAATAAACACTCAATCTCTGTAATCTTTCTCTTATTTTTGATACTAGTGAAAACCACACCAGTGAGAACCTTGGATGTAGATAGCATTAAGGCTATCGAACAAAGTAAAAAATTCTTGGTATTCTTTACTTACTGTATTTCTCAATTCTTGCAAGATTAGCAATCTTTATCAGTTTTGTTTCACAAAGTCTGCAGTACAACACTTATATCCTAACATCATCGTTGCTTCTTGATCTTCCTCCATATTCTCTCTAACTATGGTAGCCTCCATCTCTTTGTAGTACTCCTCCACTCTTTTAGAACCTTAAGTTAATCTTTATAGCCTTTGATAGTGATCTTAGTAGTAAGAACTTGGCACAAAATATTTTTTGAACACCATCTTTATCTCCTACCATATTTTAATAAGTGGCTCTCGATTTGTCCTTTTAGTAGAATTTGTTGATTCCATAAGTCCACTACAGAGTCATTAAACTCTACTATAACTAGTTTTACTTTTTTCTCTTATAAAAATCTTAACAATAAAACACTAGCTTTGTATGCTTTGGCTACTCCAAGTAGACATCTAGATCTATCTTCCCTAACTCTTTCCTCCTTACTTCCTTATCTTCGAATATATTTCTGTTTCAAGTTTGAGTCATATTATATAGCCTACATGAAAATGTTAGCAGAAAAAATTACTTTTGCACGTGTTTTTCTCAAAGTTTCACTTAACTCATATCCTAAGCTCTAGACTAAAGATTCTTCACAAACTTAAAAATCTAAATCCAAAAAGCTAACACTATAAGAAATTGTATTTTTAGTGATAGTAAAAGTTGTCACTAAAAGCAGTAATATTAGTCAATATTATTAATAGTGTCTAAGATTTGAAGTCGTCACCTCCCGTCACAAATACCTCCTTCACTACTAAAATAGTGACTAATTTAAAAAATGGTCACAATTATGCAACACTTTTGTGACAAAAATATTGACACTAA
>JAOTAY010000007.1:815766-838070 GCA_025629805.1 Erythroxylum baracoense | reverse complement strand
ATCTGCTGATTCTTCACCTGAGGAGTAGAAAATTTTGGGGTGAGCCGGAGAGCTCAGTGGCTAATATATTTATAGCCAGTGATAATGAACCATACACAAACATATATGAATACTCATCATACAACACACCATCATAAGGAATATATTGGCTGAAAGTTATTATCAAGCATAACACTAAAAATACATCATAACTTAACATATCAAAAATGCAATGCACAACACAATGGCTCGAGAGTTTCATGGAACGAAACGGCGAAACCGAAGTTTACACCATGAAATGAAACGAGTCTGATTTCTCAGGATCTCGTGGCCATAAGCGGGCAGCCGGGAGAAGGCTATAGGTCATCGTGCACGAGACAAACGAAACGGATTTCTCTCTTACCCACATATCAGATTTTTCAATGCACATACATATCATAATATATTCATGCTTTCATGTTTCTTAAATTTTCTAGTTTCCTTCACACAAAAGTCACTGAATTCATACAAAGTATCATGATATACATTCACGAAATTTCTTCCCACATTCATAATGAATAAAACAAACATGTTCATATATATACACATAATTAATTCAGCTCATCATCACAAAACTATAAACATGTTACCCACCTATTTAACTTGATATTTCAAAAATCAAGCTTGCTCTTCTCCTTGCTCTTGATGTCGATATTCTTGATTACCTAAAGACAAACATATTTCATTTATTCATACACACATAAAGCTTTCCTTAAACCTAGCTATCCATGAATAAGCTTAAGCTTAATCTATTCTTGATTTTAATCTAACTAGAAAAACTAAGATCTAAAGAAAACATCAACCTCTTATTCTTCTTCTTTCTTTCTTCATCTTCACCATATAAAAAAAAAACTAGTTTCTCCACTTCCTTCATCATTTTCTTCATATAAAACCTACTTTTCCTACTTCCTTAATCTATCAAAACAAGAAGAATAAACAAAGAAAAAACTTACCTAAACTTTTCCTTCTTTCTTCCTTTTTCTTTCTTTCTTTCTTTCTTCTTCCTTTTCTTTCTCCTTCTCTCCTTCTAGTCTTTTCCACGAACTCTCCTTCTCTTCTTTCCTTAATAGTCATGACTCCTTCTCTCTTTTGTCTTATTAATTTAAGACACCCTTTTTGTTTTTACCAATTTACCCTTTCTTATTTAATGACATTCCTACTAACTCCTTCATTTTATTTTCATTCTTTCTTTTTAATTCCAAGCACCATATAACATTCATAATATACCATATTAAACTCCAAAAATTTCTAATTCATAAATTCTAATTTATTTTCATACTTGATAATTTAATAAAATAAATAAAATAAAATAAAAATAGAAGAATCTTAAAAACGGGATCCAACAGTAGTCATGTCAAATCTTCCAATACTAGATATTGTCGTCATTTCTTTTTTATAAGCATAATGTATATACTCCATTTCATTGAGTTTCCTTTTCTTAAATGTTATCAGATGCCCCTGGTGATCAGTTAACCTCTAATGGCTTTATATTAAGGAATTGGTATTGAGAAATAGATTGTATACCTACTAATTTAATATTTTAAAATTTGCTATGAATTTAGAGAAATTATGTAAGCAATTTGCTGTGTTTTATATTTATTTTGCAGTTAGAAACATTTGGTTAGGTATAATGATTTTTTTACCACAATCCCTTTTGAATCTAGACGAACTAATAATACTTTAACTCATCTTATGAACTTTCTCGAATAGCTCACACTTAATCCTCTTTATTCATGTTGTGATCTTAACACACATCTTATATTTTAAATTTTGATGCATAAATCTAATCATTGAATCTTCTTCTTTTGATTCTTCGATTACATCAATTATGAAAACATATATAAATTACAAGAAACTATAATTTCATCAAATCAAAGAATAAATCAAATTATATTACATCATAGGTTTATCCATCTTAAATCTATATCTTAATTTAGTTCATAATCAAGAAAAGAATAATAATTAAGAAACATTAAAGAAAATAAGATAAATAACTCATTCTTCTTGAGTTTTGAATCTTCAAAAAATTCTTGTTACAATCTTGTCTTATTTTTAAAGAATGACTTAGTCTTGATCAAAACTTGTCTGAAACAATTTGGAACGTTATTGGTTGACATTCCTTTTTTATTAAATTAAAATTATAGTTAGTTTAATTTTGATAATTAGCAAACACAATCCTTATGGGATGATACTCTTTTAATCGTTTTATTACTTGTTTCCTATTAATGTATACTTGCATTCAAAAATTAACAATAGGTTTGAAGTTTAAATCGAAGTTTAAAGTTGATTATGTAATACTGGTTATGATCTAATGATTTACTTCAACTTTTTAAACACATCTACATAGTGATCTATCTAGCATCATGCTTTCCTTTTCTTTAACAAACCAATTATTGAAAAAAGTCTCTACAAGTACCACTTTATGAATTATTGATATTAGTTTTTCAAACCTAAAATTTACATCTTTGACACCTTCATAAGGATCGATAATCAATAATAGCATTGAGTCCCACCATATTTGGCTTTTCCTTGTTAAATGGTACAAGATATTGTTCATTTGGTTGCAAAATTTTTCACATGTGTTTATTAAGCTAAAGGGCATGACATAAACTTATAAATACCACAGTAAGTCACACATGTAATTTTTGGCTTTTCTTTTATGTTATTTTGAATTACTAATAGAGATTAAACTAAATTTAATTAATTAAAAATAATTTATCTTTAAATTTTATCTAATATGTAATGATCATCAATAATAATAATATAAGTACACTAATATTAATAATCAAATATGTTTTTGTTTTAATTTAAAAGAAAACAAAAACTAAAAATATAAAATAAAAACTAAAACTTAGAAACTATAATAAAAAAGTAGAAGTGGAATCAAATAATCAAAGTGTACGAATTAATTACGGCGAAAATCTCATCCTTAAAGAAGGATTAACTTATGTTGGGCTAATGAATCTCAACCCAATCTTCATCATCCTGTCTCGGAGCCGTCAGTAAGGAGTCACCAACTCAGCATGCTTATTATTATGTGTTTATAAATTCATAATCCCAAGCCGGCCCTTCATATTATTCATTCGATTTCAAATTGGTCATATGAGATAGGCGAAGAGATAAGAGAGTTGAAGAAGAGGGATTTAGGCATACGATCCCAAGAAAAGGGAACCAAATATCGGCTGATGTTTGTTCAAACAGGACAGGATTATGAGCTGCTCCAGTTTTAATCACAAGTTGAATCAGCGACTGCTGTTGCTGCTTTGTTCTTCCTGTCTCAGCCGATTCATTGCTGGCCTTCTCATCTTCCTTCTCTACCATTCTTTCCAATTGATTTCCAATTTTTTGATTCCTATACGTCCGATTTACCTCTCAACGATTTATACTTCTTGAACTCTTCTGTTGATTGGTTTCGTTGTTTTGTCATCTGGATTTCTCTCTGTTCGATTCCATACTCCAGATATCTGGATTTTTCTGTTGTGGGATTGGCAAAATGGACGTGTCAAAAGAACACGCCTTTCGCATTTCGGCATATTCAAATGGTTAGTACCACTAGCTTTTTGTACAATTACATTATGTGGTTATTGCTCCTCTTTCAAGCTTTGCCTTGTTTGGTGGTGGCCCTCTGCATTTACTACGCATTAACAAAAAATCTTTCGATCAGCTTACCTGTATGGATGGACCTTACTTCTTAATTTTTGTCGGCCTGGTGATAGCGTTTGTCCTTTATTTTTGTATTACTACACGTTTTTTATGATGCAAAAATATCTGTCTATTACTTTATAAAGCGGGAGCTTCTGCCAACTCTTTCTCTCCCGGCTTGGGCGTTTCACCAGCCATGAATGGTATTTTCTTTCTCATTTATATGGGCCTTGGTGATTTTCGTATGCAATTTAGTTTTTGTTGCCTTTCCTAATGATGTAAGTTTTCAGATCTGGTTCTTTGCAAGTCTAATAAGTGTTTGTTGAGGATCCCATTAGTAGTTTGGTGAACTACCATTTGCTCATTTAATCTGCTTAACTCTATGCTTTAATTTGGTGGTCAATGTACATAGTGTCGGAGTGGAGCTCATGCATCACGACCGTTTAAATATGTCCTTAACTTATCCTCTTTCTATAAGATTTAAAAAGTTTACACTGCTGAATCTTTGCTGATTCATGTTCATCCTATACCTAGATTCTTTTTCCTCGAATGGTGAGTGGCAACACAGTTCGACCCCTACAGTCATTGTCATTGGTGGTGGTATCTCTGGTCTTGCTGCTGCACGTATTCTGCATGACGCAGCAATTGAGGTTACAATGATGCAACACTTGTGTTTTCTTCTGTGTAATTATTCAAGAGGCTGTTTGCTTGTATGCGTGCATAAACATACATATTGCATATGGATATACATGTAAGCCATGGTGCGTGATTGTTGCTATTTTCTGAAGGTAATTTTGCTGGAATCAAGGGATAGGCTTGGTGGCCGTACTCATACCGACTACTCATTTGGTTGTCCAGTAGATTTGGGAGCTTCATGGTAGGTTCTTATTTTTCCTATCTCTTAATTTCCAACCTCCCTTTCTGTATGCCCTTCCCTCCCCACCCCCACACTACTTTGATATTTATACGTCTTTCATAAATTTGGTCGCTGGACATTCCCAATGAAAGTTTTCTCTGTGCAACTCGGCTATCATCAAGTGGCGTCTAGTATTTTCCATAAAATCACTTATTTACTTATGGTCCACTGAATTGTGAGGACCCTCCAATTTGGCAACATGGCATAACAATTTTGAGGTGAATGCAAAAACCATTAGATGAATGAACTTACTTAATAAGGGAATGAAACGGCTAGTTCACTGTTTACCACCAGACTTGGTCTGCAACTTAGGCTTCACCATGCTTAGGACAATTGATGTAGCAAATTTAGGTGCTTCATATATTCAACAAAAGTCTATGATTAACCTGGAACAAGCTAGGAGTTGCAATACATGAAACTCCACTTTTATCAAGCTTCAAAATTTGGATCTTATATTAAACTCTACTGATTCTAGTTGGATTGGCTTTGGTTGCTTTGGTTGCCTTGCATCTTGGTTTGAAGTATTCGTGTGCTAACTAAAATGAAAAGTATCCACTAATTAACTTGAGAGAAGTATTGAAGATCTTAGAGATTTATTGTTAAATACATTATAAGAATATAGTATTTATTCTGTAGTAAAATAATTTAGGTACTCCATATAGGGATATTGTTGGCCTAATTAATAGAACGTACTCTAGTGTTCTTATGGAATTTGTGTTCTAAACTATAAGCGTCACAACTGAATCACATGAATCTTGTGTCTCTTTCTTTTTATCTTTTCTTGTTTACTTTAGTTCTACAACCTGATTGTCTACAACTAACATAAGCATAACTTCTCAAATCACATTTTTTTAATGGTTTTCAGGGTACATGGTGTTTGCAATGACAATCCATTGGCGCCACTTATTCGTAGTTTGGGACTTACATTGCACCTTACCAGTGGTGACAACTCTATATTGTATGATCATGATCTGGAGAGGTAAATCATTCGAATCATTTTATCATGTTTTCCATAGTGCAAATGAGGATATCATCACGACTTGAGACTTCATGGGATACATTAGGTCACAACTGGTGCACCTTGATCCAAACTACTTATATATTGCATTATTTTTTTTTTGTTCTTACTTTGGTGAGAGATTGAAAAGTTCATTCCCGGAGAAATGAGAATGCTGGCCTGTGGCTATGCCATGAAGCCTTTAAGCTAAATAAATAAGCTTATTGAGGTAGATGGGATGGTAAAACAACAATCTGATGGTATTTTAATGGTTGTTCTAAATAGGCACTCTCTCACGTTTTCCATGGCATCAGCAGAACAAACAAACACTGAAATCTTTTTTATCTAATACTTTTAAGTTCTTTTGGAAAAAAGCATGTGATCTCATACTTATCATCCTTGTTTACATATTTACAGCTACAGTCAACCAGTGATGTCCATTTGTTTTTTATTTTCTTTGAATGCTAAACATGGAGAAAGTGAGATTGCATAGGATTAGAAAACCACTTGGGGTGTCGTTGATAAATATTAACGCAGTGACAAATCATCTCTGCAACAGAATGACATTTAACAGAGATTTGGATTGTAGGTTTCATAGTGTCTTTTTGGAATGATGCCAGTTAGGTTAAGATAGATACTCTTGGAAAGCTATCTGAAGCTCAAGAGTTTCTTTGGACGTCTCATTTCTTTATAATAGGAGGCTCTTTCAATTGGTATTTTAAGGTGAAGATAAGAAGAAAATGCTTGTCGAGTATATATCTTTTGGTGTGACTCCCAATTGGAGTTGGATAAACATTATTTTTGCCTCATTCTGAATGAATAAGGCCCCCAGCCATTCTAATGAATTTTAAGATTATTTGTGATGGTGTTCCTTTAGTAGTATGGTGAATGATTGGGAAACGAAGGAATGTTGTGAATTTTGAGGATGCAGAAAACTCTTAATTTCTTCTTTTAAATAATGGAAAGACATTTTATGGTTTTGGGTATCAATAAGTACAAATTATTTTGCCTTTTCTGTAAATCTACATTACTCTAGGGCTTGAATTATACAGAACATTGCTGCAGTGGATAAAATACTACAAATGTTTAGCATGAATACTTTCCTACTATAAAGACCTCTAGAATATCATTTCACTGCGTTAAAGTTATGGTGAGTTATTTGTCCTGAAAACATTAAGGTAATTTATGTAGGATAGCTAGAGGCATATATACTAATCAGAACTAGGAATAGGGTGTAAAACTATTTGGAACTAACCATAAGTATAGCCATGAGTGTGGTCTATGTTCTATATCTTACAAAGCATATGGAGCTATTATAATGTTGGCTACGAAGATTTAGATGTTTATATCAGGGATAGTGAAGTATTGTAGATACTTGTAGCGTTGTCCTTTTGGCAGATGAGTTGCACCTGAATCATTTTTTTTGTTACTTGAATTATTACAAAATACTCAATCAGGTTGCACGGATCATAAAAATGTCAGATGATGTCTTAGACTTCACAACCAATAATTTTGTTCCTGTAGATTCTGACCACTAAAAAACATCTTTACTGTTTTCTAGATAATGCTGCAACCATGTTATTGAAATTTGAAAATCAGCTATGGAACAAAGAGATTTCTGTGATTCAGGCCAAATTTTCATAGTGCCTGAGGTCGTAATTTTGATGAGATGACAAAGATGATGGGAGAAAGGAACCTGGTTTAGCTATTAGTAAGAAGGGGATAAAATAGATCTATTGTATATTGGAATTGTTTTTCCCCATTGACTAAAGACAAAGTTCCTAACCAAATGAGAACCAAGTCAAGTTGGAACATTAGAAACTACCTGGAGAATTAGGTGAGACATCCCAGGTGGTTACACTGAATGGTGAATTTACCTTACTAGCAAAATAGTCCAACTTCTTACTAAAAAAAAATAAAAAATGATAGCACACACCTACAATCTTGCCGAATCATAATTCTGCAATATTCAATTAGAGTTTGCATATGTTGTATTGCCAATTTTAATGACTTTAATATTGCTATATCTTCTTTTATTTTTACTCCACATCAAAACATATCAAACAACTCTTGTATCACTTCTCTAGTGGTAGAAAATAATAACAGTGATATTTTTGATTAAATATCATGAAACTTTTCAATCTTCCCATGAACATAGTGACAGAGTAACCTGAGTATGTTATGGTGGTAGCTTTTTCCTTCTGATTTCAAAACAAGGGCTTTATTTCCCTTTACTTAGGGATTTGTTTTTGGTACTCCCAGCTATATGCTTTTTGATATGGATGGAAACCAAATTTGCCAACAGTTGGTCATCAAAGTTGGAAATACATTCAAGAGGATTCTAAAAGAGGCAAGTTCTTCATATTAAATTTATGGGGTGAAATATCTTTACAAATTTTCCTCTCTTACAATTTCCTCTCTTACAATCAACATATGAAATTCTTTTTGACACCTTCAGACAGAGAAAGTGAGGGACGACCACGTTGATGACATGTCTATTCTTCAAGCAATTTGGATTGTGCTAGATAGGCATCCGGAATTAAGGTAAAGGAAAAGGCTATTCTCTACATGAATTCTTAAATGACTGAAAATGTTATTTTATTTTGATATCACTTCCTGTTCCTTATGTAACCTCAGTTTTCTGCAGACAAGAAGGACTTGCTTATGAAGTGTTGCAATGGTACATGGGTAGAATGGAAGCTTGGTTTGCAGTTGATGCAGACATGATATCTCTGAAAACCTGGGACCAGGCAAGTTACTATCTGATCATATACATCCACTTTCGGGCACAAGCTCCGTCGCACTTGTTGGACACTCCTTACTAATGTTGTGATTCTGTATTCACTAAGAAGAAATTTTTTAAGGACCGTATTTTAAGGAAGGAAGTCATAAGCAGATTTTCTTTGTTTCCATGGCGTTGTGCGTAGTTATCAACAAGGAGGATCTAGGGGGTTGTTTAGAACATCAAAATTTAACAAATTAGGGGTGGAATATGGTTGATTGTAGTTGGAATAATTAGGAACAAGAACTCCTTCAGTAAAATCATGCAAAATATTAGGACTGCTGTATTTCTCCAGCAACCCCAATTTATAGTAATCTTATTAAAAGTCCTATTATTATAGGAAAGACGAGTAGTTGGAATAATTGTGGTTTGTAGTATTTATAGTAAGCTTATCAGAAATCCTATCAATAATTGGAAAGACAAAACCTGGACATCTAAAGACAAACCCTAACTGTCAGCTACAATTGGATCTGTAGGAAAAATATGGACGAAAAAATATAATGAACTTTCAATTAAACAAGACGATAACATAATGAACTTAGCCCCAACTTGTGGAGCTTGACATGCTATTCAAAATTGTCAGGATTAATTTGTTTTGTTTTTTCACCAATCCAAGTGTTTTGCTGGTTTACAGCCATTTCATCAAAAGTTTATACAAATTACGATGTCCTAAATGATCCTTTTTAACATCTAAAACATCTTGAAAAACATCAGTTTTAGCTATAAGAAGTTGCTGGACTTGAGTGTCAATGGTAGATGCAGCACCATTGCACCCATCAAATGGATACAAGTTTGAAACATTAATATTATGACTAATGCACGAGCTGGGCAATGAGTGATGAGCCTTTTCTTGTAGACCAATCACTCTTATCCATTGCCCATTTCTAATATAGGACTTACTTGAACCTTTTAATTCATTGTATCTATTGGAATCTTTGAGGTTTCTAGTCGCCTTTTTGGGAATAAACTAAATAAGAATCTTGGACTTTAGTCCCTTTTGAGTTTTAGTACAAGTCAATGTATTAATTATTTTATATTTGAAGAGTTCTTAATAAATTAAAAAGAAAACAAAAATCATGTTCCTTCAATCACTAGAAAACTGCTTACATTGTTGATGGAATTCCTTGAGGCAGGAGGACATCCTTTCAGGTGGTCATGGACTTATGGTAGAAGGATATGACCCCATAATAAAGTCTCTTGCAAAAGACATAGATATACGCTTGAACCACAGGTATGATCTTCTCCTAATGATTTCTTTTATTGAACTATATATAATTGATCAAAACATACAATACGCGGAGAAGAAACAGAGAAAACTAGGAGAGAATATGAGTATGATATTATACATAGTAGATAACTGGTGGTGATTTATAAAATATGTTCGTGTTGGCTGAAAAGAGAAGTAGATTATCACTTGGTGCAACATTTGTCTGTTATTTTGTTAAGAGCATTTTTACTGGTTGATAGGTACAATATCTGTTACAGAGCTGCATTCATTATAAGCTAGTACATGTAATTCAAAAGGTCGCATAAAAGCAAAAGGCGATCTTGTTCTCTTAGTAGCATTTTTAAAGTCTCGTATGGCCTACATCTATTTCTTTCTCTTCTCCTTCCTCAACACTTATTTTCCGATGACTTGTCCACTTTCTGAACTTCATAAGTTGCATAAACAAGCACTATAACAGCCAAATAACATGCAGAGCAACCTTCTTCCTCCCTTCAGAAATTTTAACTGCCTTTGTACTTTACTTGAAGTCAGTATATGGAGATTGTGCCAACTCTTTATATGTGATGCAAAGCACAATCCAAAACCTTGGCAGTATCCCTTCATTATGCCCTATCATTTTATGCAATATATTTTTTTTCTTTCTCCCCATGTTTCATCCTAGTTTTTCTTTAAATATGATCAGAAAACTATCTTTAGTCTGCCAACGTAAAAAGTCCGACAGCAGTCTACTAACTGAAAAGGACATGGAATACAAATTCATATACACATCATCATTTATATGATAAAGGAAACAATCTTGGGTTTGGTTTTCTTTTATACCTTTTGCTGATATTTGGTTTATTTCATGTGAAAATAAAGTAGAGAAAGCAAGCTGTTAGCATAACATGACTGGGCTAAATCTCATATTATTTCCATTTTCTTTACCATAGTAACTTGACTCAGTTGAAACATGTCATATTGATTGCGAATGAACTGTTTGTGCTACAGGATTACATACAAAATTTGACTCTTTTAGGATCAGTTTTGATACTTTTGGGATTATTTCTGTGCAGGGTAACAAAACTATGCAATGGATCTAGTGAGGTTAGGGTTTGGGTTGAAGATGGGAGGAGCTTTACTGCCGATGCTGTTATTCTTACAGTGCCCCTTGGTGTTCTTAAAGCCAATCTCATTCAGTTCGAACCAAAATTGCCTGAATGGAAGACTGCTGCAATTTCAGATCTTGGTGTAGGCAATGAAAATAAGATTGCATTGCAATTTGATAACGTATTTTGGCCAAATGTGGAGTTCTTAGGCATTGTTGCACCCACATCTTTTGCTTGTGGTTACTTTCTCAATCTGCACAAGGCAACTGGGCATCCTGTGCTAGTATATATGGCAGCTGGAAGGTGCGCTTATGATCTTGAAATGCTACCTGATGAATCTGCAGTAAATATGATAATGCTGCAGCTGAGAAAAATGTTTCCCAATGCAACAGAGCCGGTAATAGTTTCTTTCTGCTTGCATATATTCAATTTATATAATTAAGCTATCTATGACAAGCGCATACACCGTAATCTAGTGATGGGTTCAACTGAATTATTGGTAATTTTTAGTGTTTTATGTTGCATCTGTATCTTAAAACCTACCTCTTAAAAATCCCTTGGCTTCCAAAACCTATCAGATTAAAGACTTTATACTCTTTCAAAATGCAAGTCTTAGTTCCAGGCTTGGAAAATCTTGTCCAAAAAGACATTCCTGAATAAACTGGTGATACTATTGGAGGATTCTGTGTTGGACTGTGAATTAACTTGCATATAAGTTTTTGACCGAATTCATCCTCTCAGTAGCCCCCTTCCTGTCTTTTTGTTGGACCTATTTTTTTACCTTCAATGTGTGCTGTTTTCTTCTCTCCTGTTTTCAGTTATTACATTTAAGTACACTGCTAAAATTTGTGATATACTTAACCAATACTTGTGACTGATGTGAAAGCTCTATTTCTTGTTTCCAATGATGGATCAGGTGAAATATATTGTATCGCATTGGGGAACAGACCCAAATTCTCTTGGTTGTTATTCATATGATGTGATTGGGAAATCTGTGGATGTATACAAGAAACTTCGTGCACCATTGGGCAATCTTTTCTTTGGAGGGGAAGCCGTGAACGTGGAGTACCCAGGAACCGTTCATGGAGCTTATTTAGCAGGACTTATAGCCGCACATAATTGTAAGAGTTATTTATCCGAGAGGCTTGTCAAATTGGAGAAGCTCCGGCTGGAACCTTTCGCCACCAAAGTTGATGAATCTTCTTTTCCTGTCCAAATCTCAAGAATATGAAACAATTGTTATTTGTTGGATGATGAAATTTATGCATTCCCTTCAAGTTAAAAAAAATTGAAGTTTGAGGTATGTAAGTCCTCATTTAATGAATGCATTTCAACTGAAGTGTACTCTCGTTGCTTTCATTTCTTTACCCTAATCCTCATCTAAATCCCCATTTGGATTGGGAAAGCCATGTGTTCAAGTAACTCTTTACTTAGTTTTTGTTTCTATGATAATGACATGAGAGAGGTGGCTACCAACAGTACCTGTGTTACGGTCTAATTATCCACCTCGGTTAAATAAGGTGTTGATGTGGGGTTTATAGGATTATGGGTTTTTCCATCCTTTGAGTTAGTTTTTGAGGTTGGGCTCACCCATAAGACCTGTAACAAATAATATCAAAGTCAACACTATTCTTCTAAGTCTTCGTGCCGAGAGCGGTGACGCCAATATTGCAGTGTTCGTTTGGGTAATGTGGTGATCTAATTGTCTCAACAGTAATTGTGTTATAGTCTAATTGCCCTACGTCGATTAAATAAGGTGTTGATGTAGAGTTCATAGGATTATGAGTTTTCCCACTCTTTGAGCTAGTTTTTAAGGTTAGGCTCACCTATAAGACCTGAAATAAATAGTATCAGAGTCAACACCATTCTTCCAAGTCCTTATGCCAAGAGCGGTGGTGCCAATATTACAGTGTTTGCTTGGGGAATGTGGTGATTTAATTGTCCCACGTTGGTCAGATAAGGTGTTGATGCGGAGTTTATAAGTTTATAGGCTCTCCTATATTTTGAGCTAGCTTTTAAGGTTGTGCTCACTCATAAGATTTGTAGTAGATGTCCTTTGACTGCATTCTGATTTGATGATACTTATAGTGTAAGTCCACTTTAATAAACTAATTTGCACTATGCAATTTATCTAACAATTCTTCGATAAGAGGTATCATAAATTTATCTTTACCTATGTGCTTATTTAATTTTCCGTAATCCACACACATATGCTAAGAATTGTCCTTCTTCTTAATGAGAATAACTGGTGCTGCAAAGGGACCGTAGCTGAGCCTTATAAAGCCCTGTTTCATAAGATCCTTGACTGATTGCTCAATTACGTCCTTTTATGCTGATATGGTCTATTAGTAAATGCTTCAATGCCATCTTTTATATGAATTTGATGGTTGTATGTATACCAAGTGGAAGACTTCATATTTAGACCAAACTATATTAATATCATCAAACACACTCCACTGCTCCTCGCTTACCCTCATGTGTTGTAGCTGATATTCAGTGGGGATAATTGCATCATCAGTAATTGTCCCCTCTGCGAACATTGTAGAGCCCTTTGAAAATTTTTCAGTAAACCATCCGGGATCTTCCTCCATAATTTCCATTCAATGTCATCAAACGACTATCCCAATTAAATGCCATAGTTCTCTCTTTAAAGTTACACAAAACATCATTCAAGTTGGCTAACCATTGCACCCTCAGTGTAACATCACAATCTCCTAAAGACGGTTCCAAAGCATTCATAGTGAACTGAATTTCTGCATAGTCCATTCAAAGTTTTCACAATACTGATGATATTCCAACAACTGTAGTCCCCGACCTATCGTTATTGAAATAGATTCCATCTCCTGAACATCACAATTGTGTAAATATAGAAGTGTTTAGAAATTTTATAGAGCTTTTAAAAATTTTAGGAATGTCAAAATGCAACCATTGTGTTGCCCAAATTTTTAATAAAATGATTAAAAAAAACTTCCTCTCATTTTCCATGCTTTTAACTTATAAAATATAAAAAGTTTTTAACAGTTGAAGAACTTGACTTTATAAAAATCCTTCGGTTGAGTTAAATATTAATTAGAGGGCTATTATATGGTCGCCCGGAAGGCTCTATTCAAGTTTCGGAAGAAGAATTCCGGGATGAATCTTTTCAAAAACTCAATACTTACTTTATTGGATTAACCACAGCTTGAAAAATTTCACCAACCAAACTTGATTGGAGATGTTCACAAAAACCTCACTTGATAGCTCTAGGGGAAAAATATGTGTGGCAGATAAACTACTACTCCAAAGCCTTATACATTCTTTGGATGGCAATAAGGCAAAGGCTATATAATAAGGATACGCTCGACTAAGCACCAAACAACAACCCATTATGCTTAATCTGTCAACATGGAAATGAATTATTAGACCATATTTTCTTAAGCTACAATCATTCCTCTCTACTTTGTTAAAGATTCTCTCTGTGCAACCTGCAATACAGTGCTAACCAATGGAATGAAATAGTTGAAAGAGCTTAGTGTCATTTATCAATGAAGAATTCAGATCCTTTATATGTAGACTTAAGGCGAGATGTTGTGAAGCCCGGCCCAATCTTAAGATGCTCACGTCACGTCTAACGTTCTCCTCCTAACTTGATGACAAAAATAAAATAATTTACAGACAGAACAATGGTGGAGTTGAGAAGCAATCAGCATTCATCAACAAGTCGCTCGCTATGATTGATGATCACTGCTAGTAGCTGCAGCAGCAGCAACTCAGAAAAGTTTATCGAATCGGATCGAGCGAATAATTTGTGAATTTCATTTCATGTATGTGAAAGCAACTAAGAAAAGTATATCGCTGTTGAAACAGTGCAAAAATATGTCACATGCTAAGCAAATTCAGTCCCATCTCACTGTCTCTGCCACTCTCAGAGACCCTTTTGCTGCCTCCAAACTCCTTTCTTTCTGTGCTCTCTCCCATTCTGGCGATCTCCTTCACGCTTACAACCTCTTCCTCCGTCTTCACTTTCGTTCCACCTTCATCTGGAACACCATGATTAGTGCTTTCTCTTATCGAAATCTGCCTGTTAGAGCTATTCTTCTTTACAAGGTTATGCTTCATTCCAACTTCTCTCCTAACAACTACACTTTCTCTTTTCTCCTCAGTTCTTGCACTTCTCTTTCCAATTCCAAGTTGGGTTCAAGTTTCCACGCTCAAGTCGTTAAGCTTGGTTGGGAGTACTATGATTTTGTTCTTAATGGATTGGTTCATCTTTATGCTAATTGTGGCTCCCTGCACCTTGCTCGCCAATTGTTTGATGCTAGTTATATACGAGATGTGGTTACTTGGACCGCTTTGATAACCGGGTACGTGAAGGCCGGGAATGTCCTGATTGCCCGTGACTTGTTTGATCAAATGCCTGAGAGGAACGTGGTTTCGTGGAGCGCAATGATTACGGCGTATGTGCAAATTGGGTTATTTAGCGAGGCTCTGGAGCTTTTTTACAAGATGCAGATTTCAGGATTTACGCCGAATCATGCCAGCATTGTTGGCGCGCTCAATGCGTGTGCTTCTCTCGGTGCCCTTGATCAAGGAAGGTGGATACATGCATACGTCAAGAAATCTAAGGTGGAAATAGATCAAACGTTGGGTGCTTCGCTTGTTGACATGTATGGCAAGTGTGGATGTATTGAGACAGCTTCTTGTGTATTTGAGGAGATGCCAGACAAAGATGTATATGCTTTTACTTGTTTGATTTCGGGAATGGCAAATCATGGTAAAAGTTCTATGGCTTTGGACTTGTTTTATAGGATGCAAAATGAAGGAGTTACAGCGAATGAGGTTACATTTATATGTGTCCTAAATGCTTGTAGCCGAATGGGGTTGGTGGATGAAGGCCTGAGAATATTTGAAAGCATGAGTAAGCTGCATAATATTGAGCCTCAAGTCCAGCATTATGGTTGTCTTGTGGATCTCTTGGGAAGAGCTGGAAAACTTGAAGATGCGAAGAAGGTCGTTAGAGAGATCCCAATGCAGCCTGATGGTTACGTGTTAGGTGCTTTGCTCAATGCATGTCGAGTTCACGGCCATGTTGATTTGGGAAAAGAAATGGTTGACAGTATAGTTACAAGGAACTTTGACCATGATGGAGTGCATGTTATTCTTTCAAACATGTATGCTTCGGCACACAAATGGGATGATGTGGCAAAGGTAAGACAGGGAATGGAGGATAAAAATTTAAAAAAGGTGCCAGGATGTAGCTTGATTGAAGTCGATGGTATTGTCCATGAATTTGTTGTTGGAGATAGGTCTCATGTGTTTACAGAGGAAATCATGCTGTCATTGGGTATGGACAAGCAATTGCATGCTCTTTGCTTTGATGAGAATGATGATGATATGACCACGGGACAAATATTCTCTTAGCCAACAGGAAGATGCCTAATTGCGCTCTGAATTCCTCGGGTAAAGTAGTTGACCGCTTCATCATGGTAAAGCATTAGCCTGGATTGATATACTTAAAACTTCGGGCATTTTATTTGGCTGTTTTTCACTTTAAGGGAAACCGCTGATATTTTTGTTTATAGGAAAAAGATTCCAACAAACCATATGCGGTGACATGGTTGAACCATCTGTTTAAGATTCAGAAAGTGTACAGGGAATGATGATATCTATTAAAGCATTCAGAGGATGGCTGATTGAGTTATTTCAGTTGGTAGGCAACACTGAACCCCAAGAAGGTCTCTCCTACAATGTACTTCTTTTCAAGCTTCATTATCTTGGACAAATTCTTGAAGAGGTGAGTTTTATCTCTTCTCAATTCTGTTACATTTTTCTTATTTTGTATGTAATTTGATCCCAGCTTGACATTTTCAGAATCTCCGGGTCAGCAACATGATATATCTGAAATGGAATTACTGAGACACTGGATGGGTAGGATACAGTAGATATGGAAATATCTCTCTGCACCTGATTCCTGAAACCAATGTAGGGAAGTGCACTTGGTGGATTGTGCTTCAGAGGACGCTAACCATTGAGCAAGACGAGTACTTCTGGCATTGTGGGCCATAGAAATAGGCTTTTGACTGCAGGACATCAAAGCAAATTGTATTGTTCTCTCCATGTCCTTTCTTTCATGTTCATTTGGACCTACGCTTCAATCCACCAATCCGCCATTCTTAAATAATTTCCATGCCGAGTAAGAAATGATAAAAACATAATGATGTGTTCTTAAATTAGATTGACTTCAACAATTGACATGTAATTAAGTAAACTTCTTAACAAAATACTTGTATTGGCCATCCTTAATTTGACCAAATTTTCATAATAATTATTATTATGAACGTAGAAAAATTGGACAGTTGCGTAGAAAAGGAATGAACCGAAGCTTCCAATAATAAAACCCAACTCCAACTCCAACTACTTTTATAAATTACTTCTCATTCAGTATGCTCGAATTAACGGGTCTAAGGGGCATCATTCACTTTGCCAACTCCGCATACTTTTCTTTTTGAATCCTATAGCAGGTCATGTCCTTTTTAAGTGTGACGGAGTCAGCACGTTCGGATTCATTTTCTGCATCCTCCAAATAGACCGTGCCAAACTCAACCTTTCTGGACGGACAAATTAGGGCTTGTTTGATTGGGTGTTTATTTACGTAATGTAAGGGAAGGGAATAGAATGAAATGAAACTTAACTTAAATACATAAAATATTACACTCAGGAATGATTGAATCTTTGGGTAATCACTCTGAATAACCTTATTCGTTTCAATATGAAAGAAAAAGATTATGAATAAGTGCGTTGCATTTAAAGACTCGAGTCGTATGATGTTAGGAAAACAGAAAAGAAATGGACAGTTGAGAAAAGTCAAGCCAAGTGTGCAATTGATTATGATAAGGTGAACAAGAGAAAGAAAGAAACCAGCTCAAGAAGATAAAGAGTTCTGGTTGCAGAGTTCTTGATGATAGTAATGGAGTCCAAGTTGTGGCGGCTGCTCTACACCGCACTCACAGTCACGTGGTGTAGTTACATGGCAGCTTCTGACCCAGGAATCTATATGCTAGATAAGGGTTGCAGCGACTACAACGTCACAAGCCTGTCAACCTTCACCAACAATCTTAATGCTACCTTTGGCCAGCTGAGAAGCCAGTTGCTCAACAATTCACACTTTGCCACCCATCAGCAGATCATTGGTTCTGATCCTGTGTGCGGCATGGTTCAATGCAGAGATTACATGTCCACTGCTGACTGTGTTGCTTGTTTCTCCGCCGCTTCTGTCCGCATCCGCAACTGCTCCTCCGCCAACGGTGGTCGCGTTGTCTATGATGGCTGCTTCCTCAGGTACTACCGGTCTCTTTATTCATTTTGGAAATTGCTAAACAAACTCTTTGTTTGCTTGTTTGCTCATCATCGTCAACACGTAGTTGAAATCTCAGTGAATCTGAATATTTGTTTGCTGATATAAGACTTAATTAGTTAAAGATATCTATATTATGTATATGAAATTTCTATTCGCCAGGAGTTATGTGCTCACTTAATGGTCTATCTTAAAAGTAATACATGTATCCAATTGATAGCATCAAATATAAGAAGATGCATGAAATTGATGATAGCTATTTATCATTATCGTGTGTTTTAAAAGGTATGAGAGGAGTGATTTTTACGGAGAGACCACAAGGGATGCTAATAGAGAATACTGTGGGAGTCAAACCACATCCATAACACCAACAACAGCATTCCAATCAACATTGGCGGAGCTTTTAAAGGAACTTCAAATAGCAACTCCAAGAATAAAAGGTTTCTTTGGTGCAAGTAAAAGACAAGTAGTTGGTTCTAACAATGCTTCCGTTCATGGGATTGCCCAATGTGTTGAAACCATCGACACACTTGGTTGCCAAGCTTGTTTGCAAGTTGCTTATAGGAATATTGCAAGATGTCCTCCCAATTCAGATGGCAGGGCAGTTGATTCCGGCTGTTTCATGAGATATGCAGACAAGGCCTTCTTTGCTGACAACCAGACTATTGATCTTCGTCCCTTCTTGAAGACAAGTACGTCTATAAACATTTTCTTTTTTGTAGAATATTTCTGTCTACATAACTTTTTTTTACAGTGATGATCATTCATTCGTGTTGCGTAGGTTCAAGCACAAACAAGGCCTTAATCGGTGGGATAGCTGGTGGTGTTAGTCTTGCTTTGCTGCTTCTTGCGTTGCTTGTCTGGTTCAAACTTTCTAGAAAGCGGAAGAGAGCTCCTCGAGGTACTTAATTATTAAATCTAGTTCTTTCCATAGTTCTAGTCCATTATAATGATTGTTGTTAACATATTTCTGTAACAGCTGACATATTAGGTGCAACTGAGCTGCGTGGTCCTGTGAATTACAGCTACAAAGATCTGAAATCTGCCACAACAAACTTCAACGAAGAGAATAAACTTGGAGAAGGGGGGTTCGGTGTTGTTTACAAGGTAAAAATGGCGTTTATATTCTCTTGCTTCTGGATAACTAATGAATAGTGGTTACTGTGCATTTAAAAGGGTACTTTGAAGAATGGGAAATTAGTTGCAGTGAAGAAACTAGCCCTTGTGCGACCCCGTAAGGCTGAGGCGGAGTTCAAGAGCGAAGTCACACTTATCAGTAACGTTCATCACCGGAACCTCATTCGTTTGCTTGGCTGTTGCAACAAAGGACCAGAGTTACTTCTTGTCTACGAGTACATGGCAAACAGCAGCCTTGATCGCTTCTTATTTGGTAACTAGCAACTTCAGTTTCTCCTCTTTAAACAATATAAACCTGACGAGCAATTTATATTATATTATATTTGGAAAGTAGGAAATAGACGAGGACACCTCAACTGGAAACAACGAGTTGATATAATTCTGGGAACAGCACAGGGTCTAGCTTATCTCCATGAGCAATTCCATGTATGCATAATCCACCGAGACATCAAATCCAGTAATATTCTTTTAGACGACGATTTCCATCCAAAAATTGCAGATTTCGGATTGGCAAGGCTCTTACCGGAGGATCAGAGTCATGTTAGCACTAGATTTGCCGGGACATTGTAAGTTGCTTATCAACTACTACTAACTACTTTTTATGCCAAAGTCTGTTGGTTTTTCTTACATATATGTTTTATATATGAATGAATCAGGGGATACACAGCTCCGGAGTATGCAATTCATGGACAATTGTCAGAGAAGGTTGATACCTACAGCTATGGCATTGTTGTCCTCGAAATCATTAGTGGAACAAAGAGTAGTGAGATGATAAATGATCCCGGCTCTGAATACCTGCTTAAACGGGCAAGTTTTCTTTTTCTTATTTTTTGAAGAAAAATTTAGTTGGTGTGAATTCAGCATTTAGACTACATGTATACCTGCAGGCCTGGAAACTGCATGAGAGTGGGAATCAGATTGAATTGGTGGACGAAACCTTAGACCCGATTGAATATGAAGCAGAAGAAGTGACAAAAATTATAGATATTGCTTTAATGTGCACTCAATCGTCACCGACTTTACGGCCAACAATGTCGGAGGTGATTGTTCTGCTCAAAACTAAAGGTTCAGTAAACCACAGACAACCAACCAGGCCTACGTTTCTCGAAACAGAAGTAAGGATCCACGGAGACAAGTCCACGTCTACTGCATCTTCCTCCTCCAACGCTAACGTTTCTATAAGTCAGGTGTCAGGCCGTTGATCTCTGAGTTACTTGAATTAAACTTCCAAGTTTATCTACTGGCTTTTTAAGACAATAATGGTCATGCAATTTCTCTGCAAATTTTAAAGCGTATTTGAATTTAGGGTTTCAGGAGTTTGTGGATTTTGGGAATGTTTGTGTTCAAAATATATAGATTGCGAATGATGGGATATTTAAAGACTAAGGGTGTAAGGGCGTCAATTGAAACCAAAGTGACTTTGGGGAACAGAACAGAATATGACTTTAGAAACAAAGTCATTCTGAGCCCAAAAAAAAAAAAAAAGGAAAAGATGAATGGTAATTAATTATAAAAAAATTAAATAAAGCCGTTATAGAAGATGTATATAAATTATCCTGAAAAGAAAAGTTATCTTATTGAGATAATTGGAAAAAAGAACCATAGCTTTAGTATTAGTCAATAAAAACATTTAAAGAAAATTTTCTTCATTTTATTTAATTTATTAATATAAAACCAATCATATAGTTTTATTATTTTATCTTGTTTTTATAATTATAGCGACTCATGATTAGGGATGTCAAAAACTTGACTTGATTTTAACCCGAATTAACTTGATCACAGGCCAAGGTCAGGTGGGCGGGGCATAGGTCGATCGTCATTTTTGACTGTTTTAAAAAAATATCTCATGACTGGTCAAGCCAAGGATTGGGCATTGACCTACCCATCTAGGCCCGTCGAGCAATAGGCCAAAAATTGAGCCCGGTCGAATCCATTGACATCTCTACTCATAATGGCCCTGTTTAGCAAACAGCTGATTGCATTTAGCTATTAGCTGATAGCTGATTCTATCAGCTGATTTGACCAGCGGATTGCATTAGCTGTTTGTCAGAAATGTTTAGTAAAATTAGCTGTTTAGTATTAACTGTTTATATGTAAAATGACTTGTAAGGACATGATTTTAAAAAAATTAAAAAGATATGAATATTATATATTTTAGTGTTTTGATGAATATTCTTTTTTTTGAAAATTTTTGATGAATATTCTTATAAGAATTATATTTTAGATATTTAATTCTAAAAAAATTAACTTTATAACTCTAATAAAACATAATAATAATACTAATAATAAAATAATAATAATAATAGAATTTAACAAAATTTTTATTAAAATATTTGAACCAATCACATTATTTATTTATATGTTAAAAATGATTCTAAAGCATCAATTTATTTTTAAATTAAATTATCCTTATTTGTCATATTCCCTTTTGCCTAGTTTTTTTCTAATTTAGATGAATGATTTACTTAATTTGAAACTTCTTAATTTATATTTTTAATCAATTCAAAAGTCACTTGATTTTATTTTTTTAATTATTTAATTTCCAATTTAAAGGTTGCTTACTTTTTATGGATTAGTTAGCTAGAAATTTATAATGAAGATTGTTAATCACCTCATCTAAAATTGCACTTGATCATACAAGATTAAACATATAAAAGCAAATAACTTGTTCAAATTTAAGAGATTTAATTTTAAAATTTTTTTAGAAAAATGCAATCTAAAATTTGAGATATCATAATCTTACATACATATGAATAAAGACTTTACAATACCTTAACTATTGAGTCTTTCCAATGATTAAAACTCGAACATGTCCCAAAAACCAAACCAAACTCAATAAAACAAAACATATTGACACGAAGAAGAACACGAAAGCCACCATTATAAATATAACACAAAACTCTCCAATGTAACAAAAGATATCAATTCTCGAGTATGCTTCCCTTCCATTTCGGACACTTGCTGACCACCACACGGACTTATCAAGCAACCCTTTTCATCTCACCTTTTAATTCCAGTGATGTAAATAGAAAGAAATTTTCTATTTCAAAGCTTGAAAGATTAAAAAAAACCTATTTAACATATTACAGGACATACAAAATAATTATTCGGATGCTCTGTTGTAGGAGATGAGCTATGGGAACTCAATGTGCAATTAAAATCCCCA
>JAOTAY010000007.1:796336-815666 GCA_025629805.1 Erythroxylum baracoense | reverse complement strand
TTTATTTATATTTTTCTTATTTTAAGTTAATATTTTATTATTTATAAATTTAAATTTATATGATTAATAATATTTTTATGAAATATTTTATTTACTAAATTTATTTTATTTATATTTTCATATTTTAATTTAATATTTTATTATTTATAAATTTAAATTTATATGACTAATAATATTTTTTAAAATTATTTGTAAAATAATTAATAGTTTTTTAAATTAATGGTCTTTTTATTCATTTTATTTCTTTTCACCAACCGCAATTGCACTTGCTAAATACCTATTTTCACGTTTCAGCAATTACTAAAACAGCAATTTTAAATACATAAATACTTATTGAGAATAAGTACTTATCATTTAAACAAGTTGATTTAAACAAGTTATTAACCGTCAACACTCTACCAAATCAAGCCTGAATTTAGGGTTTGAGGAGTTTGTGGATTTTGGGAATGTTTGTATTCAAAATATATAGATTGCGAATGATGGGATATTTAAAGAGTAAGGGTGTAAGGGCGTCAATTGAAACCAAAGTGACTTTGGAGAACAGAATATGGCTTTAGAAACAAAGCCAAGTGTTTTATTCCTATAAAAGGTTCTATGTATTTTATTTCTATAAAGGGTATCTTATTGAGATAATTGGAAAAAAACCATACCTTTAGTATTAGTCAATAAAAACATTTAAAGAAAATTTTCTTCAATTTATTTAATTTATTAATATAAAACCAATCATATAGTTTTATTATTTTATCTTGTTTTTATGAGTATAGCGACTCATGATTAGGGATGTCAAAAACTTGGCCTAATTTTAGCCCGAGTTGACCTGACCTATAGCCCGACTGTTATTTTAAAAACGACTCATGATTAGAGATGTAAAAAAATCGGCCCGATTTTAGCCTGAGTTGACCTGGCCCATAACCTGATCGTTATTTAAAAAATAATGTCGTTTTTGACATTTTTCTTAAAAATATATATATGATGCGGGCCATGAGTCGGGTTAGCCCAGGCTGAACTTGGCCCATTGACATCTCTACTCATGATACCACACGGGCTATCCTTGATCAACGAGCATATAGGGATATCATCATCACCAAGGTACTTCGTGTTATTTACATCAATGTTTCGAAAAAAACTCTTCTCGTTGTGGCTCTTAAGTTCGTAGAATATTTCACTGATAAGTATCAATGGAGCTATATTGCGGGCTTCCAATCAAAGATAAACGAAGATTGACTATAGCTTAGATTTCAGATATACTAGTTGGGACACAAACCCTTCTCTTTTGTATGAGCGTCAACTCTCAAGGCCTGCCTTTTAAAAACCTAAAATGTCTTATCTTTCTTCGTTTAACAAAGACCTCGAACAGGATTTATGGTCTAAGACTTTTAGGATCCTCATAAAAAGTTCTGTATGACTATGACTACATTATTCAATAATCAAACTTTTAAAAGAGAGAACACACAATATTTTTATTTTTATAAAATAATTATTTTTTTATTAGACACATATAAAATTTATTAATTGGATTGGATTTGATACTTATAAAAGAAATATTAATAATATGATTAGAGAAATAGAGGGTTGACCCAGGACGTCATTAAAACTTAAGTGGTCATATTCCAAATATCCCAAAATATGTGGTTAGGTAGGACTACAACTTTGGTGGAGGGAGAGAGATTAGAGAGAGAATCTATTGATTTTGTTATTTTGTAAATTGTAATACAAATATATATATATATATATATATTTTCTGTATTTCCTTTCAAGACAATGGCAAATTTAACCCTTCTCTTCCTCCTCTTCTCCGTACTCATAACTCTGCTTCCCACCACCCCCTCGCCACTGCAAGACCGTCTTCATTGCTTATACCTTCACCATTAAACCCTTTTATCCTAACCCTAACCCAACCCTAAGTCGCTTCAAGATCCTTCTTATTATTCTTCTTCTTCTTCTTTGGGTTTCGTCACCCAAATCATTCGCCTACGATCCTTTTCTTCCTCTTCCTCTAATATTGTCTTCAATTTTAAAAGAAAATTATCAAGAGCCCTTATATGAGCCAAGTAAGGAGGTTGGTATTAAAAGACTGATTGATGAATTAAGTAAGCAAAGGATATAACCATCAATGCTACATAAAAGAATTACACTTACTTTGATATTTATATAATTTGAGCACATTGACTCGGTATACGTATTTACGTGGAGAAAGCATTATTTCATGTACCTAAAGAAAGAAAGATTGATCTTTAAAATTGGTACATGAGTATTATACAAAGTTGATTTGTTTTACAAATATCTTGTTAAGAAGTTTGTCCATATTATAAAATCTTTAAAAAAGGGGAAAGAGAAGTTACTTTTTTATATATATTTATATGTTTATATACCATATACCTTTTTATGTTTTCAAAATGGGGAGAAAATGGTGATAATAAAACTTGATCATTTCATGATGAATGAATAATTAAGGGGAGCATATATTATATATTGCTTTACTATAAGAGTAATTCAATCAATTTAATTTATTATATCAAATATCACTAAATATTTTTTCATCATAAAAAAGTAGAGATTATTTGACAAAGTGATGTTTTAACCCATACTTTTGATAATAAAAAATCAATAGTATTAATTTTTTTAATCCTTTGTCATATTAGTAAGTTAAAATATGAAGGATCAATCACCAAGGATCCAAATAAATCAATCGAATAATTTGATGATGAAGAAAATGAGTAAAGTGGAGCATATATGTAATTCACGTGAAAAACTAAAAACAAGGAGGAATCATAAATATCAAGACTTAAGTAAATTATTATAATCCTTCTTGTAAACTTATATTGGTTATTTTAATGAATTAGGGGCTCAAACATTACGTAATCATTTATATATAGGTTATAATGCATAAATCCCTTTATAATTAAGAAGAAATTTATTTTGAAATTTAAAGAAAATATTTTAATACTTAGAATTATTTTAGAGAACTTTGAAACAGTTTTGAATCAAGTTTCTCCTAAAGGAATGTGTTTAGATCTTGGACAGAACTTGATAATTCAAAAAAAATTATTTCAAGAATTTAGGTTGATAAATGATTATTTAGAAGACGAATGTTAGGGTTTCAGATAGACTAATCAACGTCTTTTGAAAACATGTATTGTGAGTTTGGAATCATAGTAGTTGGTCTGTTGGCCCCGAGTCTCGGTTCCTCATTTCGCGACGACAAGGCACCATATATATATATATATATGATTGAACAAACAATTAAATAAATAAAAAATGAATAAAAATGTCACGGCCATGACAAATTAAAAAGTGACGGTCGTGAGAATTAGAAGAGTCGTGATCGTGCTTGTACACAATCGCGACATATATGAACAGTAGCAGTATTGAAGGGGATGTCACGATCGTGCTTGTGCACGATCACGACATTGGCGACTGCACACTCTTACTTCAATTCATCATAACTTTCTACTCCGAAGTCTAAAAATTACAAACTTTATGTCTTTGGAAAGCTAAGAGAAATATCTACAACTTTTATGAGACAATTTTATCAAATTCTGCCTAGATCAATACAATTTATTGATTAAAGTTTTAGAACACATTTTTATCCCCTTTTTCTTCTTTTCTCTCTATTGTCAATATACATTCTCACAAAACAAAAGACCCGAATCTAACAAACATAAGCCATGCATACAAAACTCCCATTAAAAAAATTTCTTTAGAAAAATCTATCCAAAGGCCTTCAAACATCTAACGATTTTAATCCCAACACCATTGACACTTAACATAGAAGAAATTTCTGCATATATTCAAAAGAGAAACTCTGCGATTCTTATTGTCATTTCTCAAACAATATAGAGTTTCATTTCCCAATCAACGCAGCATTTACACATAACTTCAATTACATATTAAGAGTCAAAATAGTAGCATAATACAAAAATTCAATCATAAATGCCTGATTTCAAAGCTACCTAAGGTATTTGAACTAACTTAGTTACAAAAGATGAGCTTCTTGGAGATTTGCCGAAGTTTTTGCAAGGTTCACTATTGATTTGCTAATTCTTCACTTGAGGAGCGGAAAAATAATGGGGTGAGCTAGAAAGCTCAGTGGCTAATAGGCTTATAGCCATCGGTGATGAGCCATGAACACACACTACCAAACATATTTAAATACACCAATCCAGTTCACAGAACACTTAATTTAAATTACAATCACATAATCCATATCATATATTTTACAATCATCAAACAAAGCATTCAATTAATAATCATGCTCAGCAAGTCATAAAAAAATAAACAATAATATGGCTCGAGAGAATCCTATAAAACAAAATGGCAAAACCGAAGTTAACACCATGAACGAAATGAGTCCATTTTTCGGAGCTCATATGCTATAAGTGGGCAGCTGAGAGAAGGCTATGGGTCAACGTGCACGTGTAGAACAGAATGATATCTCTCTTGCCTACACAAGCAAATTTTCCAATGCTTACATATTTTATATCATATTTATATTTTCATGCTTCTTAAATTTTATGCTTTTCATCAATAGAAAAGCAGTAGAATTCATACAAAACAAACACAATATTAAATTCACAAAACATTTTTTCTACATTCATAATGCTGCAAAACAAGCATTTATACACATAAAATCAAATAATACGGCCCATTGTCATAAAAACTATAAACATATTACCCACTTATTTACTTGAAATTCCAAGATCAAGTTTATTCTTCTTCTTGCTCTTGATTTCGACTTTTCTTAGTTCCCTTCAAACAAACATATTTTTCATTCAACAACATATACGAATAGAAAATCCTTAAATCTCTACTATCCAAAAATGAGCTTAAACTTAGTCTACTCTTAGTTTATCTAATTAGAAGAACTAAGATCAAGTTAAAAGTTCATGAAAATCTAAGAACATCAATCTCTTGTTCCTCTTCTTTCTCTTTTCATTTTCAGCACATAAAAACCTAGTTTCTCTACTTTCTTCTTCTATCGAAACAAGAAAAATAGATAAAAGATTACCTAAAACTCAGCTTGAACCTTTTTCTTCTACTTTTTATCTCCTTTATCTTTCTTTCCTTCTTCTTCTTTTCTAGTTCGGTTTCTGCTTCTCTTCTTCTACTTCTTTCTACATTTTTCTTATCTCTTTCTTTCTTATTTTACATGACTCTCTCTTTTTCCCTAACCTCTCAAGCATGTCTCTCCCTTTTCTTTTATTTTTACATGACTCTCTCCCTCTTTCTCTAGTTTCTTTTAGGTTCTTCTACGATTTCTCTCTTTTTTACATGACTTTCTTCACCTTCTTTTCTTATAAATTTTAAGACAACTTCTAGCTTTCCAAACTTATCCTTCTATATTTACTCTAATTCCTTTTAACTCCTTAACTTAATTCTAACACTTCTTTTAATCCATGCAACCATATGTAATAAAAAGATATTCATAAATAAACTCCATAAATTTCTAATTTAAGAATTCTGATTTTTACTCATGACTAAACGCCAACAAATTCTCATTTAGTAATTCTAACTTTTAAGAAAAGTTCGGGGTCCAACAGATAAGATAGCTTAACACTAAATAGTAATATATTTTTTATGCAACATTAATTCTAAAACTTAATTAAAATGTTAATGCTGATTTAGAAAGGGGAATTAAACCCTTAGTTTTCTATTATTGGGATGTAAGCTTTTGGGAGTGAGAAAATTGATCAATAAAAATAAGAGAAAATAATGAGAGGTGGTAAAAATCTTGATTTATAACTTTGTATTGTCACCAGAAAAATGAAAATCGAATGATGATTTCTCCGATTGAGCTATAATTTTGTTACTAAGTTTTCAAAACTTAATCTTGATTTTAGACATAGAGATTAAGCTTAGATTTTGTTTGACTGAAATTTTAGTTAGAAAATCACGAGGATTCATCTATAAGGGAATTAGGATTTGTTTTTAGTGTTAAATTTGAACATAATTAATTGCGTTTATACTCTGCGTTAGTAATTTGAGTGATTTATTGTTATATATCAAGTAGATTATGCTTTTGTTGATTAGCAATCTTGTTAATTATGTTTGAATGTCTCTAAGTATGCAACCTAAAGATGAGACATTATATTTATTATTGATTAGTAGAAGTTTTAGTAGATCTTCATCATGTAATTTTTATTCCTTATATTAAGAAGGTATTTATCATATATTTTGACGTTGCTTCTTTGGTGAGTTTGTTATTGTTAGTGGATCTTCATTAAAAATTACTTATATTAAGAAAGTATTTATCATCTATTTTAATGTTCCTTCTTTTGTGAGTTTGTTATTGTCTTTATATTATTCTGTTGTTATTTATTGTAGTTATTATCCTTTTAATCAACTCATAATTAAGAGAGTTGTTTTATATGCACTTGACTTAATTATGAGTTATTGTACATATATATTTGACTCGATATTTCACAATAGTAACTATGTATATTAAAGCTTTGTGAGTGATACAAAGCATTTATGCATCTAATCCTTTTATTGAACTTTCATGAATTTAGTTATTATTAATGACAGGATTCACCATATTAAAATTAGAAAGTTAAAGAGTCATCATTTTAATGTATTAAAAATTAAATAACTAAAAACTCTTTCACATATTCTATTTATAATAATTAAATTTTAATAAATAAACGACTATAACAAGCAAACTAAATTTTAATGTTTATAATAAGAATCATTCTTGTGTTTGAAATAATAACTCATATTTTCTAAGTATCTTTTATTGCATCTTTTGCTAAGTTAAAGGGTAAAGAGAATATTAGTTCCTATTTAGAAAATGCTTATAAAGGTTTGTTTTAAATTAAGTTTTTGCACTGTAAATTTTATTATTCAAAATGGGTAAAAATACAGTTTTTTATAATTTTATTTATTTTTATAAATGTTTTTATTGTAAAATTTTATAAGAAATATTTGAAAAACCTTTTTACTGAATTTTAATCAAATTGTTTTATTATAGATTGTCATACAATTGACCATTAAACATATAACAGTTTATATAATTATTCGGATCTAATTTTAATAACAAATTCTATTAAAATAATTTACAGGTCTCTGTTTGATATTTATAATACTATAATATTTTCATAATTTTGAGAATTTGAACATAAATTATATTTGATAGAGAGTAAGACCACATAAAAAGATTTGTATCACTTATTAAAAAATGATAGTTTGTCGTTATAAATTTCTTAATCAAATAGTAAATCAATTTCATTTATAATTTTCTTATAGTTTTGACGTGCTTCATTATGGCAAGTTATAAATAAGGGTGACAAAAAGAGTTTATTCCTATTTGACCCAACTTTTGGCTCAAAATTAACAAGTTAATTATGAATTAATCAAATTTTAGGTTAAATTTGGAACCTGAATTAATTTAGCAAAAATAATATTATTTGACACAATTAGTTAAAATGCTAATCAATTCGACCTGATCAAATTGTAATTATTAGGTTTGATCGGATTGAAATGAATTTAAATATAATCCTAATCAAGTTAGTTCTTACTTACTGCAATCCTACTTCTAAGTTAAAATCATATCTATATTTGAAAATTCAATATATTTCATATTTTAATGGTCTGAAATTGACTTTGTATCTCATGATTGCGGCAGGAAGATATACACCATATAATTTTATTAATAAGCCAAGATGCTAAATCACAGCTAGTGCATGCCTAACGAATTCTTTTTAACCAGCGACTTTTAATTGAGGAGTAGGGATGGCAACAGCGTGGGGTGGGGGCAGGGAGTACCTTCCCCGCTTTGTCCCTGCCTAATACCCCTATTCTCCGTCTTCGATCCCCAATCTTTAAAGTGAGAATATTTTTATCTCATTTCTCATCCCTGAGATTTCTATGAAGTTCTCGCAGGGACTCGAATCCTCAAATTCTCACTCTGTACTTATATAAAGTTGGTTCATATGATTATATCACACTTCTATAAAATATACTATAGTGCAATAAAGAAAGCTATTATGTTGAAAAATTCAAGAGGAGTCTTTTGAATTACAATCTCAAATTCTCAATGCTCAGTATATGATCAAATTCTCAAATTTAGTAAAGAGTATAAAATTAAAAATATATAATATATTTCTAAAATTATCGTGAATGAGGATTCCCATGAGACAGAGATTATTCAACCCGTCTCTATTCTTAACTTTATCTCAAGAGTTATATTTACCCAATCTCTCATTCTACAGAGTAATTTTTTTGCCAATCATCACCGAATGAAAAATCCCCGTGGAGATCTCCAAACTTCAAGCCCAAATTTCGACCCGTATTGAGGAGTTTCCTGATGCATTAGGACTTTCCTTCCTTTCTGTCTTTAATAGGGATGCTGTCACTATTGGTAGTAAGTGCTGCCAACTGTCTCAATAGGATGACCTAATATCGTCATCAATCATTTTTAATAGATTTTTTATCAGTGTTGCTGATAACTTAGTTTAGTAATAATCGTCTTAAACATACTGTCGGGTCGGCTGCCGGATGCCAATTGATTGTTTTTCTTGTCAAACTCCCGACGGAACGCATTTCTAACCGAATCTGCAGAGTTTTGTTATTATTATTATTATTTATTTAGAGAAGAATCTGCTGAGTTGTTGATGCAAAGTCTTCGGCCAAACTTGGGTTTTGAAACCTTATACCAACTAGAGTAGGAAACAATCAATTATCAAATCCCGTTTGAAACCAGGTGATGAGAAGTGGTTGTTTTCTGCAAAACTGTACGACACAAAAAATTAAACTGTTTAATTGGTGGATTATTAAAATATGTTTGACACAATGTGATATGTGCAGAAAAAAAATATGAAGAGAATAGGGATATTCAAATCTTCAACAAAAGTTGTTGACGAACTAATGATGACTATTACAACAACATTCATGTATCAATGCAAGTTTGCTTGTACAGGAAGATCCCACGTTCCTGTCTCACCTGCTATGCTTTCCTGTCAAAACTAAGTAAGAAAAACATTTCGTGTTTTGAAGATGCCTTGTTAATTTTATTGGCATTAGAAGTTGGGAACATATCACTCCTTCTCATTACTTTGTGTTTATTCTATTCTAAGAGTTTTTATCTATTCAACAAATAAGACTAACAGAAATTAAATGGATGGACATATATAAAACAGGGTTGGCACAAAATAATAAAAATAGGTGATCTAAACCTACAAGCTGTTACAGGCTAGATCCTTAGCGAGGAAATAGATCAACCGAAGAATTAAAAGCCTAGGACTTGTAATGCTCTTAAGTTGCGTTTGGATCTGCGGTAAGGTAGAGATAAGTACTTGTCCACCGTAATTTTTAATCGCAATCATATGTTTGGATCTGCGGGTGAACAATCGGAGGTTGGTGGAAAGTGCAGTGCTATTGCAGAAATCGATATGTAGAAAGAAAGTTCCGATAAAAAAGTACTTTTGCGGTAGAAATTTTACTTTTTATTAATAATTTTTTGATAATTATTATTTTTCATTATTCCCACAATTAATAGAAAGCAAGTTTAATGTATCATTTTCTTCGTTCTCTCTAGCTCTCTGTGTTTCTCGTTCTCTTGGGGGCTCTCCATTTCGCTCGTTTCTGTGTTTTTTTTCTTTTTTCCTTTTATTGCAGTTGCTTTTATATTTTAATTTGGCATAGAGTTTATGTAACTACTACTTGGTTTTTTTCCCACAACATGATTTATATTTTTATTTTTTATAATTTTAAATTTATATGATTAATAATTTATTTTTAATTATTTATATAATAATTAATAGTTTATTAAATTAATAGACTTTTTAATTATTTTATCTCTTTTCAGCAACCACAACTGCACTTGCCAAATCCTTATTTTCACACTTCAACAGTTACCAAAATAGCAATCTCAAACACATAAGTACTTATTGAGAATAAATATTTATCATTTTAAACTTAACAGATTAATTTCAGCAAGTTATCAACTACCAACGTTCACCTAAATTAAGCCTTAATCAATTTCATCCCCTCTATGGACGTCCCTGGCGTTTCTGATTTAGGACGGTTCTCTAATACCGTCAAGAAATGGAATCCAGCGTTTTGGGTTTAAGATTTTAATATTACATTAGGGAACTAATTCATCATCAGAAGTATCGGATTATTAGGTGATTCATAAATTAATTCTTAAAATATTCACGGTAGATAATAATAATACTAACAATTGCCCTCCCTACAAAGCTGTAAATGACTTTTTGTGCACAAATTTACGGTTCGGAGGTCATGATGCAGAGATAGACCTAGGTAAGCCACCTGTTCTAGCTAGTTCCTGAATCGGGTTGCTATCGGAATGGATAGTTGGAAATTTACAAATGATCGAATGAAGTAATCCCATCGGAAAGGTAAATAAAAATAAAAGTGAATTATATATAAAAATAAGATTCATAGTTTATTATTTTTAAATTTTTAGTTAAAATATGACGTTCGGTTCAATTTATCGTCGGGCCCTCAAAACCCTTCATGGATAAGGGACCAAAATGTACTACAATATCTGGTTTTCTCATTTACCTTTTTACATATTAGGATGTAGACAGACTACTTGCAGATTTGCTCATTAATTATTCCCGAATGATTCGTCCTAGTGTATGGTTGTGACCTGTCATTTGTTATTAACTATCCTCAAACTCGTCGCTTATTGACCTTTTGCAGTTTCGTCTAGACGCGCACACGCATATATATATAGTGACTCACATGAAAGCAAAGTTAGAATTTGTTTCAAAGGAAGTGTTGAGGATTTTGAATTTTGAGACTCTGTTATGGAGCACGGTGAAGCAGCAGCAACTACAGGAAAAGTAATAAAGTGCAAAGGTATGAAATTCCTGCTACATACGCACTGCAGTCAATAATTCAAGTCGATTGTAATGGAGGTAGCTGTCTGTAGTGTCATTAATTGATTTTTCTATGTTATGAAACAAAAAGCTGCAATAAGTAGAGCCCCTGGAGAACCGTTGGTGATAGAGGAGATCCAAGTCGACCCACCAAAAGCTTGGGAGGTCCGCATCAGGATTCTTTGCACATCCCTTTGCCATAGTGATGTAACCTTTTGGAAAATGAAAGCAGTAAGCACTTTCAGAACCGCTCCATAAGTTATGCAGAAAGAATAGCTACTCAAAATTTGTGATTTTCATGGTCTTAATTGGTCCAGGGACCTGGTGCTGCGTTTCCCAGAGTTCTAGGACATGAAGCAGTCGGGTTTAACTCACCTCACCTCATATGTTTCAATATTTTCATAGCAATCTTTTCCTTATTTAATGTTCTAGCTATGTTTTCTTTTCCAGTATTGTAGAGAGCGTTGGAGAGCATGTTGAAGAAGTCAAGGAAGGAGACATAGTGTTACCAGTGTTTTGTCCAGATTGTGGGGACTGTAGAGGCTGCAAGGCAGCGAAGAGCAACATATGTTCGAAATTCGCTAGCGCTAGCATAAGTGGAGGCATGCCGAGAGACGAAACAAGCAGATTTAGGGACATGAATGGGCAAATTTTACACCATTTCTTATCTGTTTCAAGCTTTACAGAGTATACTGTGGTTGATATAGCCCATGTGGTGAAGATAGGCCGAGAAATCCCCGTAGATAAAGCATGTTTGCTAAGCTGTGGTGTCTCAACAGGTGTGTAGTATTCGGAGTTTCCTCTTTTTTCCCTTTTGAGATTTGATTCCAATTCATAGCCTATTTCCCTTTGGTCCTGGAAACACCAAGATAGCATTTGAATGCCATTTACTAGAAATGTGCTAAACTTCTCCACTTATGGCGACATCACTTTAGAAGCTAAAATCCATATATGGGACTTTAAGTTGTATAAATGACCACTCAGCCATTCGGAAAGCATGATCTGGAATTGGATTTGTGTGAACAAATGGGAGGGACAAATAAATAATTCATTATTGGCAACAGAAAAGTCAAACCAAGTAATTTGGATTTTCTATGTTGAAGGTATCATAACCTGTAGAATTTCGTAGTCTCCTACTCAGATTTCATCGCAAAATCACGACGCTGGCGTAGCTGATGAGCAAATCTTGTCTACTGTATTTCTATTATCTTTATGGGATTAAAACTTTTTTTCTTGGGTGTGCAGGGGTTGGATCGGCATGGAAGGTGGCACAGGTGGAAGAGGGATCGACGGTTGCTATCTTTGGACTTGGAGCTGTGGGGCTCGCGGTATGGTCCATAACCAATAATAGATTATGCTCATGTACAATAAATAAAGAAAAAAAAAAGAATAATTTGTGTGACTCTGAAACATCACAAGCAGCAGTTCGTGTCTCAAATCCTGATAGCTTTAGGATTAGAGTTTTTTCTTTTTTTTTTTGTTCGACGGTCTTTCAATGCAATAGAGATACGATCGTCCATCATGATTCATGAATGCTATATCAGGTTGCAGCAGGAGCGAGGATGCAAGGAGCTTCCAAGATAATTGGCGTGGATTTGAATCCAGACAAGTTTGAAATAGGTACAGTACAGTCGAGAAATAATCAGTCCAAGAGGATAGCTGAAGGTTTTAAAAGTGCTTCCATCTTATCTCAGGAAAAAAGTTCGGGCTCACCGATTTCGTCGACCCTTCCACGTGCGGAGAAAAGGCTGTGAGCGAGGTTGTTGTCTAGCTAATTGATTCTACCATGTGCCTAAACTAAAGAAGGGTATCGAAGAAAAATAAAAAAGTTGGTTGATTTGTTGATGATCCAGGTGATAAAGGAAATGACGGAGGGAGGTGCTGATTACTGCTTCGAGTGCATTGGTTTGGCGTCACTCATGACAGATGCTTTCAACAGTAGCCGAGAGGTACGTTTTTGCAATCTCCGTCACTATCAAACCTGTAGAATATACCATGTCGGTTTCTTTCATTTGACCTTCGCAACTCTCTTGAGAGAGAGATCGTACCTTTTCTTTAGGACTAGTGTGATTTTGGTAAGATTAAACTGTAAGATAGGAATGACGGTTGACATACCTACAAAGTAGAGACAGTCCATAGCAGACGGTGCCCAAGGAAATCTTTAGGTGGTGAAAATTAAACATAACAAAAGAAAGAACATTAATTTTTCCTTTATGACAATTTGACAGCACTGGTACCTTTTCACTCTACACATATTTGAGGAATCTCTCTTCCAAAGTCATTGTTATGTTTCTATACATTTATATGTAATCGTTAAAACCTGTCTATGTTGGTTTGGATAAACCAGGGTTGGGGCAAGACAGTGATTGTGGGAGTAGAAATGCATGGCTCACCAGTATGCTTGAACCCCTATGAAATTCTGAGAGGCCGAAGTGTTATGGGTACATTATTTGGAGGTTTAAAGCCAAAATCTGATGTTTCGATCCTGGCCAAAAAATACTTGGACAAGGTAAACAAATTGTTAAAAAAGAAGTTGCAGTCTTTAGCTTCTCAAGATCCAACGAGTGAAATCTTAATTTCTTTTAATCGCAGGAGCTTGACTTAGATCAGTTCATAACACATCAAGTGGGCTTCAAGGACATAAACATAGCCTTTGACTTACTTCTTCAAGGAAAAAGCCTGCGATGTTTAATCTGGATGGACAAGTAGTTGAATTGCCAAGAGAGACAGCTTAATAATGGAAGATATGATTCCCTACATTGACAAGGTGAGAGGTTGGCTGTTTCTGGTTGTTTGTATGATCTATATAACAAACGAAAAGAAAGGATGCAGTAACGGAAATGAGTTAAAAAGTATTGCTGCAGATTAAATAATCTGTTTATGGGCTACATGAATTTCTACCAATCCTTTTGAATTTTCATCGAAATTTTTTTCTGGAAAGTAATATTATATGGTCTGACATAACCCTGAGCTTCAGAAATAATCAAGAGAGAATTAAGTGTTAAATATTCCCAACACACAGTCCAAACTTCAAACCAGCTTTAGGAACTTAAAAACCGCCGATTAAACTTTCCCTGAACTTGGTGATGCGTATAGTCAAAGTCAATCCTTCCAGTTCCAGTGTTGTGGAAAATTGTTTGTGATGTTAATATTCAGACAAAATAAAAAAAGTATATCATAATTAATACTTTATTCGACATGATAGTTTTTTGGACAAAATGTAAGATTATTTTTGAAAATTTTCTTATAGTACAGATATCCTAAAATAATTACATGAACTAAGCATGGATAAAAAATATTATTAATTTATAACATCGCAAATGAATTTTATTTAAATAGTGGCGATATTGATATTAATAGTCTTTAAGTTTCATAAAAAAATTTAAGATGAGTTGATACTTTTTTGTTTTGAGTTAATATACAAAATGATTATTTATTAATTGATTAAATTCAGAAATCTATTCAATTTTAATATTAATCAAAATTAAAAATAATTAGATATATAAGTTTTTATTTTATTTCAAATATATTAATAATATTGACATGAAGTTTAACTATGGGCTTCTATAAACAAGATTAATACGGAGACTTACATATTTTTCTCTGCGTTTTTGTTTAAGCAATTGAAAACATAGAGTAAAATGAAACTTACTCAAGCAAGTATAGCAGATCCAGTAGTTATTACACATTCTCATCACAAAGTCCAACAAGAACCTCAACCATACTAACGAAGTATCTTATCTACTTTATACCTATAAGCACACAAAATCAATTGTGGATAGTTTATTAAAACTCGAGTGAGTCTAAAGTATTCTCATACAAAGAACTAGTCACTAATCTATTAATCTTAGTTTAATAAATAAACTAAATAAAGTAAAGAATTGTTAAAAAGGATTAAATTATTAATAAATGGAAGCAAGGGAAATAAACTAAGAGCAAAGATTAAAAAAAACAAACGTTAGGACTTTGGAGTTCACTTATGTGAATTCCAATTATCAAATAAGAAGGATTATCTAGGTTAATATAACAATTAACCTAAAGTATCTATTCCCTTCATTGAGGCATATGAGCATACCTAATTAGGCAACAACCACCTCTTGATGCATATTCAACCTAATTAAAGTCATTAAGTATAGTTAATCTAAATGGTTATCACTAAAGTCTAAGATATTGTTTTTTTTTAAGGAAGTCTAAGATATTGTTGTTTTCTAGTACTAAAGTGTTTATTGTCCTAACACATGGATTATACTTCACCTATCGGTCCTTCATACAATCCTTAAGATTAGATCTACATTGGCCATTCACAAATTTAACATTATAAAGAGGTTGTTTCTATGACTCGAACCTGTAGCTTTCTGGTCACAAAGAAATAATCTTACCAATTGTTCTAAAGCTCGCCCTCTCTAAATATAATAAAAATAAAACAAAAACAAATAATTCTCAAATAGAAGAAAAGAGAATATATTACTAACTCCTCTAATCCTTACACCCAAATCTTCCTCTAATGTTAAAGTAGAATAAAACTATGAAAAGAAAACAAGAATTCTACTAAAAATCTATTAAAAACCTCTTAGGTTAATTCTAATATAACTATTTATAATTAGGGTTACCAAAGTAAAGTCCTTACTTGCTTTGATTTCTCATAATTTCTATTTGAGAACTAGTATTGGATTAGCATCAACACCACTTTTGATTTTGTTCTAAAACTCCAACCTATTAAGAAGTCATTTATAATCGGCACTTGAAACTAAGTTATAACTGGTGTATGACATTTAGTTGTAGCTGGCACCTAATACCAAGCTGTTATTAGTGTTGATTTTGTATTACTTCTCCCTTTAAAAAATTAATATGAGTACAATATTGGTATATTATCAACTTTGGCAATAAGTCCGACACTTATTGTACATTATTCCACAAACTTCTCCATTTTTTAACTTCTTTGAGTCAAAATTAGCTTCCTATATCTTCTATAAAGTTGTTTTTCCGTCTTTTTATCTTCCAAATGACTCCAAATCTCTTTTATTACAGAATTATACAGAGAGTTAAACTAGTTCTCATGCTATCTTGTCAAATTTATCAAGATAATGAACTAAATATAGAAAAAATATAATGTAATTTGTATCAAACATGTCATAAAAATGCCCAATACCAAGTAATTAACCCTAAATAACATGTTTATAGACTTATTAGTGTCATTTCTTTCACTAGACCTCATCCCATTTAATTAGACCAGTTATTGAACAATTTTATTATCTTTATACCATATCAAAATTTAAACTTTTAGTTTTAATTTTGAAAATGGCGATTAGCAAATGTCCAATAAGAATAAGATTCCAACATTCTCCTTATAGACAAATATTAATTGTTATATTTCTAATAAAGAAAAGTAAAAAAGGTTAAAAGAATAAAAATGGTATTATCTTTGATTGACCTTTATTAAAAATTGTGATCCAAAGATAGTTGAAGTTAATTATTTAATCTTGTAGGGCTTTTGATATTTGAAGATATAAAAAATATATGTCATATATGGCCCGTATCTAATATAATAATGTATATTTAATAACTTTGCTAATATGAATAAGAAAAATATAGTGTGGAAATCAACAATTATACTAGAATGATCTATAATGTACTGTGTTTTGTCTGTTAGTTTTAATTTAAGTGAAATTTATGCTAAACTATAATATAGAAATATATGTATACTAAACATATTGTAGAAAATCTTTATAGGATTAAAACTTATATCCCTTTATGCTCATAAAGGCTTTAAATATCTTAAGATACTTGGAAGTCTCAAGAGACATAGGATTAATGTCGAACCATAAATATGCTTAGTGACCTATAAGATTCTTAAGATTGACATAATTTTAAGCTTTCGCTTACATTATAATAATGCAAAATAATATTGTAACTAAGAACAAAATGATGACCATAAATATATAAACAATGCATTCATATTACATGAGAAGAAATTTGTATCTAGAGCAAATATACAATTATCTCTAGGTATTAATGTCAAAGGATTCAAAAAACTTGTATTAGAAACATGTCTGTATAACGAATTCCTTTAGTCAAAGGATCAATAAGCATATACTAATTCAAAATATAACAATAACAACAACAACAATAACTCAGTGAAAGTTCCGTTGAGACATAAAGCCTGGGGAGGTCCAATAATATGTAGTCTTATCCTTAACTGATAGAGAGGTTATTTTCGATATACCTGATCGTAGGTTTACATATGCTAAGTTTTACTATTTTAACCTCAATAATACCGCAATCACACGGGTCGTTCGTATAGTACCTAAGATATCGATCTCACGAGGAGGGTTAATCTAATCTTAAAATCTAAGGTCGAACTAAATCGCAACAATATAAAATAAACAATAAATGTAGAAAATTAATCAATCAAACAATCAATTATGAGAATTAAATTTTGAAAATAATAACAAAATAGCAAATCACACAACTAAATCAAGAATTAACCTAGGCACTACCAATTGAGAGAAAGGGGGTTTTAATATGAAATTGATGAAATTCTAATCAATTATGTAATTACCGAATTATTGGGTCTAGACGATCCTAAGGTGGATTACTCTCTCTCGAGTTATAATCTTTAAACCCTAATTAATAATCCATAATTTAAATTATGGAATTATGATCTCTCGACTCACAATTGACTTAAAACCTAAATTAGTTCTAAAATTGTCTAATAACCTATCGAAAACCTAAGTTCGATCGCTCGTTACATGATTTCACTGGTTTTGTTAAATTTTTATCTATCAAATTACCTAACTCTCCTTAACCCAATTTGATCATATTCACTCGGCTCACCCTTTTAATTTGTTGCCGAATTATTAAGAACAGATATTGAATCACAAATAACTCAAATAAAACACAATAAATCAAACTTTATTAATCTCAAGAATCAAAATCCCTAAGGTGAGTTTAGACAAAAATCAATATTCAACAAAACCTATTCTCAACAATTATCTCAATTTCATACATCAATAAAATTGAAATAAAAATAAAAATACTGTCGGAACGGAATCGTGGAGGCAGCAACTGCGAGAAATTATATATTCTGGGAAGTACTTCACATCAAGCTTCGTCTCTATGCCTCTCTTCCTTCATCTCCTTCCTCAGATCTCTCAATAGCTCTCTAGCATTCTGAAATTACTAAAGTGAAAAGCTCTCTCAAAGGTTGCTTCCTCTATCTTTTAATGTTCTATTTATATCTTGGAAGCCTTAGGGTTGATTTAGGGTTGAAATGGTCCGCAAAGTCCCGCAAAATTTGACATTTTTAGCTATTTTTGTTTCTACTCAACGTAGGCCATGATCGTGGCCCTACCTGCCACGATTGTATTATGGCCCAAAGTGCATGATCATGGCCCAAAGTGCACGATCGTGCACTGGCCTGGGTCCTGTCAGCTCATCTCTTTCTGTCACGATCGTGACCTATTATGCCATGATCGTGGGCCATGTTTTTGGCCCGATACTCTTCGAAGCTTCCTCGTTCTTTGTCATTTGTCTTGAAACACTAACAATACATTAAAGTACCTAAAAAATATAACATTTAAGCTCAAAGACTTATAACTAACCCATAAAGACACTTAACATAATTCACACCTAAACACATACTAAACACTCAAATTAACACTTAATACATAACAGATTAAACCCTAAAACCTAATGCAAATCATAACTATCAACATCCCAACACTTAAATGTTTGCTTGTCCTCAAGCAAACAAAACAACAAACACACAACACACAATGCAATAATGAGGCAATGACTTCGACTTCATGACATCAATTTAATCTTAAACACAATCATATAAGTTATCTCTAATCATTATCCTACAAAATCTATGTCTAGGGGCTTTGAACTAAATATATAATTTAATCGAGATCTAACTGTTAATTTATTTACCCTTTTCAATTGCACACACACATTAATAATTCTTTAGTCCTTCAGACACTGTATCTATTCCTAAGTATATTTTCATAAAAATTCAAGCTTATTACAAGTCCGGTAGGTTTTATTAGGAAACATTTTTTAAATTGTATTTTTAAACATAGGCTTAGTCTTTTTATGCGAAGGCAAACATTGGTAATGAATGTCAATCCAGTTAGTCAACTAAGTCATGTTTTTATTACATAGCTTAGTTGAAAAGTCATTATATCTTTTTGCCACGAAGGCACACATTTGTGAAGTGTGTCGATCCTGTTCCTCAGCTATATCACGTTTTTAACTAGCTACTAGCTCTATTCATAACCCGAAGGCTAGCAGAATAGTGATTTACTTAATAAAATCATTTTTTTGTATTACCTACCTTGTTGTTTAAGCTACTCATTTCCATGAAATATACTAGTTAAGCTACTTATGTTAAAAGGCCTCAAATTATGAATTAATGTGACAACCTATAGGGTGCTAAATTTACACTAAATCCTAATTAAGCTATATATTTATCCAAAGACTCCTAATTT
>JAOTAY010000007.1:767697-796236 GCA_025629805.1 Erythroxylum baracoense | reverse complement strand
ATCCTGTTCGTCTAAGTATGCCCTGGTGGGGAATCCCTCCCCCGCGAGCCTCAGGTCCGGATGTCACGCAGGATGTCAGGCCCGTGGGCCCGCCCGGGAAGGGATTCCAGCAGCTTAGATTCCAGATATACTGATTATGATACAAACTCTTACCTTCTGTGTGAACGTTAACTCTCAAAACCTGCCTTTTAGAAACCTAAAATGTCTTATCTTTCTTCGTATAATCCTCGTAAAGAATTATGTACGACGATAGCTACATTATCCAAGAATCAAACTTTTCGAAGAGAGAACATAGAATATTTTTATATTTATAAAATGATTATTGTTTTTTTATTATATACATATCAAATTTATTAATTGGATTGGATTTGATGCCTATAAAAGAAATATTAATAATATGATTAGAGAAATAGAGGGTTGACCCATGGCGTCGTTAAGACTTAAGTGGTCATGTTCCAAATATCCCAACTTGTGGTTTAGGTAGGACTAGGACTTTGGTGGAGGGAGAGAAACTAGAGAGACAATCTATTGATTTTGTTATTTTGTAAATTGTAATACAAACATATATTTTTCTCTGTATTTCCTTTCGTAACAATGGCGAATTCAACCCTTCTCTTCCTCCTCTTCTCCGTACTCGTAACTCTGATTTCCACCCCCCCAGCCACTGCAAGGCCTTGCAAGACCCTCTTCATCGCTTATACCTTCACCATCAAACCCCTTTATCCCAACCCTAACTCCAACCCTAATTCGCTTCAAGATCCTTCTTATTCTTCTTCTTCTTCTTCTTCTTCTTTGGGTTTCGTCACCCAAATCACTCGCCTACGATCCTTTTCTTCCTCTTCCTCTGATATTGTCTTCAATCGCCCCCCCGTTGACGAAGATGATGGCGGCGATTTCGAGGACCCAGTCCGCCGTCGTCCTGTTTCACCTTTCGGAATCTCTTCCGCATCTATCCGGGATCGCACCAAAGACATAGTCAGTGTGGTTGTGGCTTTGCTTTTTGGCGTTGGTTGTGGCGCTCTCACCGCTGCCACCATGTACTTGCTCTGGTCTCTCTACGATTATCACTGCTGCTCTCCATATGAATCCGATGACGATGACGATGACGATGGTGATGTCAAGAAGATAGGCTATGTCTTGATTCCTGAGGTCGATTCCACTCCTAAGCCTGCCAAAGAGGTGATATGAGCTCAGCAACCGTACATCTTCTACCTACTATCTATTACTGTCCATCCAAAAAGTCTATGTTGGCGTCTATTATCAAACTCTGTTTAATTTACATGTTTAAATTGTGAACTCTATGTTAAAATTGTGGATCTAAAGTTAATTGAGCGGTTTGTGTTTCTGTCACTCACTGACATGCTTTTTATAAGTATATGCATAATTTTATTTCAGAGGCTGTGTTTTATCTATGCATCAGCAATTCTTCTATCTATGCTTTTCTGATACCACCAATATATTTTGTTGAAGTGTATGCAAGATCAGGGATTAGTTCTTTATTCTTACCTAAGCCTTACAGTTTTACTTCATGATGTATGATTGAATGTTTTTAGCTCAACTTACCTTATTGTGTACTCTATTCTACTCTGTGGATATATAGGAGATTTGAACATATGCGATGACACATTTTCTGAAATCCAAGCGAAGTGTCTGATGATTAGATGAGCTGCAAAATGAATTTAGAAACTTTTGTTAGTCTTCTGTCAAATTTTTACTGGGGAGCGGGAAGAAACATTGCAGAAGACTGAGAGTTATCTGCAATATTTTTCAGAGTTTGATTTGCTGAAAGGACAAGTCTAAGTTCAGTTTTTGCAAGATGTTGTGAAAACTTAGCTATTTGGAATGATGAGTCTATAGCTCTGCCTTTATATGTTTGAATTCATCTGAGAATAACCTCAATTAAATACCTTGGATTTGGATATAACAACTGATGGCGAATATACATCTGTGCTATACATTAATATTGGTTTTCTCATTATTTTTCTTTCCCATTTATGTTATGTTTAGGAGTTTGGCTGTTGTGTGTGCAGTTATTCAAGTTTTGACGATATCAAGTTAGAGTTAGTTTATTTTCAAAAAAAAAGTTAGAGTTAGTTTGCTTAGGATGAGTCAAAGTTAGAGTTTGGGTTCCATTAGAACTTATGTTAGGTCATAGGTCATGATTCTGATTTTCAGATAGAATTATGTTAAGGAGACTAAGGAATCTACAGAATGATGTTAAGGAGACGAAGACATCTACTAACTCTGTCTTTACTAACCTTTATGGATGGGATTACCAATCTGCCAGATGTTAATCTTTCATATTTTATCAGATTTCAAGTAGATATCAAATCCCTACACGTATTGACAAGTAATTATTTGCCTTTCCTAGGGCTGGTTTTCTTAGCTAGAATCATATTACTTTGGCTTGCAGAATAACCTTCTTGTTAAAATATTTTTCATTTTGATGAAGCCTTAGATATAAACCAATAAATCAAAGCCTTCTCATTACTTTTTTGTGTAAGACCAGAAGAAAGGTCGATGCAATCAATGATGCAATTTATAGTATATCAATTTGGTTTTAGAACTGTTATCCATGTTGATTTGGGAATCAAAAGTACCCCTAGTGCAACATCATCCATTTTTAATTGTAATAGTTGATTACATGATGAATCAAACTTAGGGTTTTAAAGGCAATTATGGGCATAGGAATCGATACATTGTTTTAGGATATATTTATAAAAATAATCATACACTTATAATTGATACGAATTAATGTTCATTTGATATCCTCTTTGTTACTCACAAGCAATGATCAACAAGAAAATGGTACGTTGCTTATGATGTGGAGACTTTTCAACATTTCAATCTATCCATTGGTCTTTGAGAAGTTAATATTATGCTTTCGGATCAGCTAGTAAGGTATAGCTAATGACACCCTTTGGTCCATTTGGTATTTTAGCTTTCACCATGTCTCTTATGTATAGGCACCATGGGTTGAACTCCATGAACTTGATAGATAGAAAGAAATCTATGGATATGACTTAACCAAAAGATAATTGTTTTTCATACTATTCTTGGTTCTTTTCTTCGCCCTGAGCTTCAAAGGTTCACATTCTTTTGCTTTTGACATTTCCGTCAACTTCCATTTGGGGATAGGCATGTTTGTTATAGATCACATGGGAAATAAAGGACACTTGCGTGCAAACACTGTTTAATAAGCGTGTGTTTAGTTTAGTCCCGATGCCGGCTCTGGCTGAACTTCTGTTATTTAGTCGTAGTACTTGAACTTTTCATATGACAGGATGTCCTTTAGGTGTTCTTTAGATGAATAGTTTTGTCTTGAAGACTTTTTTATGTTACAAATTGATGATGTTGAACAAAAGGACTTGAAAGGTACAAACGTATTACCAAAAAAATCAAAATTTAAATTTTGGGTTCATCTTTTTTGGTAAATATTAAATTCTTTTCAATTTTTAAATTTTGGGTTCATCATTTTTGGTATTATGTTTGTACCTTTCAAGTCCTTTTGTTTAACATCATCGATTTGTAATATAAAAAAGTCTCAAGGCAAAATTATTCATATAAAGAACACTTCCTGTCATATGAAAAGTTAAAAAAAAAAAAAGCAATCACCCTACTTTCTGCTTTCCCTCTCTAAAAGCTAATCTCCCTTTTGTCCAAGTCCAACCATGGCTGCTTCTAAAGCTTTAATCACCTGAAAACTGGAGAGCTTTGTTTGTCTTTTCTCATATCCAACCATGCTCATTTCCTTCAAAGCATCATCTACATCCTATTCAACCAAGGCTTTCTCCTATTTAAAATTTCGAAACAATTCAGGACATGATTGAAATTAATTTTATTACATAAAATATTGTCTAAGACAAGCAAATACAGTATTATTCCAAAGGGGCCTTGGACTGACAGGACAAGGAAGGAAAGCAATCTCAAAGAAACGCAAAAAGCTTTTACTTTTTACTCCATGCCTTGCATCTTTCTTATGTTTATCATAAATTCACTGACCTTTTCTGGGTCTGGAACGACCTTGGCCACGCTCTCTCTTTGCAGACACCTCTTTGTCCAAGCTGTTATTTTGGGACAATATCCCTCCAACTTGAAATTTCCAAACTTCTCACTTGCCAGAAACAAGCTTGTAAAAGGTATTATTTCAATATCCACGTATCCGAAACTATCTCCACCGAAGTATTCCTTCTCTCCGAGCACTTCCTCTAGCGCTTTCATTACCTCTATCAACTCCTCCTTAGCTACCTCTTGAGCCTCCCCTTTGGTCATCCAAACACTGCGAGCCGCGTCAAAGAGCTGTCGTAGTAGTTTATGCATTTATATATTTAATAAGCTAAACATGTATTTTAATAATGATTAAATAAAACCAACCCTCAATCTCAAACCTTTTTATCCACATAGTCGACCCAGAAGCGAGCTTGAGCACGTCCATATGCATCAGATGGGAGCAATGGAGGTGAAGTCCAGGTATCCTCGATGTAGCCAACGATGACACTGGATTCGCATAATGGCCTACCATTGTGTATAAGCACTGGTACCTTCTGATAAATGGGGTTTGAGTTGAGCAACAGTTGGCTTTTCCCACCAAATAAGTTCTCTTCTCTTGTTTCGTAATTCACACCTTTTTCGGCCAATGCAATCTTCACCCTCATGCAAAATGGACTAACCCAGCAGTCAAGCAGAATAATCTTTCCTTCGCCTTCGTGTGACATCTTATCTTTCCTTTTAAGTTCTGATTTTTATCATTACACTACACTGCTATTTATAGATTGGGATTATCTTATCAGATGATGATGTTTTCTATGTTTTTCATTGTTGAACAATGAGCTAATTAAGCATCTTTTGTCTCTTCCCCTTGTAAATATCATGAACGCTTTGTTATTATCGCTATCAACGAAGAAGCTGCCCAATCCATGAACTTATTTGGCCTTATGCACATGGTCCCTTCGATGCAACTTATACCAGAATCTGCAAAGATTTTTATTTTTATTTTGTTTATTGACTTTTCTGTTTTTTGTTTTTGTTTCTTCGTATTAAAGAGGAGAGGTTTTGGCAATTGGTAGCATGACAAAATAGGGTAGTATTGTGAACAAGAAAAAGAAAACAAAAAACAAAAAGGTGTTCTCGTAATCTCTTATTTACTTTCCTAGTAGAATCCAAAATTACACTTTCACGTACACCAAAGGCAGTATAAATTCACATTTATGAAGATGATAAAGAAACACCAAAAGGAAAACTGCAGAACTTAGAAGAGTAGCTTACAAGGAAAACAGTAGAATTTAGTTGAAGACTAGTCAACAAGATTAGGCATATATACCAAGGATGGCAGCGACACTGCTTAGAGCTGGTTCTTTTATCTGATTTTGTTGTGATTCAAGAACTCAGATGGCCACACTTTCCACATTTGAACTGGTACCAATAAACATATCTACTCCAGTAATGGAACTGGAAACTACGGCATGTATACCAAGTTAAACTACAAAGAAAGGCGGATTCTTTGTTCCTCCCTCTCTTCACTTATTGCTGCAGAGGAATGGCTGTCTCTCTCTGCCGTACGTTTTTGATATGGCAGAAAACCCTTCTTGGATTTTTCAGGGCTTGCTCTTGATTCTATAGAGACTGATCCCACATTTGGTTTGATTCCAGCGGATGTACATAGCAGCTTTTCCTCGTACGAAAGCTGCTGACTATGGCTGTCACCATCCACACATTTATCAGCATTGTCATCCTCATTTATCGATCCAAAATTGGAGCCTGTCCAGGATCCCTCGACGCGGATTTCTCTATCTTCTACTCTGCCATTGGAATCTAAATTTGCTCGGACAAGCTCGTGCTGCGGATATGGTATGAAAGCAAATGGCATATCTCCAGAAAAGGTCCACCACTGCCGGTGGGTGAGAGAGTCAGCCTCTAATGTACGGGGATTTTTCATTTGGAAATGCATGTTATAGAAGGCTGTTTGGAGCTGTTGAGCCATCTCATTTCTTGTGCATTCCTTGCTTTCAGATGGCGCTTCCGTGGTCTTGAAATTACATGTCAATATTTGATCTGATTTGGGTTGATTTACATCTGAAGGCAATAATTTTGAAGTCCCAATAACTGGAGAAGATTGTCTATGGCATTCTGTTACCAACACAGTCGTCCCAAAGAGCTTAAGTGTCCTTTTAGATGCTTCCTCACTGAGACATTCTTGGGACTTGACATTTTCGTTGGGGCAAAATTCAACTTCCTGAACCTTTAAGAAAATTCAAGCTGAGTTTGAGAATATAGAGACCAATTACTTATTCGTGACAACATGAACATTGGATGATTAGCAGGTACCTTGGGACATCGGTTGTGCAGAACTTGAGGCACCGTGGAAAGGTTTTCATCACCTTTGACTGACAAACTGGGTTCAGAAAGTGTGAACTCAGCTGGTGATGAGCTATGATTTGGTGAATTTGAATCGATTGAACCAATAGCATCTGAGCCAAATACAGACAAGACAGACGTTGGACTTTGGTTTTCTTGGTCGGAAATCGATAAATCAGGCAATGAAGCCCTGAGTGGCTTCTCCAAAACTAAGGGTTGCTTATTAAGCGGCGTCATCACTTTTCTGGGATATGGATGCATAGGTTTTCGCTTTGGTCGAGGAGGGGGGATCTCAATAGGTTCCAAAGAGCCTGTGTTGTTGCCACTGGAGTCATGAACAACCTAACTCCAACACAAAAAAGAAAGAGCCACGAAGACAATATTGAGCTTGCTTTAATAGAGGGCATATAGATAATTAGAGTTAGGGACTGAAATAAGAGCAGTCAACCTTAGAGAAGAACTTCTGAGCATGGCTCCTAATTTGAACAGCAGTCTTGGTGCCCACATGCTCTGTTAAAATTAAGAATGATAAAACTATATCCCTTATTAACCAGCAAAAAGAAATTGGAAAAAAGATTACCTTCAATCCGTCTCCATGACCGGCCATGAAGCCTTAAAGCTTCAAGGAACTTCTTGTGCTCTTCCTCTGTCCATCTTTCTCTCTGTTTAGTAATGGTGTAGGGCTTCCTCACCTAATAATTGATGCAAAACCGAAACTCATCACTTAATCATCAACAGAGAGCCAGAAATTAAACATGCCAAGATAAAAACCTTGGGATTATAGTCATTCCAACAACGAATTGGGTCTTTTGACATGGAAGATACTGTTGTAGCATTTGGTGAAATCACATCTCCTGCTGGATCAGATGCTTTTGCTAAAGAACCCCCATACGGATCCTGCTGCATCGAAAAGTTCAAACCCTTTTTCTCGTTAGCACTGCAAAAGTTTCACACAATTAATAACACCGACTCTGCAACTTAAAAATCTACAGATTTGCTATCTTGTAAGTGATCCTATATAGACAAAAAAGAAAAAAAAAAAGGGGGGGACCAGGATTCTTATACGTGTCTACATAATCCAAGCTAACACAAAAGTACCTCAACGGTCATAGCTGCAGCAACCACAAGATTTATGCTCTTCAACTGCCTAATACTACCAACAGCATCCACGATCTACCTAGTTTGAAGGGAGTAGAAGAAGGAAATACTGAGATTCAATCTTCCTGTTCAACACCCATAAGTCTGGTTCATACCAATCATATACAATAATAGTTGACAATCATTCAAGTCTGAAAGAAAAAGCACAAGAACAGGTGAAAGTGATGAGCAGAGAGAGAGAGAGAGAGATTGAGAGCGAGTGTGCATTTGGCAGGTACAAAGAAAAAGGGCAAAAGTAGAAGCTAGAGGAAGACACGTCAGATAGTTATGTTTTACTTGAAAATAAACAAGAGAATTGGATGGGCATCTTGTGGCTGAGGACAAGGGGGGCGTTTGATTTACTGTTATTACCGTTTACCAAAGTAAAACTATCTTCGTGCCACTTCACTTTCATTACACACATCACCCAACAACGATTGGTCCGTCCTTTTACACTTTTACCCTTGCAAAATATATAGTTTATCAAAAGACAGGGACCCACAAAAGAAAAAGCGAAAGGGCATTTAAAATATCTAAAACGAAAGAAGGAAAAGGTAAGGCAAGACTTGTGGATGAGTACGAGAGAGAGGAGTGAGTGGTGCTTTGCACTTTTTGCCACGTCTGCTTAGTTGGCCGCCTTAACTCATCCAGACCGCCACGTGTTCTTTCCAGAGGGGATATATATTAAAGTCAAAAACTGGTGACCACAAGCTTCCATTTGGGAGGTTTGAGGTTTGATTGTAGGACACTATGCAGGGAGGAGCAGGTGCCACCGCCTCCCATCTTAATCGATGTGACACCATAAGGTGATATCTCAATCAAGTTTTTTATTTTTCTATTATCTGCGATTTTATGGGTACACTATTAAGAAAAATAGGGTTAGGTAATACAAGATTACATACTTTTTTTTATATATAGTTTTAGCCACGAGGTATTTAAAAGGGTTTGAATTATAAGAATATACATTTAAGTTATTCACACTAATTCTTGTTAGTACCGGATTAACCTGTAAAAAATAAAGTATTGGTCAAATAGATTTTTTCATTTTTAAGACTCAAACTCGAGATCTTTTGTTAAGGAATAAAAGTACTGAGCTACTCACGCTAATTATGTTTTATTGACATATTATAATTATACTCTTTTTCGAGATTGTTTCAAATAAAGGTATTGTTTCTCTCTTTCTATTACTCTTTTTTAACCTTGGCCTTTATTACAATTTTTTTAAATAACAGGCAGGAATGGATTGTTATGTTGGCTACAAAAATTAGGTATTTGTATAGTTTGTGTCATTTAAGCATGAGTCACCAAGTCTTTAAGATATTTCAGCTAATGCATTAAATGATCTTATAGTTTATTCTCCAAAGGTATAAATTCTATAGCTTGATAAGATAAAATGAATGACAAATCTTAAGCCCTACATAAGTAACTTTTTTTGGTCTGGAAGTACCAGGTAGGTTGACGTGACAAGAAAGAAAAGAAATACAAAAATACAAGACAAAAGAATCGTTAAGGCAAATGCACATATCATTTTCTATAATATAGTTTGGGTAGATCGAGTGTTGATTCTGCATGGACTGTATATTGACCATCTTTTTATTATATAATCTAACATAACGAGTGATTAGATTAAAAAATAAACAAAACTAAAATAAAAAATAAGAGTTAACTATCCAAGGTAATAGATAAGAATAACAATCAATAGATAAGATAGGTTTAGAAGTTGAATCCGCCTAGAACTTTACTGTACTTTAATTTATCCTTTTAACTATATTCTCTCTCAAGCAATAAAATCCATATCCTCAAGTTGGTTGACTAAAATCTCTTTTTAATAAAAACAATTAAGAATTCATTAATTCACTTTATGAATTTTTATGATAGGTTTCACCATAATTCAAAAAGATTATGTGATTCTATATCTAGTAATTGATATGTGTTTAATTAATTATGAATTTATTCCATAACACTTAGTGTTTAATGATATGAAATACTTAAAAATTTCACTTTAGTTCATATTTAGTTTTAGGCACATTTCGGAAGCGAAATAGTTACAGTTAGTCAAAAGCATTATATTTGAGTCGTCTTCTTGAGATTCATACTCACTTGTCTTTATAGAACAAAAAGAAGAAGTATTAAAAGAAAAGGAGACAAGAAAAAGCATAAGAATTTGAAGAAAAAAGCTGTCATGGCTCTGAGATGTGTCTAATAGATGTGACACCACCATGCACATACGTGAAAAATGGCAAGCTCACCTGAACCCTAAGTTTTTAGTATAAAAACATCTTTTTGAGGTGATATAAGATATGAAAGGTTAGAAGAAACGATTTAGGGGTTCGGGAAACAAGAGAGGGGCGACGGAGGAGATCTTTGGGAGACCCATGGAGGGATGAGCTTCCCAACATTAGTTTGGAGGTGATATCGACGTCGAAGAACCCAGTTAAGCATTTCTCTCATTGTTTGATGTTCTTTCTTCTAGGAATTGATTGTGTTATCCTATCTTTAATGTTTGGCTGTTGTGTAAGAATGATTAAATGCTCTATTTGATTGTTTTTATGTAAGAATCCATTGCTAGAATCTTTAATATTTCGTAATTGTTACGTTGAGATTCATTTGTGGCAATTAATGAGTTTTAATTATTAGGGACAACATAATCTAGGTTAAATGACTTAAGCTTGTGTGGTTATTGCCTTGATTAATTTGTTTTTCTACTTTTTTCAACTTAGGCACAATATCAAAATTGGAGATTTTTCAAAATTTAATATAATTAAGGATGCTTCTATTAATATTGACCTTTTAAATAACTTTTTTGAGATTTAAATGTCTAATAACACTTTTCATTGATAAAGTTTATGAAGTTTGAACAAATTCTTTTCGATCTTTAAACCAAGTTAACTTGAAGCATGTCACTTTACATTTTGCATTTCTAAATAAATGGTTTCTTTTTTATGATTCCAAAAATATAGGAGAAAGGTTAGTGATATTATATTTAAGGGAGTGAAGACATTCAAGAGAAGTGATTTTTGTATATGTAGTGTCTTTTGTATATATAACATTTTCATACTTGAGTAATTTTTTTAATCTATATGTATAGATAAATCTTTGAATATTTTTTATATTGGTTTATGTTTTATGCATTAATTAATAGGGAGTTAATTATTATCTTGATATGAATAGGTTTTTGTCAGCTGAATTTTATTATTGCTCTCTAATATCATAAATATTTTTTCATCACTTAAAAGAGGGAGATTGTTGAACTAAAGGAGGTTCCACTTGATGTTTTGATGATAAAAAACATAGTACTACATGAGCTTATTATTTTTATGAAAAACAATATGAAAATTAGATGTATTTATAAACTTAAGAAGATATTTTATAAAGATTATAAAAGAAAAGATAAAGTTTACAACTTACAAAGTGAAGATCATACCACAAGATAATCAAGGTATATCAAGGATATTTTATATTTTATATTATTTATTGCAATCTCACTTTGTTAGTTTAGAATCTCAAAGGCTCACCATGTATAAATATTTCATGTTAGTGTTAAAGTTTCTGTTTTCAAGAGAAAAGTCCTTTGATCTTTCAAACACTCTTTAGCGAAAATTTTGGAAAGTGTTTAAATTATAGTTGAGTCAAACAAATTTACTTTGAGTATTTGAAGTTATTAAAAACATGATTTATAAGGTATCAATCAACCTATGCGGGATACTGATTGTTCAATATGGGTTGAAGTTATCAAATTTGATATACCGAGAGTTTGTAGTAACATTAATTAATTACCAGTTGACTAATATGTCATACTGGTCAAACAATATGTCCTTACCATTACTTTCAGCATACTAATTAATGGTAATCCTACTCCACATTTCAGGGAACCAATGGGATTAAGCAAAGAGATCCCTTTTCCCTTTATCCTTTTGTGGTTGCTTTGGAAATTCTTATAATGCTGATTTTGAAAAATAATCAGAATTGCTACAATTTCAACTATCATCACCAATGCAAAGCTCTAGAACTTACTCATCTTAGTTCTGTAAATAACTTGATATTGCTTTCTAAGGCTGACTCCTGTATGTCTTAATTTTGTTCAACTATGCTAACGTGTCTTGTAAGCTTTCAAGTTTTGATACCAACTTACAAAAGAGCATGTTGTATGTTTCATATGATATTAATTCAACTGCAAGATGGAGTTGTTGACAAGGCTGAATGTTCACCCCTATCTTTTAAGTATCTGGGGGTTCCTATTTCTTTCAAGAAGTTAAGTTACTAGGACTATCTCTCTCTATTGGGAAGGTATAGAAAAAGAATAAACTCTTAGCAAAATAAGTCTCAATCTTATATAGGGAGACTTATACTTATGACCTCTGTGTTGAGAAGCCTTCATATTCACTGGAGCTTCCATTTATTCTTGCTTAAAAGGATCAATAAGGAGCTTGTGGAAAGTATTAAAAACTTCCTATGGATTGGTGTTATTGACAATTTTAGAGGGGTAAAATCAAATGGGAACATCTTTGGGGCTCACTTTTTTGGAGAAGAGACAAACAGGAGCTAAACCTTATTAGTTGCTTATAGAGTTTGGAGATTGTTCACAAATAAGGAATCCCTTTGGTCCAAGTGGATCAATGAAGTATACCTCAAGTATTCCAGCATCTGGCAGTTAAATGAGAGGAAATAATACTTATGTTACTTCATTTATATTATTAAAAGGAGGCAGATCATATATCCTTTTATTAAAGCATATACAAGGAATGATCTTTTCTATTGGTTTTGGTTTGATAACTAGGCTTTACATGGCCCTCTGATTCTAAGAGAAGAAGTTTCACCTTTCATCACTAGAGTTCCTACTCAATATGTGAAAGAGATTGTTTAGCAAAATAATTAACTCGTTGATTTTATAGGTGGTGAAAAAGTTAGATCATATATGCCTGATTATTCCCTCAACACTTCTAGAGATGATAGTTTCCACTGGCTACCTAATAAAGGAAGTGATTTCACTAATCAAAGTTGTGTTAAAGCCATTATTCAGCATCATCCTAAAGATGATTGGTACCACATTGTATAGAAAGGATCTTGGGTGCCTAAGGCCTCCTTTGTAACTTGACTTGCCATAAGCTCATATTAAAAATAAAGATATATTGAATGGAGCCACATATCAGACATATATGTTATGCAACTTACAATGTGAGTCTATTAATCACCTGCTCTTTAAATATGATTATACCAGTATCATTTGGAACAGAACGCTAAAAAGTAGTGAAATTGTAATGTCCTCACCAGTAGTGGCTCGACATATGCGTTTTGGCTGATAAACTTTTCAGAAATAAGGGTGGTGACCATGAACATTTTAGTTTGGCTATAAATTGCTTAGTTTACTCAATTTAGAGAGAAAGGAGCAAGAGATTGTTCAATGGAACTAAATTAGATAAATATGAGCTAGCTCACTTTGTTTATTGCTGGATTAAGGAGCTTTTACAAACTCATATTTCAGAAAAAATGAATGCAACATTGAAAAGAAGATTGCAGATGATAATGTATTATTGTAAATGAAATTCTTTTGTACATACATTCTTGCACCCTTTTAGTGTTAATGAAATGTAAAAAAGAAACTTTGAACTATACCACACCGAGAGGAGCTCTGAGCTCTTTTACACCTCTACGTGTCTTAAGCAAAGCTACTGCATGTTGAAGTGGAAGACAACAAGACCCTAACACCTGTTCATCAATAGCCAACCAACTTAAAAGCACCTGTTTTACTATATTCCAAACAACGATATTGAAACTAACATAAAGTAAGATGAAGAAAAAATCCAATCCACTTTGTAAAGCGACGCCCTCAATTAAAGTAACTTCAACCATTTTTACAAATTAAAAAAGAAAAAAAGTAACCTTTATAAAAGATAAAATGCACTCAAACCATGAACTAAATAAATATTAAACATAGGAATAATAGTAATAACTAATTAATTAAAAATAAGAAAAAGGGAATATTACTTTCATTGCCTTCCTTTTTCTTTTTCGAATGGATAAGTTTTCCTGTTGCTGTAGTCAGAACGAGAAAAATGGATTCATCAACCTTGTTGCTCGCTATCTCAGGTGATTTCACGCTATCATGTTACTACGTGTTTGTAGGCCATTCATGTGTTTCATCAATATGCCGCTTAGATTTATATGCACCAGTAGTATATCTCCTTCTGTAGCACTCTATGACTTCTACTAGTCTTTTTTCATTTTCTTTTCTTCTTAATAATCATTCAGAATTTGCTTAGATGCGCGAGATCTTCGGTTTAGTATCATATTATCAAGATTTTTTCTTATTAATAATTACTATGACATGAATGAAGTGGAGAAGCTCAACAAATCGAGTGGAGTAAGATCAAAACACCCATCGACGAAGTTGTAATTCCTTATGATAGCTTGGCGCCTACTTCTGATGGTAATGCTTTCAATCGTTTGGCTTTCTCCATTACTGAGTTTTCCTTTCTATTCCACCACTATCAGAAGCTTTATCAATCATCTTTTTTGCATACAGATCCCGCTGAAACCAGCAAACTTTTGGACAAGCTCGTTGTTCTCTGAAGCTTAATGGAGGTTTGGGGACAACAATGGGTTGCACTGGTCCCAAGTATGTCCTTTTTGTCACTGCAGTCTCAGAATTGTAATCAAATACATTTAACGTATAGTCTCCATCCCTGGCACATGTCAAGGGATGCGCCCATCGTATTTCAAACTTAAATGTCAGAGATATAGATTTGCAGGAAAGCATGGAAGCGTACCAGGTTTATATCACTTTGTAAACTAGGTTCTGATTTCAACAGCGGTTTAAGTTTTAACGATTTTTCATAATTCAGGTCTGTCATCGAAGTTCGCAATGGACTGACATTTCTTGACCTTATTGTCATTCAAATTGAGGTTAACTTCGTCTTGCTTTTTCTTTTATGATCTTTTTGTTTTTTTCTTCACTAGCAACTTACAGTTGAACTATTCTAGAATCTCAATTCTAAATATGGCAGCAAAGTTCCTCTGCTTCTTATGAACTTATTCAACACTCATGAGGATACACTTAAGGCCTGTCCTTGATCTTAATGCTTTCTTTGATTTTTTTTTTCTTTTGGTTTCATTTTAGTGATGATCTAACAACTTCTTTTCCTACTTGGATTGTGGAGAAATACACAAAATCAAGCATCGAGATTCATACATTTAATCAGGTGTGTAGAACTGCTGTTTGGGTTGCTTGTCAAAATTATTGTGGCTCTGCAGATAACATAAAATAAGGAACCTATGTTTATCCCATTAGATTTGCACAGAGCCAATACCCTCGTATTGTTGTTTATGATTTCATGCCACTGCCAAGCAAAGGACAGACTGGCAAAGATGGATGGTATTCATCTATATAATCAATATAATTTTGATGGAGGATGATTTTGTGGATACACAGAATTTACTGCTTTTGTCCATCTGAATTGTACATTCTATCAGATACCTGCTTGAGATATGGACTCCATGTTGATGTCTTAGAAGTCAAGAAAGTCAAGAAAATCAGAATGACAGCTAGAGTTAGTTTTTTCTATTAAGTCTGTTAACAACCGTTAGCAGCCCATGTATAAATACAGTCAAAATGATCAATGAAAATTAATTCATTCTTCAAACAATTTCTGCAAGTTTATTGTTCTCCTAAACACACAATATCACAAGAATTAACACTCCACCAACTGTTTAGTTCTTAATTTTGTCAGGGAGGGAGGAAGGACTTTAACAAACATTGCATATGAGTTTGTAAACGTGTTAACCCTTCCATAGCTTTGGGTGTCATTGACATGGCAGTATACTTATGGCTTGTAGTCGTTGAAATTTGAAAGGTTGAATTAAAAGTTCCTTAATACTTCGCCTTTACGGTTTTATCAATTTCAAAGCAAGGTTGATTTGTATCATTCATTTGCTCCTGGCTTTTTATTTGATGGATTATCAATATTTTTACAGAGAAAGATTTGAAATATTTTTGTTGTGTAGTTATGTAGGAACGGTGATAGTGTAAATGCTATTTATTGTTGACTGTTTGTCCATGAAGTTCACTCTGCGGCTATATTCTTTATGCTCATGATAATTGCTTGCATTTGAAGGTATCCTCCTGGTCATGGTGATGTTTTCCCATCCTTGTATAACAGTGGCAAGCTTGATGCTTTATTATCACAGGTTAGTAGTGTGGTGCATATTCTTTATTTTCAATAAGATGTTGAGCATTCCTCGCATTCCAAATTGCTTGAAGGGCTTACCTATTTTTTTTACGTTTCACATTTTCTGGGCAAGGAGTATGTGTTTGTTGCTAACTCGGATAACCTTGGTGCAGTTGTTGACTTGAGTATCCAAATTCTAGTTTCGTGCTACTATCAGAGTTAAATGGTGAAATGGTTGAAAGTTAGGCCTTTAGACCATTATTATCCTTGACTCTATGTTCCAGAAATCTTGAACCATTTAATCACAAACAAGAATGATTACTGTATGGAGGTAACAAGATATAATCTCACTTTATTTTTCTTAATAGAGCTTTTTTATATAGTTTCATCCTTTTTGCAGGTGACTCCTAAAACCCTTGCTGTTGATGTTAAAGGTGGGACTCTCATTTCTTATGAAGGGAAAGTTCAGGTACACATTTCTTTGTTATTGTTATATTTTGTTCCTGGCTTTTTTTTGTCCCCCTCTTTCTTGGCTTAGGATCATCTGTGGAGATGCTGAATGTGATCAGACCAACTTATAGATGATTTGCCTGTTTCTGTTGGTCTTGAAAAAGTAACCAATAGTGTGCAAACGTTCTAAAATCAAATAACTGCTGATCTTTGTGGATAGTGCTATCTTTCTGAATAATATATATTTGGAATTGGAGCAAAAGGATATACACCCGTTTTAATATTCCTTTTCCATTTCATGGTGAAACTGCATGATGTATGTGGTATTTGTATGCAATGTAGAGCTAAATCATATTATTTTGTTCATTTGGTTTATTCATATGGATTGGTATCACGAGTAAAGTTGGGCACATAACTGTTTGGAGTTAAACTCTGAATCTTATGTAAACTGTTAAAAGCTGCTTACTCTCTTAGATTAGTTAACACTGTTTTTGCAAATTCAACAAGTTTACAAACTCTTTTAAGAGAAAACCTACAACATGTGTAAGCAATGCGACCATGGGTTCCATGTTCCTCCAACAATATTCAGATTGGAAATAACTTTTTATTGATGTTAAAGTTAGAGACGTAATTTCACTACCTATTGAGTTTTAGCTCTTTGGTTACATTTTAAATTAAGAAAATAAATCCTAAAGATCATCTCGGGTGATGGGCTTGACCCTTTTTGGATTATTTTAAGGGCGGCTTTTTCCCCCTGTGGAGAATTGCATGCAATGTATACTGTTCAGCAACTAGTGGCAATCTTTCTGACACTTAAAGTGGACAAACATAATTTCAAAGGTCTCCCATTTTTCTATAACACCCTATATTATTATGTTTTGGTTGAGATTGTGTTAAGTGAAAGATTTATGGATCGATTAATAACACTGTAAATCAAACCTGAATCCATGATGTTTGAAGTTCTTGACAACAATTTATTCCCTCTCTTCCTATCACCTTACAATGCTTGTGTTTCACGATGGTTAGAAACGTTCTATAATATTTCAGTTAACTTAAACCTAAAACTGTTTCTGCAAAATGTAAAGGGAGAGGGAGAGGGTTCAGGCCCATTTGATTCTTATGGCTTGTAGACCCATTAACCATTATACTGGGTTCTTTAATTAGAATCAATCTATTATATATTACATGGGCCATCTTAAATTAATCTAACAATCTCCCACTTCGCCCATGTGACGACTTGGTAATTCAATAATAAAACTTTAAATGCACACACAATACATTGAATCGATGAAGTCATCCTTAATTGAATTAAGATGATGGGATCGTGGTAGTCACAAGTTATATAACATGATTCCTTCCATGTATCACATAATCAACTCAACTCATAAAACTTTAAGTGGGTAATTTTGTAATTGTTATCTCACAGAAACAATTATTGTATACAACATAATATGGATAACAAGTAAGTGAGCAAATATGATTGTAATTGAACTCATAAGTTTCATAACAATTCGAGCAAGACAATTATATGTATATATACATGTCATAATGCTATACTAATAAGGACTTATTTATAATGCCCATCCGTTCAACATAGCCAACAAATGTTTTGGGTGGTAAGCCTTTAGTTAACGGATTCACTATCACTAGATTGGTACCAATATGCTCAATTGGCACTTTATGTTTTTGTACTTCTTCTTTCACAGACAAGTATTTCAAATCAACGTGTTTTGCACCCTTGAATAATTGTCGTCCTTATAGAAAAAAACAGTCGCGAAATTATCATAATAAATTCTTAACGGTTTAGCAATACTGTCGACAATGCCAAGAACTAAGATAAAGTTCCGCAACCACAATCCATGAACCATTACCTTAAAGCATACCACAAATTTAGCCTCCATAGTGAAAGTGGCAATGACGAACTACTTTCCACTTTTCTACGAAATTGCTCCTCTAGCTAATAAGAACATATAACCATATGTAGATTTTTGTGAGTTTACACAACCGGCATAGTCTGAATTTGAATAACCTATCACTTCGAGATGAGTTGATTTTCTATATGTGAGCATATAGCCCTTTGTGTCTTATAAATATCTAGGACTTTCTTTATAACTTTCCAGTAGTCTATTCCAGGATTGCTTTGATATCGGCCTAGCATTTTAACAGCAAAACTGATATCTGGCTGAGTGCAAGTTTGAGCATACATTAAACTCCCAACTATTGACGCATAAGGAATAGACTCCATTTCCTTATGTTCCAAATCATTTTGTGGACATTACATTTGTCTAAATTTGTCCTCTTTCTAAATTGAAACTATCCCTACGGAGCACTTTTTCATTTTAAATCTTTCTAATATTTTCTCGATATATCTTTTCTAAGACAATCCTAACCATCCTTATGATCTGTCATGGAATAGTTCTATTCCGATCACATAAGATACCTCACCCATATCTTTCATTTCAAAATTATTAGAGAGAAAATCCTTGACATCATGTAACAAAATCATATTATTCACAGCGAGAAGGATATCGTCAACATATAGGACTAATATAATGAACTTGCTCCCACTGACTTCATTTAGATACACTTATCAATAGTGTTCTCTACAAAACCATAAGACATAATGGTATAATTAAACTTAAGATACCATTGTCGGGAAGTTTGTTTTCGTCCATATATTGACTTCTTTAATTTACAAACTAACTTGTCATTTCCTGTGGTTTGAAAACCTTCTGGTTGATCCACGTACACTTCTTCTTCCAAGTCACCATTTAGAAAAGTGGTCTTTACATCTATTTGGTAAAGCTCTAAATCATAACGAGCCACCAGGCCATAACAATTCTTAAAGAGTCTTCTTAAAGAGTCCTTCTTTGAAACTAGAGAGAAGGTCTCTTTATAGTCAATGTCATCCTTTTGAGTATAACCTTTGGAAATAAGTCTTGATTTATACCTTTCAATGTTACCTTGTGAGTCACGTTTGGTCTTAAAGACCCAATTACAACCCACTTGCTTTGCACCGTTCAACAATTTAAATAACTCCCAGACTTCGTTGTTATTCATTGATTTCAAATTTTCTTTCATAGCATGGAACTATTTTTCAGAATTGTTACATTCTATAGCTTGTTTGAACGAGACTGGATCCTTACAAATGCTCAAGTCACATTCATGGTCAAGTGAGTAAATTTCATAGTCACTTGAAATAGCTGGTCTTCTCTGCCTTAGAGACCTTCATAATGCTACTTCTTGTGGCATAACTTGATCATTTGTAACTTGAACATCATCTGCTACCGTTTAGCATATGCAGTTTAGCATAAAGTGGAGGAGAATATCATGGCAAATATGATGTTTCAGGACTTGAAAAGGTCCCTTTACCAGATATATGGAATTGGTAGGGATAGTGACTTGATTCACTATACCGAGTAGTCTTAAGCTAAATGGTGTGTTGTTGAAAGGCATAATTGCACCCTAAGGACTTAAAGAAGTCAATGCAAAACAAGACTAATCTACCTAATTATCTAGAAGTGTAAAACTCAGCCTTGCACACATTCTTATATGAGGCTACCCTACTGAGGTGTTAAAATCCTTATAAAGAAAAATTACATGCTCATTATACTCATTACTATTTAGTAAGATATCCAGACCACTCTAAGGGCTACAAATCTTACTGTAGAGAAGAAGAGACCAGAATAGTAGAATCACAAACAGCTAAGTTTCTAGAATATGATATCTATGATGATGGTGGGCCCTTTGACCCTTCGGATGATAGTAGGGTGGACACTACAGTAAAAAAACACCGTTTCCAATCTTGAAATCTTACATCATCCAACTTTGCAACATAAACTAAATTCCTAACACTTTCAGGAACATAAAGATACTTTTTTAGATCCAGGTTACACCATAAAGTGTCAATTGAACATATTGGTATCGATCTAATGATAGCGAATCCGTTAATTAAAGACTTACCGCCCAAAACATTTGCTGGCCATATTGAACCAATGGGCATTATAGATAAGTCCTTGTTAGCATAGCATTATGACGTGTATATATACATATAATTGTCTTGCTCAAATTGTTATGACCCTTGTGAATTTAATTACAGTCATATTTTGCTCTGATACCAATTAAAAGACATTTATGGATTGATTAATAACATTGTAAATCAACTGGTATCAGAGCAAGGTTATGGCCTTTCATTATTTGCCTGTTCCAAAATTGATTTGCAGTGTTATTAATTGATCCATAAATGTCTTTGAATAAGAATAAACCAGGAAAGAAAAGCAAAGATAAGGACAAAGCTCTCAGTAAAGTTAACGAGGATCGAATCTATAAAGATAAGAGGTGTCACTTCAACAAGAAGGATATCTTCAATATATGTGACTAATATAATGAACTTGCTCCCACTGATCTTCATATAGATACATCGATCAATAGTATTCTCTACAAAACTATAAGACGTAATGGTATCATTAAACTTAAGATACAATTGTCAGGAAGTTAGTTATAGTCCATATATTGACTTATTTAATTTACACACTAAATTATCCTTTCCTGTGGTTTTAAAAAATTCTGGTTGATCCATATATACTTCTTCTTCCAAGTCACCATAATAAAGACCTTAGCTTTATAATTTTAAAAAATGAATTATTTGGATTGAAAGTTTTGGAAAGTGATTTTATAGACGTGGGTTATAATTGATTGTTTAAATTATAATTGATTTATTTTCTATTCATAATATAATTTTGAAAAATCAGTCCTTCTAGGCCTTATATTGCGGGCTTCTTTATATCCCTAAGACCTTCACCAGTACTGGATTGACCAACATTATTATGTGGAGAAAATATAGTCCTTCTAACTTTGATCTTAGTGGGTTCATATCAAGGATAAAGCCAAATAAAAAACAGTGCGTGTGAGTGTGTTCATCAAAGTGAAAGAAAGTCTCTGTTCGTGACCCACCATAAGAAAGACCTTAGCTTTATAATTGTAAAGAATGAATTATTTGGATTGAAAGTTTTGGAAAGTGATTTCATGAACGTGGGTCATAATTGATTTATTTTCTATTCATAATATAATTTTGAAAAATCAGTGCCATATTATATGTGTTATTTGGTACTTTGAATATCTTAGATTATGCAATGATTGGAATTAAATTTTCTTATTATATGTTGAATGTGCTACATGACATAATGGTAATTTAGAATAGTTTGTTATTCACCAAAGTGACCAAAAAAATTAAATTAAAATTTGTCATTATGATAATTGTCCAATTAAATGTTTATTGCATGGAAAGCTGGTTAGTCATCAAAGTGACCTAGCTTGAAAATATTAAACATTTAATTATGGATGTTTCTATTGTTCATGTTCATATGATGCTATTAAAATGACATAAAGGTTAAAATGAACAATTAAGATTATTAATTATAACACTAGGAGGTCACCCAAAGGTGGACCATTGCTTATAATTAATAACATTAAAGAGACTTATCGACCTACTTAGTGAGTATGTTTGTATATCCAAAGATAACATGCATACTAGCTTGAGTATGATTGATTGTCTATCAAAGTGTGTATATATATGTTAGCATCATCATGGATTGCGGATATATGTTTAAGTATCACCCAAAGGTGGACTTAAATATATATATTAAAGTTTGTTATTGTCTGAATCTATTAATTCTAATCAAAGCATTAATGCGTGGACTATATGTTGTACTTGCAGCATTTACTAATTTATTCGCTTTAAGAAATGACTTGTTCAAGTTCAACGGTCTGAATTATACGGATTGATTCGAACAAATCTAGTTCCAACTAGATATAATGGATTTGGACTTGGCCATAGTATTAGACGCAAGGTCAGCAATCATAACTGAGACTAGTTCTGAAGCTGACAAGTCTTATTATAAGGTTAGGGAATAGTCTAACAGGATGAGCTTGAATTTGATGCGACCGACAATAGCAGAAAATGTGAAGCCATCAATGCCTAAGATGGATAATGCAAAGGAGTTCATGTTGAAGCTTAAGGAATACTCCTAATCTGATACAACTGACAAGTCCATAATAGGGACTTTAATGAGTGGGCTAATGACCAAGAAGTTTGACTAGTCACAGCCCATTCACGATCATGTAACTCATTTGTCAAACCTAGCTGCAAAGCTGAAATCCATGGGTATAGATATGAGTGAGTCCTTTCTGGTACAGTTCATTATCAACTCTCTTCCTCTAAAGTTTGGCCCGTTTCAAGTGAATTATAACACCATTAAAAAAATGGAACCTTCAAGAGATTAAAGCCATGTTGGTTCAAGAGGAAGGGAGATTGAAGAAAATGAACGAACACTCCATTCATCTCACATTTCATCAAGGAGCTAGTAGCAGTAAGAATAAACTAGGAAAGAAAGGTAAAGATAAGGATAAAGCTCTTAACAAAGTTAATGAGGGTCGAATCCATAAAGATAAGAGGTGCCACTTCTGTAAGAAGCCTGGTCACTTCAAGAATGATTGCCTTAAAAGAAAGGTTTGGTTTGAAAAGAAGGGTACATGCTATGTCTAAATTTTTTTGAATCAATTCTTATTGAAGTGCCTAATAATACTTGGTGGTTAGATTCTAGTGCAACTACTCATGTGTCACATGTTAAACAGGGATTCCTTTCAATCCAAATCATAAACAGAATTGCAAAGTTCTTAGATATGGGGAATATAATGAAGGCATTAATAGAGAGAATTGGAACGTATAGATTGATCTTGGACACTGGGTGTTACTGGATCTTGAAAAGTTTCTTTATGTTCCTGAATGTGCTAGGAATTTAGTTTTTGTTGCAAAGTTGGATGATATAAGATTTCAATTTAAGATTGAAAATGTTGTTTTTTCATTGTATAAACACAAGCACTATTATGGTTCTGGTACTTTAATTGATTGTTTATATTGTTTCAATCTTGATGTTGATTTTGCTGAATCTCTGTTTGATGTTGACCATATTATAGGAAGTAAATGTGCTGCATAAAATGAATGTTCTATTTTTTATGGCATAAAATATTAGGTCATATATCTAAGGAAAGAGTATAGAGGTTTGTGCAAAATGAAATCTTACCTCCATTGGATTTTGTTGACTGGGATATATGTGCGGATCGTATTAAAGGCAAGCAAACCAAACATATATCAAAGCATTCAGCCACAAGAAGTAATGAATTACTGGAATTAATACACACTGACATCTGTGGTCCTTTCGATGTTCCTTCTTGGGGCGGCGAAAAATATTTCATTACCTTTATTGATGACTTTTCATGATATGGTTATATTTGTCTATTGCATGAAAAATCTCAAGCTTTGGACATCTTAGAGGTGTTCATTAATGAGGTAGAAAGGCAGTTAGATAAAAAAGTAAAAATAGTGAGGTTCGATAGAGGTGGCAAATATTATAGAAAATTTGATGAGAGTGGACAATGTCCAGGTCCATTTGCAAAGTTTCTTGCAAGTCAAGGCATATGTGCCCAATACACAATGCCTGGTACACCGCAACAAAATGGTGTAGCTAAAAGGTGGAATTGCACTCTTATAGATATCATTATGGATGTATGCATTAAAGACTGCTTCGTATCTGCTTAATAGGATTTCTAGTAAAGCAGTTCCTAAGACACCTTCTGAACTGTGGACAGGAAGGAAACCTAGTTTACGACACCCTCACATTTAGGGTTGTCCGACAGAAGCAAGGTTGTATAATCCATATACAAAGAAGCTTGATGTGACAACTGTTAGTGATTTTTTCATTGGTTATCCTAAAAAGTCAAAGGGGTATAAATTTTACTGTCCTAACCATAGTACGAGAATAGTTGAGTTTGGTAATGCTCAGTTCATTGAAAATGGTCAAAATAGTGGGAGTGGAGAATAGTGAAAAGTGGATATTTACGAGAGTCGAGTAGAAACTACTCCATCAAACGTGATCGATTAGTTGTTATTCCTCTTGTTGCATCATGGATATGCAATATACCAGAACAACAAATTAATGTTCCAATTCCACAAATTGAACATATTAATGAAGACCCAACTAATGATGTTCAAGTTACAAATGATCAAATGATGCCACAAGAAGTAGCATTATGAAGGTCTGTAAGGCAAAGAAGACCAGATATTTCAAGTGACTATGAAGTTTACTCATTTGAACATGAATGTGACTTGAGCATTGGTAAGGATCCAGTCTCGTTCAAACAAGCCATGGAATATAACAATTCTGAAAAATAGTTCAATTCTATGAAAGAAGAGTTGACAACAAAGTCTAGGAATTAGTTAAGTTGTCGGAAGATGCAAAGCAAGTGAGTTGTAAATGGGTCTTTAAGACCAAACGTAACTCACAAGGCAATATTGAAAGATATAAAGCCATACTTGTTGCCACATGTTATACTCAAAAGGATGGTATTGATTATAAAGAGACCTTCTCTCCAGTTTCAAAGAAGGACTCTTTAAGAATTGTTGTGGCCCTAGTGGCTCATTATGAAATTAGAGCTTCACCAAATAAACCTAAAGATCGCCTTTCTAAATGGTGACTTGGAAGAAGAAGTGTACATGGATCAACCAGAAGGTTTTAAAACTACAGGAAAGGACAAATTAGTGTGTAAATTAAAGAAGTCATTATATGGACTGAAACAGGCTTCTTGTCAATGGTATCTTAAGTTTAATGATACCATTATGTCTTATGGTTTTGTAGAGAACACTGTCGATCAGTGTATCTATATGAAGATCTGTGGGAGCAAGTTCATTATATCAGTCCTGTATGTTAAAGATATCCTTCTTGCTGTGAATAATATGATTTTGTTACATGATGTCAAGGATTTTCTCTATAATAATATCGACATGAAAGATATGGGTGAGGCATCCTATGTGATCAGAATAGAACTATTCCATGACAGATCACAAGGATTGTTAGGATTGTCTCAGAAAGGATATATCAAGAAAATATTAAAAAGATTTAAAATGAAAAAGTGCTCCGTAGGGATAGTTCCAATTCAGAAAGGGGAAAAATTTAGTCAAATGCAATGTCCACAAAACAATTTGGAACGTAAGGAAATGAAGTATATTTCTTATGCATCAGTAGTTGGGAACTTAATGTATGCTCAAACATGCACTCAGCTAGATATTAGTTTTGTTGTTATAATGCTAGGCCGATATCAAAGCAATCCTGAAATGGACCATTGGAAAGTTGCAAAGAAAGTCCTTAGATATTTATAAGGCACAAAGGACTATATGCTCACATATAGAAAATCAACCCATCTCGAAGTGATAGGTTACTCGGATTCAGACTATGTCGATTATGTAGACTCATGAAAATCTACATTCGATTATGTTCCTATTAGCTGGAGGAGAAATTTCGTGGAAAAGTGGAAAGCAGCCCATCATTGCTACTTCCACTATAGAGGCTGAATTTGTGGCATGCTTTGAGGCCACAATTCATAGGTTGTGGTTGCGGAACTTTATCTTAGGTCTTAACATTGTCGACAATATTGCTAGATCGTTAAGAATTTATTGTGATAATTTCGCAGCTATTTTCTTCTCTAAGAATGACAAGTATTCAAAGGGTACAAAATACATAGATTTGAAATACTTATTTGTGAAAGAAGAAGTGAAAAAACATAAAGTGTCAATTGAGCATATTGGTATCTAATGATAGCGAATCTGTTAACTAAAGGCTTACCACCTAAAACATTTGTTGGCCATGTTGAACGGATGTGCATTATAGATAAGTCCTTGTTAGCATAGCGTTAAGACATGTATATATACATCTAATTGTCTTGCTTGAATTATTATGACACTTATGAATTCAATTACAATAATATTTTTCTCACTTGTTATCCATATTATGTTGTATACAATAATTGTTTCTGTGAGATAATAATTACAAAATTACCTACTTAAAGTTTTATGAGTTGAGTTGATTATGTGATACATGGAAGGAATCATATTGTGTAACTTGTGACTACCATGATCCTATAATCTTAATTCAGTTAAGGATGACTTGATCGATTCAATATATTGTGTGCACTTAAATTTTTATTGTTGAATCACCAAGTCGTCACATAGGCCAAGTGGGAGATTGTTAGATTAATTTAAGGTGGCCCATGTAATATATGATGAATTGATTCTAATTAAGGAATCTAGTATGATGGTTAATGGGTCTACAAGCCATAAGAATCAAATGGACGTAAGCCCTTTCCCTCTCCCTTTACATTTTGCAAAAACAGTTTCAGGTTTAGCTAACTGAAACATTATAGAACATTTCTAACCATCGTGAAACACAAGCATTGTAAGGTGACAGGAAGAGAGGGAATAAATTGTTGTCAAGAACTTCAACCATCATGGATTCAGGTTTGATTTACAGTGTTATTAATCGATCCATAAATATCTTTCAATTACTTCCCAGGTATTTTCTACACATAAAACTATGCGTCTGTTTTGTACGTGGTGAAAAATGCCAACTTTGTGTGGTATTTAGAAATAAAACTTCTACAAAACCAATATGAGAAACGGCCACATATTGTACGTCGGTAGAAGTAAAAAGAGCTTATGGTGATTTTGTGGTTATGCTGGTTTGTCTATTAGCAAGTTGGATTTGGAACAAATCGATTCTCTCACTGAGAATTACTCTCATTAAGACAATTAGGTCATTGATGCGTCTATTGGTTCTTACTCAGTTCCAATTTGTAATGTTGCCATTTATCTAAATTGTAAAGGTACACATATTTCTACAAGACTCAAATAGATGGGACTCGAATGCCCCAATCAAAAGCCCAATCTTAATTTACCATCGATCCAATTGTTATTAGTACGTCCTAATTGGATTAGAGAAATTCTTAAGAAATGTCCATAAAGTAAATTACAGTAAGCTAATTGAGATGGCTTGAGTATACTATATAATGGTTTAATACCAATGATCTGCTAATTATAAAATTCAAGGGAACATAATTAACTAATGTCCAACTTATGATATTTTTCATAAACCATTTGTACAAATAGACGGGTAAACTCACATATTCAACTCAAGTTGGGTTAACTTAAATAGACTTCGATCCTTTAGGCTTCATTCTGGATTGGTTTAGGAAATTCTTTATCAGCCCGATGCGATCGTCTTGCTTTTCATAAATAACGAGTATTTATTTTTCTGTTCAAAAATACACATATATAATAAAGTAATAGGCTATGGCAGTCATTGATATCTCTAGGTTTTAAATTTTTTCATCTGGTTACGGGAGCAAATCACCTATTTCCATTACCCTGTTCTTATACTATTACATGAACATCCATCCATCTAATAAATAGGACCCACAGAAAATGAATGGACTGATGTTCATAGAACAGGGTAAGAATAGAGTAATGGAAACAGGAATGGAAATAGGAAATGTGAACCTGTGGTTGGCAGTTCAATCGTGCTCTAAGTTAGCCTTGCTAGTAGCGTGCTCGAGGCCAATGGTCACTTATGACTTTTGTACTGACATTCTAATTTATTATTTATATATTATGAGGTATTCTTTTATATATGCATGTATATTGTTTATGTAATATGATTTATATTCCATGAATAGTATTAGGCTTATGTCATCCAGTACGTGACTTGATAGTAAAACCATAAGCATTATGATACTATTCTAAACTGTCCCTGGTCGATCATTAATGGTGGAACAATAATGAATTAAGGCTAGTATGTGTTTTGATTGATGATCACGTTTTGCTGATCATGGTTATGAGTTATCAAATCAGATACATTGATATATGTTAGAGAACATATATTGGACCGACCCACAGAGAGAACACTACATTATTTCATGTTATTAATGATTCTCAATATGGTTTGACTTAGTTCTTTGACCTGAAGTCATCATGGTTCCCTACATGAGGAATTCAGTGTTTTGAAATTAGACTAAGTTATCTTTAACCGGATAATAAGTAGTCTTATGTTGGACATTAAATGAGTCATATGAAGGGAAGTGAATGACGTAGATGGGATTTGTACCTCTCTTAAATAAGAGATATATCATTTGAGCCTCTTGACAAGTATGACTGAAGAAATGCATGGCCGTGCTCAAATGAAATGATGAGGAGTCATCAATGTCATTTGTTATAGTCAATCAACTTGAGAATCAAGAAACTATGATTAATTAAAGGTTGACATATACCATGCCTTATGATTAATCTTGATATCGTGTTACAAAGGGACTGAGTTTGTAACCATAGTTACATGTTAAATCAGATTACTGATCCTTATTTGATTTAGGTAGTCATAATGTCTTGCTAAAGGCCGCTTATGACTTATGGGCTTTGAAGTGTGATCAAGCCCATTACTAACATCAAATGAGCCTATAAGATCTCACACAAAGAATGATGTGATTTGGGCTTATTCTCTTGGGCCTAATTTATTAGGCACTGAATAAATATATGTGGATATATTTATTGGGT
>JAOTAY010000007.1:739779-752307 GCA_025629805.1 Erythroxylum baracoense | reverse complement strand
GCATGAGATGTGGTAATTTACCACATCAGGACCCGTTTCTTTGGTCCGACCCGTTCTCTGGAAACGGGATGTTACAACAGATGTCATCACACTTACCACATGAAGAAATGTGCTAAGTCTTCTAGCAATGGCACCCAATATCATTAAATCTCTAATCCATTTGTCTCCCAATTTCTAAACCAAAATTCACCCAATTTTTTATGCCACTTGTTAATAAATCCTAATGCCATATGTCAATAATTTCTATTGCCATTTGTCACTTATTTCTACTACCACGAATCAATTTGTCTTACCATTTAACATTTTTCCTAGTCCAAAACTACACATAAATCTCAAAATTTTTCCTAACTTTCACCAAAAATTCTAAATTAATAATTATACTCACCAAATCAATTTTTAAGGCAAAATATTTACTATTCATGTCATAATCATTTAAAAATCATTTATATCCTGGAATATACCAAATGAGTGCATAAACAGTCATTGTAATGTGTACAGAAAAATCAAATTCATGTATATGTATGCTAATATTATGCATGAGCATGAAATGCATTTCCTAATTTCTCAATAATATTTCTCATGTACAATATTCTAGGGTTTTAACCCTTAGCATAAGAAAACGAGATACTACATACATAACATCATGTATAATTTTGCAACCATATTGAGTAACCATAACAGGCAAACCACATACCTAAACCCTACCATTATTTCCCATCTTTACTTCTGTCTAAACGGAGTCATTAATCTTTATAAAAAAAATTGTTTCCTATTATATGGTTGCTATAGCCACTATCAAGGTACCAAATATGCTCAGACACATCAACACAATTAGCCAAACAAGATAGAAATAAATTATTTTCTATGGTATCTTACTTTTCTTCACGAAAATTAGCTTGCTTAGTATCTTCTTCCTCATGATTAGTTCTTCCACAATGAGAACATGGATTTAAGTCAGCATTATTGCCTTAAGGATTGTTTCTTTGTTGATTGCTTCTACCTCTGCTTCTATCTATAACACTAGAAGTTCCACCTTCACCTCTGTCATTGTTGTCTCTTCTTGAGCCATTAGATATCCTTTTCTCATTGACTTCCAATTGAAATGTTTTTTGTAGAGAAGCTTTAACTATCCTACCCAAATGTTGCTCATGGGCCAAGAGTGATCCCATCAATTCAGGAAGGGAATAGTCTGACAAATCATTTGATTCTTTAATAGTAGCAACAACATGATCAAACTTGGAGGGAAGGATTCACAAAACCTTCTTAACTACTTTTTGTTCAGACATCTCTTCTCTAAATGATCTGATTTGATTCACCACAAAAGAAACTCAGGTGAAAAAATCTTGGACAAATTATGATTGTTTCATTAGGAGATTTTTGAAATCTTAACGAAGAGTTTGTAACTTTACAGTAATCACTCTTCTAAACCCTTGATACTCTTCCTCTAATAGGTCCTAAGCTTCATGTGATGTTGTAGCTCCCATAACTCATGGAAAATTGCATCATCTAATGCTTGTTGGAATAGAAATAAAGCCTTTGCATCCTTTTTTTGTTTCTTTCAACTCGTTGCGTTGTCCTGCAGTTAGTTGCTCTGAATCTACAAGATCACCAAGACCATTCTCAACTAAATCCCATAAATCATAGGACATAAATAGAGTCCTCATCTTGATATGCTAAAACTAGTAATTAAGACCAGTAAAGATAGGAATATTTTGAGATGAACTAGGAATAATATTATTAGAGGCCATATCAAAAGCTTATATTCCTAACTTTCAATGTGTTTGACTCACAGCTATTTTCTGTCTGCGTTTCTCTCTACACTTAGTTTACTCACATCTCTCTTCTCTCTACACTCAATGTTTCACTCACTCTCATACTCATGTAACCAGTGTTCTGATACCAAAATGATAAAAGAATTATCTTTTAAGAACAACTTTATTCCAAATGAAATAATGCGTAACCTTTAAATAGGCATTTATAGGATCAACATGTAGCCACTTCCAGAAAATTCTAACTGACTTGTTGCCACTTCCTACAAATTCTAACTAATGAAGCTCCAAAACATTAACTTCTACTATTTGACTCTTACAGACTCTCAACTACTAGATAAAAGTGGACCAATTCAATAACAATAAATAAAAATAAATTAGCAATAATAAAAATGGTCTTTGACCAAGTTAGGCCATGTAGGAATTATACCCAACACTGGAGACTTGTGGACACATGTAAAGGACAACTTGTTTGTGTGTTACACTAGTGCTATTGATGAAGTTTGACACTTAGTATATATTAACGTCCGTTATGGTGTGGTGTGTTGGTTTCTTGAAGCATGCTGAATGATATGGCTAGTGTATGGAACTACTACAGGTATGGACTCTTTATGGTGCATTGGTTCTACCCACAAGGTACTACTATTTCTAAGGAGTTCTTGGTGCACCTAGTGCATTTATAGAATGCTATTAAGGTTAGAGTGGTGTTGTGGACCAGAAGCTAGTTACCTGAATGGTGGAGATGCAACCGTTGTATTTATGCTGCTTGCTAGAGAGCTGTAAAACATTTAGAAAAATAAAACAGAGTTAGGTATTTTTTTGTATTTTTTAAAATATGATTATGAAAATAAAAAATCTAAAGTTTTATTTTTATTTATTTACATGATCATATTTTTATTTTTACTTTTAAAAGTCACAATTTTCTTAAAATAAAATAATTCACTAATATATAAAAGGTGTAATCTCGCCCTATGAATGTTAGTATTTTGGAATTTAAGGGGTTCCACTATAGAAAGCCAATCATATAAGACAAATATTGCCTTATGAGTTTTAGTATTATGGAATTTAAGATGATTACTATCATAGCTTGAGTTACATAAGGCATGATCATGCTTCATGAATTTTAGCAGCTTGAAATTTTATGTCTTTTATCTTAAAAGCTGAATTACACATGATCTCGCCATTTGAATTTTAATATTCTAGAATTTAAGACCCATTACACTAATAAAATATTACAAAAAAACCAAACATTTAAAACTATAAATAATTGAAATGAAATTTAAAAAGTTCATCATATTTAGGATGCCTTCCAAAAAGTGCAATTGTTTAACGTCATTATGCTCGACATGGATTTTTCTTCTCAATCTTCTATGTATTGGGTAAATCCTAAATCAATATCCATCACACTTGAAACTTTCTTATCCTCATAAATTGGTTTCAAACTATGTCCATTCACCTTGAAGATTTTTCAATATCTAAACACTTTATTTTTATTTAGCATAAGGAAATATATTAGAGACAACAAAATGACCAAGCCATACAAAATGTAACGTACCTGACATAACCTTTAATGGAGAATTATACAATAAAATTTTCTTTCCCACCTCAAATTGCTTCCTCAAGATCATATTATCATGGAACAATTTGGTTTTCTCTTTATGAATTCTTGAATTCATGTAAACATCCAACCTTAGTTCCTCTAGCTCTTGTAATTGCAATTTTCGTGCCTTCCTAGCTTTTTCTAAATCCATGTTGCAATGTTGCATTGCCAAAGGAGTTTGTTTTTTTATAATTTCATTAGTTTTGGATTCAATATTAATTTTTATAATGGGGTAGATTGGTTATTTTGCTTGGAACCTATTATTATAGTTATGGTTTTATATTAGATAGTTTTATGGTATTAAATGTTGTTTATCTATTAAGTAATTTTAGTTTTTATAATTTACATCATATAGTATGTTTTACGTTAATGCTAGTTTATGACGTTTTATAATTGGTCATATTGACATTAAGTCTGAGATTGATTATTGGAATCAAGTTGTAATTTGTTATGTAATGGGTGTTAGGCCTCCTCTAATTGTTCTGAATGGGTTTATCCAATGTATTTGGGGTGGTTTTGGTATCAACAAAATTGTAACTATAAAAATGGTATCACATTGGTGAGATTTGATTCTCTGGACAGTAGGGATGAGGTCCTCCAAACTGGTATTTATCATTTTGATAAAAAAACCTTTTATTGTTTGGCTATTGACTGAAGATTTTGATATGCTCAAGGAATCTTTATCCACAATTCCAATATGGATTAGGTTGTCCATGCATAATGTTAAATACTGGGGTCCCACTGGATTGAGTAAGATTGGCAGTCTCATTAGGATTCCTTTGATGGTTAATAAGAATACACAACTAAAGGAAGGGGCTAACTTTGCTTATCCCTTGGTTGAAGTTGAAGTTGGTAAAGAGATGCCTAAAACTATTTATTATAGGAATACTAGGGGGATTGTTAGGGAACAAGCAGTTCAGTATGAATGGAAGCCTACTGTATATGATCATTGTAAAGGGTATGGACATGATATGACTAATTGCAGGAAGAAGCTTGGCAGGAAGAAATGGAAACCAAAATTGATTCAGGTTGAACAAGAGCCTAATCAAGCTAGTATAACACTAAACAAGGATGAGCCAGTTATGGCGACTACTACTCCGGCTCCTGATCTCCGTATTGTTGGTTCAAGCTTTGCTAGGAAGTGACCTCTTGAGGGTAAGAGGACTCCTAATCATACTAGGATAATGACTAGGATAGTATAGTGAGATTGGGAGGGCAGTGTCCCCTATTCATAATTCTTTTAATATTCTCAACTCTGTTGATCTTGTGGTTGATCCTTTATTGCTTGCTAATAATGGAGTACTCGAGAAACCCCATTTAAGGCATGGATAGAATCATGTTTTGGAATGTTCGTGGCCTTAATGGCCTGAATAAGCAGAAAGAGGTTTCTCTTTACTACAAACTCAATAAAGTCAGACTTATTGGCTTGTTTGAAACAAAAATCAAGCCTAGTAATTTTAAAACAGCTCTTACTCATATTTTATGCAGTTGAAAGCATTTAATGAATCACCAAAATCATCGTAATGGCAGAATATTGATTTCTTGGAATCCTGTTTGCTTTGATGTAGATATTGTTAGTTCTTCTGCTTAAATGGTGTCTTGCAAAGTGAAACACAAAGAGGATAACGAACAATTCTTTGTCTCTTTTATCTGTGGCTTTAATGACAAAAAGGAACAACTTTGGCATGATATAGAAGCTTTAGCTAATTCTTATTCCTTACCTTGGTTAATTGGTGGAGATTTTAATAATGTCCTACAACTTCATGAGCAGGTAGAAGGTAATCCTGTTACCTGTTATGAAACCAAAGAATTGAAAGGATGTTTAGAATGTTGTTGTTTAACTGAGTTAAAATGGTCTGGATGTTCTTTCACTTAAAATAACAAGCATGATGATAGGGATAGAGTCTATTCTAAGATTAATTGACTTTTTGGAACTGATCTTTGCGTGACTACCTTTGACAATTATTTTGTACAATTTCTACCTGAAGATATCCCAGATCATTGTGCTACTTTAGTCACTATTAACACTAATTTCAAGCCTAGTAAAACACCTTTCAAATATTTTGATATGTGGGGAAAGCATGTTACTTTTTCAGAGATTGTATTCAAAGTTTGGCACATTCACATTCTTGGTTCCAAGCTTTATCAGATTTCCTACAAACTAAAAAATTTTAGACTTTCTTTGAAGAAGCTAAACAGGGAGGAGTATGGGGATATTCTTAGAAGGGTTTAACATGTTAGATCTGTTATGCTTTCTGCTCAAGAAATGGCTAACAACAATCCTGATAATGTTTCTCTTCAACTTACTAAGAGATCTACTAGGCATCGATTCCTTCAACTTACTTGGGATATGGAATCTTTTTATAATCAAAAGAGTAAAATGAAATGGATTCAATTTGGTGATCAAAACACTTTTTTTTTCCATACGCTCATGAAGCATAGGAGGCAGCTTAATCGTATCTATAACATTAAAACTTCTTCTAGTATTGAACTCCATGAAACTGATGAGATTGTTTCTGAGCTCTTAAATTTTTATAAGAGTATGTTGGGTGTTGCTGAGACTTTTCGGAAGTCAGCCAATGCTTTTATATTCAAAACTAGGCATATGTTTTCTCCTAAACAACAACTGAAATTTATTGCCCCTGTTTCTCCTCAAGAAATAAAGCAACCTATTTTCTCTATTGATAGAAGCAAAATCCCAGGTCCTGATGGTTTAACTAGTGGTTTCTTAATTGATGCTTGGCAGATTATTGACCATGATATTATGGCAGCTACTCAAGAGTTTTTTTAACTCTGGTGATATGTTTAAGTATTTCAACAGTACTTGTCTTACTTTAATTCCTAAAGTAGACAATCCTAGTTTTGCTTCAGATTTTTGTCCCATTGCTTATTGTACTACTTTTTATAAATGCATCTCTAAAGTCCTTTGTGACAAATTGAGGTCTGTCTTGCCTAAACTTATTTCTTAGAACCAAGGTGCTTTTGTGGAGAATAGAAGTATTGTATATAATATCCTGATTTGTCAGGATTTGATCAGACTTTATAACTGAAAATCAGCTTCTTCTTAATGCCTTATGACGATTGATTTGAGGAAGGCTTATGACACAGTGCATTGGGACTTTATTGAGGAGATGCTTATTGGTTATTGTTTTCTTAAAAAGTTTATCATATGGATTATGTCATGTGTTAAGTCCACCAATTATACCATTTTTATGAATGGTATTTCACAGGGATATTTTGAGGGGAAAGGGGGTATTTGACAGGGTGATCTTGTCTCCCCTCTTCTTTTGTCTTGGTGATGGAATTTCTGTCTCGAATCTTGAAGATTGTCAGCCAGTTGGAAGATTTCAGTTTTCACCCTATGCGTAAAAGCCTATCTCTTACCCACATTTGTTTTGATGATGATTTGCTGCTTTTTTGCAAGGCTAATACTACTTCAGTCTTAGTGTGATTAAGAAAATTGAAGCGAAATGTCGAAATTTTCTTTAGGGTGCTTTTGACACAAAGGGAAAGCTTGGTTTGGTTACTTGGGATGACATTTGCAGATCTAAAACTCAAGGTGGACATAACTTCAAGGATTGCAAGACTATGAATTGGGCTTTGGTTGGTAAACATATATGGTCTATGTCTACAAAACAGGATGTTCTTTGGGTGAAGTGGGTGAATGAAATTTATCTTAAAGGAACTAATTTCTAGTCTTATAAGCCTAAGATGGACTGTAGTTGGTACTGGGATAAGCTTAATAAGGTTAAAGAGAAATTCCGATGTGCTTACAACTGCGGTGGAACATAGACAAGTGGTAGTCCTATTTATATTGCAACTCATGGTTATGATCTCCTAAGAGGAAAAATTAAAAAATGCAAATATGTAAACATTATCTGGGGTAGATTAAATGTGCCTAAACATTGTTTTATTGCCTGGCTTGCAACTACGAACAAACTGCTAACCAAAGACAGATTGCATCATTTTGGTTTCCTACAAGGCACCATTAAATGTCATCTGTATGATTCTGATAATGAAACCATGGCTTACCTGTTCTTCCTTTGTCCTAGATAACAAGCTATCTTGTTGGCTATTAAGAGATGGATTGGTTGGCATTCCAATCAATCAACACTTCGAAGCTGCTTTCACTAGATTGATAGATGTAAAAAATCATAAGCTATCAAGTATATTCTGGCTGCTAGCTTATATGTTGTGATTTATTTTATCTGGCAGGAACGAAACTATGCTCATTTCAGGAAAAGATCAAGATGTACTAACAACATTATTGAAGAGATTAAATTGTGTGTTAGATATAGAACGTTAGACTATCATGGTCCAAAAAGTAAGTCTGATAATGTTTTATTTCAGCTTTTATGTAACTAGATTCATTGAAGTGAAGGGAATGAGGAACCCTACCTAGTAGGTGGCTTCATTCTTTCACTATCTTTAATGTATATACTTTTGTTTGTTTTGGTAATAAAATTATCATTGTTACCAAAAGAAATAATTAAAGAAAGTCTTTCAGTAAAAACTTAAATAGTATAGAATTATTTACTTGTAAATATTCTCTATCTAGAAAAATGGCATGTAAACCATTCAATAAAGGACAATGAGCTAATGAGCCATTGCAATTAATTTATTTAGATATCTATGGTCCAATGAATGTGAAGGAAAGATATAATGGTATTTATTTTGTAACATTTATTAATAACTATGTTAAGTATGATTATTTGATTTTTCGAAAATTTTAAGTATTACATTATTTTATTAAGTATATGAATTTAGCTCATAATTAATTAAATAAGAAAATAAAGGCTCTAAGAAATATTTGAAACAAGAGTACTTGTCTAATAAATTCAAAGTCTTGTATGATGAAAAAAAGAATAAATAGGTAACTGTCTTGTATGATGAAAAAAAGAGTAAATAGGTAGCTAACTATTTCACAAGCCCCTTAACAAAATAATATTGTAGAAATAAGAAATACAAATCTTATTGAAATGATTAGATCTATAATGACATATTCAAATTTTTCTATCTTCTATTAGGATGAAGCATTACTAACAGTCACAAATGTACATAACAAAGTGCTTGTTAAATCAATTACTAGCACACCATATGAGTTATGGACATATAAAAAACTTGATTTATTGCATTCAAAATGTTAGAGATATGTTGCCTATGTTCATGATCCTTAAAAATTGTGTATCCTAAGGACCTTAATAATCATTACAAAATAAAACACATAGATAACAAGTATGATTATGTCAAGGAAACAGTAACATAAGGAGGGAATATCTGGGACATAGGGCTTGAGATAAGACATAGATTTTAATAAAAAGATAGATGATATCATACCACGTTAATCATTATCAACCCCGGCCTTGGGTAGGGGCGAGCTGGGCCTCTGCCCAGGGCCCACTTTTTATAATGTAAAATATAGTTTATTAAAAAAATTCTAATTTATTTTTAATTAAAATCAGAGGCTCATATCTTCCCTTTTATCCCGGGCCTACAAAATTTCAGGACCGGCCCTGATCATTATATAGAGTCAACCAACAAATATAATATAAGTTATTATCTTATACTATATGAGAATCCTTGAGCTACGTAAACTTCAAGTAACATACCTTTATTATTCTAATTTCTAATTCCAAAGAACTTAGTTAATTCTCACTATTTTATAATATTACTATAAAATAATTAATGAAAATTTTAAAATGAATTAATTTAATTTAAAAGATTGAAAAGTAAAAAAAATATATAAATTTAAGTTCACATCAAGACGTATTAAAAAGGACTGACCCTTTTCACAAAAAGACAGAAAAATACAAAATGTTTATGTAATAAAATTAATATAAAAATTAATGTGATAAATGACTTGAATTTATTACACAATTGGCTTATGATTGAGAGGCTACGTTGGAAATACAAAACCGTATGATCTCATCATGAACGAGAGAAGTTGGAATATCTTATATAATGTGACGAGTCCGATAAAATTAAATTATCATCCCACAAAAAGTCGAATCGGTATGTTTTCTAACATGTATTCTATCGTTCAATTACGATCACTACCGCTTTCTTATTCGGTTCATAACAGAAGCAAGAAATTGGGTAAAGGCACAAAATGTTCAGCAAGTTTCTTCAGGTTAACAGAAATATGCAATGACCAAATGCAAACTATGCGAACGTGTATTGAAGAATGGGGGTGGTCATTTCATTCGGATAACTATAAGCAATTGCAACTTTGAAAATTTCCATTCCTGTAGCATTTGTGATAATGTGAAACTCATTAAACGCCACAACTGGTCACAATTTGAGGCTTTCACAACCGTGAACCATTACAACAAATTAAGAAATTATCCATCAGTTTTCCTTCTCATCATACCTTTGATTCATCCAAGTACTTCCGGAGTTCCCTGTCTTCAGATTCATTCACCAAATCAAGCTCAAGAACATAACTACTGATAGCAATGATCTCCATCAAAGTATTTTCCAAGGACACATGGTAGAGTTTCTTGAACTAAATTGCCTACCTGAGCAATTGTCTTAGCGTAGATTAGATAAGTTTAATTCCAGCATCCCTCAAAGAATCAACCACAGCTTTCACCTTTCCATGATATCTTTGTTCTCTCTTCAAGAAAACTGTAACCGCTGGTACGCCTTTGAGCAAGAGACGCTCCCCAAGTATCTTCCCGATCTTTGCTGCGGCTGCCACATCCCTGGTATTTTCCATGCTTGACCTCAGCACCTTCTCTTGCGAACTTGCTGAAGAAGCCACTGTAGCCGTTGGAGAGTGGATTACTTGAGCATGCACAAATTTATTCGTGAAGTGCATCTTCAGGACATAGGGCTTGAGAAATTCGGTTATTCTGGGTGGCCTAACAGGTGGTGGAATAACCATTTTCTGCAACAGATTTGAAAAGGTTAAGACAATTCTAACCACAAAACTAATGAGATGCAGAAGAAATCGCACACTATTTTTTTCCCCATGGTTTAGATAAATTATAGAAAATGAATGTTTAAAAAAATTGACTGAGAGGACAAAATTCGGAGAGTACAAAGGTAATAGTAGACAAGAAGAGGAAAAACAAATTCTCATTTACCGAGCAAGTACCTTCAATCAGTGGCATAGAACAGTCTATTCAGTATGCAAGTGCTGTAAGTTTTAATTTGAACGACAAAGCATCCAGTTCAACACAGAAGTTTCCAATTCAATTCTTAATCAAACACAATCTGCTTTCTCGCCTTTTGTTTCATTAGAAAACATACCAATTGAAGTAATCCAGGTTTTTGGGGGAACAGAAAACCACTGTAAAAGGGGGAATTTCTAATAATACATAACCATAACCTTCTGTACCAAACAATTGACCTAAAATTTTCATTCAATTAAACTTGATTCAAAAAGACTGACAACTAAATAGCTCCCATTTGATCCATTTATTCTATGATAAAAAGAAAACCAGGCAAGAAAGTAAAACTCTATTTGGAAAATCTATAGCATGTACTGATATTTCACAAGATAAAACCGAGATAGGCTCCCCGCATCAACAATAAAACCACCAAACATCTCAGAACTTTTGTTCCTCCTTTGTTGCAATCAGTTATCAGAGTTTCCACCAATACCTTATTCACTCTAATCACCAATTTTAGACTGCAATTATGCCTTTAGGAGGTCACAAAAGAAGCATCTTATAAGCATTATTACGTAACTAAGACAATCTTTCCAAAACTAAAACAGAGGAATGATGTTTAAAGGGAATGAGTGACGCATGACTACAATTACAAACGACAAGCTCAAAATGGAAAACAAAACACCGCGTGAACCAAAGAAAAAGGATTGTCGCAGAAGAAAAGATAAAATTGCAAGAAAAATAACCGCGTAAAAGAAGCAAATATTGGGATTAAAATGACAAAGGGGAGAGCATATAGGAGAATGAAATGCAAACAAAAGCGTGTATTTGCATACAAACAAACAAGATAGAGTGAAATGGACACAAGAAAGAATTTTCTCTCTTGTCTGTCAAACATTGGATTGTTTAAAAACAAGTTGAAACCCAACAAATCAATTTTAAAATTGATATTTTATCAATCCAATTGCATTCAAATCCTGGAAAGAAAGAGATGCAAGCCTCATCAATTAAATTAAATTAAATAATTAAAATTGAAACAAGTATCAAATTTATTAAAAAAAATTGACTGCGAATGAACAGAAGAAACGAAGACGAAAAAGAAGAAGCAGAAGCAGAGAGTTAGTCCGAGTTCAAAAGCCAGAAGCAGAAGCAGAACCCAGAAGCATTTAGTCAATCCAAGCTCAGATATCCAAAAAAACATTAAAGCAAACACAGACACACAGAGAGAGAGAGAAAGCACATACCCAAAGAAAAACAAAGAGAGATCAGAACTGACGAGAAGAAAGATGAGAACTGAAGGGGGCCGGTGACGGCGGGGGGGAGACGTGAAAATAGGGGTTGAAATTTGGTTGTGTGACACTGAGCTGATGAGCTGATGGGTACAAATCTAGTTGGACAAAATATAAAATCAATAACAAAAAGGTTCTGGAGCAGATGGGAGTTACGGCTGAGACTCGGTAAGCCTAATGAGTTCAGAAAACGATCCCTCGCGGCGGTTGCCCTGCTTCCCTTGTTTCTAAATTGTTTTAGTTAGTGATACGTTCGCTGGTGACTAAAATAAGTAGCTCTATTTTTTAGAATTTAACATTTTAATTTTACTAATTGTTTAATTGTCGTTTGGTTCAATAATTATACTTTCATCAGACAATTGCATCATTAAAACACATTAATATGAATAGCAATCGGCATCTAAAATTTTATCAATATTAACAATGAGAGTGGAAATATACATGCACTTATTTTTACATATTATGATAGATATAATCAGTTTATGACATCACTACAAGAAAATAGTGAGTTAACGACGGAAAATACCGACGAAAAAGTTAAATATTATGTCGGTATTAAACATTACCGACAGACAAAAACGTCGTAGATTCGGCCGTAGCTAATCTTACCGACAGTATCTTTACCGACCGTCACACTTTTTCTGTCTGTAAGTTACCGATGGGCTATAATTTTCTAACGCTAAATTTACCGACGGTAAGTTCCTAAACCGTATGTAAATTTAGCATCGGAATGTTTTAATTCCGTCGGTAAATTT